>CM056054.1:205413715-205806215 GCA_029574335.1 Rana kukunoris
ATTTGGGTGGTTAAACCTTAAGTTAAAAGTGTTTTTTTATTAAAACAGTGAACCATTTGCTCTAAGAAGACTGCGGAACCAAATAGAGGAAAAAGAAATAATTTATGAAAACATGGTGTACTATCATTTTCTCATTTTTCTGCAATAAGGATTGCAAATGATTCATGGGGAAAATGAAATATATTTCCCTGTCACTTCAATAAATTGTAGATTTACAGCTTCCTGACTTGAAGAGAAAAAAAACTCAGTATGCATGAGAATGAGCTGAAAATGAGCTAATTGTATAATGTAAATGTGACTGTGCCTCAGCTATACGGGATATTTCTGTGTATATATTTTACTCTCGGAGGATGTTTAATTATGACTCTTGTTACATCATCTTAACTCGCATTAGTAAATGTTTAACAGTTCCAGCAATTTATATTTACTTCACATAAATGAGCACAATAAAATAGATTTGTAAAGCAGAATCTCATGAGTCGGTGCGAGTTTCTGCACCTAGGAAATATTTGTTGGCCTTTCATTTCTTTTATAAAGAGAATAAAAAGGTAGAAACAAGGCTGTTATTATTATATTTAAAGTCTGTCATATGAATTTAAAATTCTATGTATATTTAAGTGTTTGTGTACACACTCTAAACTATGTTTCCCTGTATAAGATATTTTCTCCTCCTAAGTTATTTCTAGGAACGTCCAACCAGTTGCATTATGATTTGTATCCACTGGAGGCACTCTTGTATCAATGTGTGCAAGTAGACGGTATCATCTGATTGGCAGCCCTGAATCACGGTTATAAATTCAAGGATAAAATTAGGAATTATTACCCAGGTACAAACTTATGGAATTTATTATTGTAAGTTATGGTTTTATTGTATGATTGGAAGGACTTTTACCCAACACTTCATGACATGATGCTGTCATCCTCCAAAATGATCCTATGGAAAATAAAATATATATACCCAAATCATATATTCCCACATCTGTTGTTATCCCTCCTATTAACCCTAGCTGACTTATATTTAGTGTATCCTAAACCATATACTTTTTTTCCTCATTATTTCCTGCACCTCTATATCAGTGGTTCTCAACTCCTCCCCTCAGGACCCCCTAACAGGTCAAGTTTGCAAGAGAACTGAAATAAATCACAAACGACAATGGGTGTATAGCCTCACATAAAAATAATTACTAATTAAATAAAAACGTACCATCATCCCAGTTAATTGCGAAAATAAGGGGAGTGGGAGCAGTGGGATAGTTGCTGAGGCTAGACCCAAAGCTGAAATAAATCACAGGTGATATAATTTTTTGCTCAGTGATTACAGTATTCTAGTCTGCATCTCCCCAAGGTAATACTTAAAATCTGGCCTGTTAGTGGGCCCTGCGGACAGGAGTTGAGAACCACTGCTCTACATGCATTCCATCAAAAGCTGTATGGCATTTCTCAGGATGAGCTTTCCCATGTGACAACAGTGGACAAAGCCTGTACAATGTGAGATGAAAAGGCCACTTGTATTTACCAATAAAAGCCTGTGTGATAGGGTGGCAATGCTAAAGAACAACTGGTAGATGGGGATAGAGAATTGTCAATCGGTTGTCAGCCTATAATGGGAAGTGCCTGAACGAGGACCTTAATGGCAGGATTATCAGGTATTATTTTAACAAAAGCTACAGATTTAAAGTGAGAGGAAATACCTGCAAATTTAGGAAAATCCTTCGGGACCCCCAGGGCACCAGAACTAGTGTCCCAATTGAAAGATTTTGCCTCTATTACTTTTCTAGGTACAACCCAAAAGGGGGTTTTTCATTTACTTTCCCTGTCAATGATGATGCTAAACAGAACAAATAGAGAAGGTAAATCGGGAGCACAGATAGAAATAAAAACTGACAAGCATTCTAATCCTTCTACACCATCCAAAACTAAAAACAAAAAAGTTTTGCCTTTAGTTGTACTATAAAACAATTAAAAATGGATTTTGAAATTACAATATGTTAGAGCTTGTAGGAGATTATAGTGATTGGGTTTACATATACATTAAGCCTCAACCCCAAAAAAATTCCCTTCCTTCCTCTTAACTATACTGACTAATCTGAGTAAAAAAAAAAAATGTGCATACTTACCTATTCTCGGCTTGCTCCAGTCACATGATTGCCCATGTCAGCCAACGGTGACTACGGGGGAGAGGAGAAAGTGCTCATTAATGTCTGGAAATGCCTGGGAGCTGTCACATAACCCATATGTTCCCCATGTGCCAGCCATTGTTGGCGCTTTCTCCTCTCCCCTGCACCGGACCCTGGCTGACACAGGGGAGCTGGACCACATGACCGGCACTGGTTGCTGGCTGACACAGGGGAGCTGGATCACGTGATCGGAGCGGGTGTAAAATAGGTAAGTATATACATCTTTCTTGCACAGGTTAGTCAGAATACAATAGGTGTTAGGATGGAGGGAAGGGACATTTTTAGGACTAGTTAGGTTAAGACTGGAATTTTAAGTTTAACACATTCTTCAGATCCCAGAATACCTTTTTGGCAATCTAGCTCAGAATAATTAAGAATATGAACAATTAAGAACAGTGGAGAAAATAAGAATGTGAACCATTAAGAACAGAACAGTGGAGAAAATGAAATAAGTCTTTTACATGGGTTGTACTCCTTTTTCCAGAGTAAGTTTATGCACATTCATATTGTTTAGACATTTCCAAGTATGTTTCCAACTGAACTGAGACATTCTTCAGGACATAAAGGGCTTTCATCTCATATTAGATAAGAACTTTTATAATTTTAGCTTAATATTAACGTGACACTAGGGCTAAAGCCACTTAGCATAAACCTAACTGTAGCCCCAGATCAGTCTGATCAAGTAACAGCAGTAAATCAATCAAAGCCTTTACAATAGCCGGAACCATCTGACTGAACAGTCCCACAAGGCATTCAGAACCGAACCCCTGGCATTTAAGTTAGACGGGGGCCACTAAATGGAGAGGAGTTGGGTGTCTTAATAAAATGGAATGATGACATTGAAAGTCAATTTTATTTATTTTATTTATATTAGTGCCGGTAATGATGTCCTTTAGGCAAAAACAATCTATAGAGAACTTACCTGTCTACGTATAGATAACTTACCTGCCTATGTAGAACAGGAATCTTTACAACTTTAATGATGGTAATGATTTTAAAAAGTAATGAACATTACACTAAATGGCAATTACAATTTAAAAATTTTACATATTGGGGTTAATTTACAAAAGGCAAATAGAATGTGCAATTTGCATTTTCAGGTTCTCCAGAGCTTAATAAATTAGGTGAAGCTTCACTTTGCAAAGAATACCCAATTACATATAAGGGAAAAAAAAAATAGAATTTTTTGTACTCACCGTAAAATCCTTTTCTCTATCGTTCATGGACGGACACAGCTCCTTAAATCTTGACAAGTGGGTTATGTTCCAATTCACAGGAGATATGAACAGGAACATAACCCATATGTCAAGACTTTGAAAGCTGTGTCCCTCAATGGACGATTAAAATCCTTTTATCTGTCGTCCATGGACGGACACAGCCTTCATAGTCTTGAAATATGGGTTATGTTCCTGTTCATATCTCCTGTGAACAGAAACATAACCCACTTGTCAAGATTTAAGGAGCTGTGTCCGTCCATGGACGATAAGAGAAAAAGTATTTTTACTTGCCCATGACTGAATGATGGACCTTAGCAGAGCTTCCCCTCATTTACTAAGCTCTGGAGAAACTTCACTTGCAAAGTGAAACTGCATTTGCAAAGTGCACAGCCGGTTTACCTTTAGTAAATAAACCCATTTATGTATTTAATGTTTTTCTTGTGGAGTTTTTTTTATAAATATAGTCAGATATATGAGATTGTTTATTAGGAACAATTAACTGTGACGTGCACAGCATTTATGATGAGCCCATTAGTACGCCTTTTTCTAGACTCTGTAGCACATCCAACCCCTCGGGAATTCATAATGGCATGATGCATCTCCACCCATTTGCTTGCATACACAAGTTGGCGCCTTTCCTTTCACAGCTTTATCAGTACTTGGCCATGCACAATACTTCCACAAGACTTCCATCCCACTCACATGCGCCTGCAAAATTGTCATGCAATGTGAGTCTGCTGAAAAGGCATGCAATCACCTAGGACATGCTTTGACACACATAGGGGTTAATTTACTATAAACAAAGACTGTTCACTTTGCAGAGCATAGTGAATAAGGTGAAACTCTGCTGACTTTATCCAATCATGTGCAAGCAAAAACACTTTTTGTTTTCCCTTGTATGTGATCAGGTATTTCTTTGCAAGTTTCACCACATTCACAAAAAAAAAAAAAAAAAGTGAATAAGGTGAAACTCTGCTGACTTTATCCAATCATGTGCAAGCAAAAACACTTTTTGTTTTCCCTTGTATGTGATCAGGTATTTCTTTGCAAGTTTCACCACATTCACAAAAAAAAAAAAAAATCCTTCAAGGTGCAACATTCTTTGCAAAGTGAACAGCCTATTTGCCTCCAGTAAACCAACACAATGGAATTTATGCCTGGGGAGACCTGAAAAATCTGCAATATCACCACTTCACAGTAATGGCACCTCCTGATAGTCATCACTAGAAAAAATACAAAGCTACAAGTAAAATAATAGGAGTATTATATTTAAAGAAAGCACAATTTGGTAGAGTATATATGTTTCAATGCAAAAAAGAGAAGTGTGTGTTTTTTTTAAAAGAGCCCATACTAGAGGAACTTGCCTACTTTGCAATCCCCCTACTAGGCCACTGGAGATTCCATGTAAGTTTTCATTTGTTTGGCAAGTTAAACCTTAGACAAGGCTATAGAAATCCCTTGGCAATCACTTGTTTAGGCACTCTGTGATAAAGTGTGTAGAGGCAGGATGGATATTGCATGTTCTCCAATACCCAGAAGGCTGAGGTAATCCTCAGGTGGTCCAGCAGGTCAGGGCGGTGGGGAAATGCAGGGTAGGTAAGTATAGGGTGCTTCAAGTCTTTCTTGTAAAGTGAACGTGTTACTTTACCCAGCATAGGCATAGTACAAGTAAGTATACCTTTTTTTTTGTACCTGTGGTATAACCGTAATAGAAAATTCACAGTTCATGGAGTTTATTGATCATGCTAATTTATTTAAAAAGGCATATTTAATTTACACTCAAATATAGGTCAAATGTATACAATTATTTTTGCATATTACAATAAATTAAGACAAGTAGTCATTTAAATCAGTGCGGATTAGCAAGATAAGTGTAAAGTTACTTTTTAGAACTGGAGTTACACTAGTAATGGAAAAACTATCACTTAAGTTCCGTACAAATCCCAGCATACTGCCTAACAGGAGAGGAGCGGTCTAGAGGTAATCATTTAGTGTTGTGATATTTAACAGCCAGTGCCACCGATTTCGACATGTTAGACATATTAAAAGGCCAGGGTTACCCAAAATGCTATCAGTTTGCAATGGGCGTGGCCTTTAAGTTGGCTCTCAGTGATGTCATGTTTGGAGAACCGTGTACAAGAGGACTATATTTAAGGATCTGTTACAGAACAAATAGCATAGAAGCCACTAATGAAGGCATGTAATTTGAGCCTCTACAGTGGCATATAACCTTCACTCCCCCACTGGTCATTCAACTCTCAGGAGTGGAGAAAATATCCAGTACTTTCAGATATGGAGGTGCACATGACTCAAGCTGCTGTCACATGGGGACAGAAAGACTGCCCACAACCTTGTGTAAGCAAATAAGAGCTTACACAGGGCTGTCTTTTTTTTTTTGCACTTACAGTCAAACAAAATTGCGAGGGGGGGAGCAAAAGTAAGGTATGTGCTGCTAGTTAGATATATTTGTGTTGTCATTTTTTTTTAAAACAGAAGAGTTTTGTAATTTCAGATACAAATGCTTACCTCAAAATCAGACATGAATACAACACAGAATAAAATACAAATATAAATAGCAAACCGTAAAAACATGCACACATCTCATTTTTGAGTGTTTCCTTTCATTTCAAAGAGTGGTATCTAGATCAGTGCAATGTTGGCTTAAGCAACATGACCAAGCATAAAACTCTAGTAATAACAAAACCATACTCCCCGTCTTGTATACATTTGATAAAAAGAATGTTTTAGGAATTATTATATGGCAATGCACAAAGGTCACATAAAAAAAAAAAAAAAGAAACCTTACAGTATCCCCTGTTTAAATTACAGTAGCACTGCAGCAGCAAATAAGACATTTTTCTTTATGCAATTGTGTTGTACAAGCTTTAAATTCAGCAGCAGAAGCAGCATTTATATAAAATCACAGAGCAGTGTTACACAGCACAAATGGCAGCATTCAGCATGCTTGATAGAAGCAAACATGTGGCACACAGTAGACTATATTTTGCATTACTGGCCAATAGACTCAAACATTGTAAATTATTGTGTTAAATAAATACATACAAGCCATCCATGGGCTTCATTCGAATCTAATGTTTTTCTTATTAAAAAAAAAAACGAACTCCAATGTTAAGGATCTTATAGACTGCAATGAAGGAACTGTTGAAATATTGAACAAATAAATGTATATCAGTTCTTTTAATTCTCCTGGCTGTGGGAGAGCATCTAAAAGGGCAAAGTTACAATGCCTTCTCTGATATAACCTTATTGGACCTGCGCGGCCCTCTTCATTTTTTTAGATGATTGAAAGCAACTCAGTGAAACAAAGCAGATAAAAGGGAAACTTTTGCTTTGTGAATTTGGCATCACCAGTATCCCTGTTGCATTGAACACATTTGCTAATATCTGAAGAATACAGAGTTGTAGGAATTATAAAATAGTCGTTCATTGCAGTGCATAAAAATGAGATAAGTTAAGAAGGCATATATTACATGAAAGGTTAAAGCTAAGTGCACACCTAAAGGAGTGCTTGGGACGTTGCAAGTTATTTTTTAATACATAACAAGCACAGTTGCTGAGGTCAAAACATTCAAACTTGTCCATCTGCTCTCATCTACTAGAGTTAGGGGGGGGGGTAAAAAGTTTACTTATGTATATTTAGATTATATAAAATAACTATGGGGTAGGTTACATGCAAATTCTACTTTGCGGAATACTTCTTTAAAAAGGTCTATCCTTTCCAAATATTTCTGTTATGGGAAGGTGCTGTTGAACTGAGCATCTCTCATAGGGTTTCCGAAGCAGAAGAAACCACCCCACCGCCTATTCCTCCTTCTGAAATTTCGTTAAAAGAGAAGTATGTTTTTTTTTAATTCATGCTTACCTCGTAGGATGCAGCATCAGACTGATGGTGCATCTGTCCCCTGGCATCTCTGCACTGAGAACAGAGCCACCAAACACAGCCGATGGCTCGGTTCTCACTCCTCCCCAAGCAAATCAATGCTGTCAGTCAGCATCTCTTCTGCTCAACTTCTCAGCGCTCATTGGAGTGCTGAGCCGTGGAGGGGTGGGGAGCGGTCATCTCAGCGGCTCGCTGAGACTGCCATCAATCAAGGCAGCTGGTGTATCCCGACTTGGAAATCGTGATGACGCGCTGCCCCGACTGATGGCAGTGACGTCAAAAGGGAGTGGACTTCAGACCGCTCTCAGCTGAAAACGGGTCACAGGAGTGCAATTTGTTTTGTGACCCGTTTTCAGCTGAGAGCGGTCTGAAGTCCGTTCTCCGCTGACGTCACTGTCATCAGTCGGGGCAGCTTGTCAACACGACTTCCAAATCAATATCCACAGGAGTGCAAAACTAATTGCACTCCTGTGACCCAGAGGAGAAGATCAGCCTAAAAAGCTCAGGCTGGACTTCTCCTTTAATATAAAATAAAAGTAACCCCCAACAGTGAGTGACCCAAATAATCACAGCAGCAGGCAGGGCTGGAAACACACAGAGACACAAATACTACTTCCATGAGAGAACAGAATCTATTTGGTATCCACTACAGAAAACAAAATCTTCAGTGTTGTGTGGCTTATAAAAACACCCCAAATACTAGAATGAATTATTACTATCATAGTATAGTCGCTTTTTAAACGTAAGACTTCTAAGTAGTATATATAAACAGTATTTTACATTCCAATTAGTAAGTACGAAATAAAGGGATTTTGCTTCTGGTCCTATAATTCAGTATTATGATTAAATGGGATCACTATCGTTTCAGCTGCAAAGAATCTCTGGAAATTGAAATTCTGGCACCTGTGAAAAGGCACATGTATTACCAACTAAGTTGTTATAGAATGTAGATAGACCTATACCACAAAATCTCTACCAATATATCAATTTTTAAAATGTTGTGCTTAATAATTACAAAAAATTATTAGTTGTGCGTATATTTAATACTGCATTTGTGCATAGATGTTTGTTCTGTTTGTCACAATACAATGTTGGGCTGTTTTTTTAATATAGCGATCACAACATGACCTATCCTAATCTTAGACATAACAATACTGACAGTGCAGACAGCAATTGTTGGTCATTGAGCCTACCCATCATGCTTGAGGACCAATAGCTAGGCACAGGAGGTAGAAGAGTGCAGGCCCATCAATGACTGTGGATGTCTCGGGGCGCTTGAAAACACATTTAGGCACATTTCAATATTACGGTCACTTTAAAGCCATACTACTGCCCAAAGTATACTTTTGGCTATGGGCAGAGCAGAAAAAGATAAGAAATTCAGTCTGGTGTCTCATTGTAATCCGTGGCATTTTGGGGAAATGTATAACTACTTCCAACATTGTTAAATGGGACAGGAAGTGAGAAGTGAGATCATTACTGACCACCCCCTTGTCACTAAGCTGAGGCATATTATATCCTCAACCTACTTAAATCAGAACCTTATCTACTCAAATCCTCCACAATTTTCCTAAAAAAAAAAGCAGAAGCAGAAAAAATACAGGCAGTTGTAATAGTTAGTATGGAAATGGAAATGGATGGTTTTTAACTAGATACCTTCCAATCCATAGGTATGTTTACTGTTCTGCTTTCTTCAAATTGAGTTATTATTGAAAAAAAGTTCAAATGCTATCAGCCCAGCAAACCAGGAATTTTGGCTAATATTCCCATAGCCTAAGAGCCTAATGCAGGTGTACATCCTGGCATGCTTAAAAGCCCTTATGGCGTACAGCTGTGGGTGCTTCAGGAGTGCAGCCCTAAGGCTTGTTTCACACAGGCTTTAGCTTGTGTAAGGCCGCGTACACACGACCGGTTTACTCGGCAGAATTCAGCAAGAAACTCGATGGGAGACGTATTCTGCCGAGGAAACCGGCCGTGTGTACACTTTTCGCCGAGAAACCCGTCGAGCCAAAAAGAGAGCATGTTCTCTATTTCCTTGATGGGCAATGGGAAAATTTGGCTCGACGAGTTTTTTGACTGCTGAACAAGGAACTCGACGGGGAAAACAATGTGTTTCGCCCGCCGATTTTCTCGGTCGTGTATACGCCGCCTAAGAACTGTGTGAACGGCAAGCTTTGACAAAGCATTTTCAGAGCTTTCAGCAAACTTTGTTGAAGCTTTTAAAATACCATTTAACTCCAGTTTGTAAAAGTTGACCACAGATCATTCAGCAGGCTTTCATTAAGCTTCAAGTTCTGAAACCTGCTAGCAGCTTGCTTAAAGTTGCAAAAAGCGGTCCCAGGATCTGTGGTCAACATTTACAAACTAGAGTTAAATGGTACTTTGAGGCCGCATACACACAAGCAAATTAATCTGTTCAAATCGGTCTGACAGACCGATTTGAACAGATTTGTCTGCTGGGCTGTATTGGTTTGATCGCTGTACACACGATCAAACCAAAATCCCCGCCGGCAGACAGCGCGGTGACGTGGCGATGACGCCGCCACGTCACCGCACCAGGAAGTAAAGCACTTCCGCGCATGCGTCGAATCCATTTGACACATGTGCGGGGGCAGATATGTCTGCTGGTTAGCATACTAACCAGCAGACATGTCGGACGGACGGATTCCCAGCAGACAGATTTTAAAGCATGCTTTAAAATCTGTCTGCTGGCAAAATCTGTCTGTCCGCCTGTACACACGATCGAGTCTGTCTGCTGAAACGGTCCGTCAGACCGTTTCCAGCAGATAGATTTGATCGCGTGTACACGGCCTAAAAGATTCAACGCTTGCTGAAAGCTCTGCACATGCTTTGCCAAAGCTTTTGGTTCACACTGCTCTTTTACAAGCTGGAGCCCATGTGAAACACTCTTCTAAAAAAAACAGCCAGTGCTGACATGCACTCACGGGGCCCCAAAAGGAGATACAGAAATGTAGGGGTGAATAGGACATCTGTGAACCACATTTATTCATCACGTATACTCTTAGGCCGCGTACACACGAGGGGATATGTCCGCTGAAAACGGTCCGATGGACCGTTTCAGCAGACATCTCCGCTCGTGTGTATGGGCTAGCGGACAGATTTCTCCACCCGACAGATTTCAAAGCATGCTTTGAAATCTATCCGGTGGGAATCTGTCCGCCCGACATGTCTGCTGGTTAGTACACTTACCAGCAGACATGTCGTCCCCCACCGCCGCCGCGCCGCTGCCGAATGGATTCGGCGCATGCGCGGAAGTGTTTTACTTCCTGGTGCGGTGACGTGGCGGTGACGCGGCGGCGTCAACGTCACCGCCGCGTCACCGCGCCGTCCGGCGGCGGGGAATTTGATCCGATGGTGTGTACACGCCATCGGATCAAACTCCCGATCGGACATATCCGATGGAAATGGTCCGCGGACCGTTTTCATCGGATATGTCCGATCGTCTGTACGCCGCCTTAGGCCTCGTACACACGAGGCAATCGATTTGTTCAAAACGGTCTGTCCGACCGATTTGAACAAATCTGTCTGCTGGCATTTTGGTTTGCTCGCGTGTACACACGAGCAAACCAAAAACCCCGCCAGCAGACAGCGCGCTGACGTGTCGGTGACGTGGCGGTGACGTTGACGCCGCCACGTCACCGCACCAGGAAGTAAAACACTTCCGCGCATGCGTCGAAATCATTCGGCGCGTGTGCGAGAAGACATGTCTGCTGGTTAGCATACTAACCAGCAGACATGTCGGGCGGACGGGTTCCCAGCCGACAGATTTCAAAGCATGCTTTGAAATCTGTCGGGTGGCCAAATCCGTCTGTTTGCCCGTACACACGATCGAATCTGTCTGCTGAAACGGTCTAGCAGACCGTTTCCAGCAGACAGATTTGATCGTGTGTACGAGGCCTGAGGGACTATGCTGCCTAGACTTTGAAAATCTCCCTGGATATCCTCAATGCACCATGAGTATCACCCCCATCTGAAGGACCGTGTAGAGACAGATTTATTCTCCAATGCTCAAAAACAAGTTTCCAACTAATTTAAAGGCTCTTTGTGTAATTCATTTATGCTGGCCATGCATGTAACAATTGTTTCAAGGAATGAATTGTTTATCTCATAAATCTTTTACATTAGCAGTTTGACCAATAAACAATCATTTTTATCAAATAGAAACAATCGATTTTAGTGGAAACTCCAATTTAATTTGGCCAAATTGATCTTCTTTATTGTGACAAATGACGGTTTTCAATTGAAGTTTGCAAGAAAGGATTGAATCTATGGCTGACTGGTCATTTATGGCATGTGAATATGAAATATTAGTCTGAGTCTGGAGGTCCTAAAAACGTGCACGGGGAGGAGTTTTGATCCTTCATTGTCTGCCAGCGTCAGCTTTTTATTAAACAGGAGGCCTTACATTTGAGAGATTAGGACAAAACACCCCCTTTTTTTATTGTCCACATTTGATAAACTGAACATTTTGGGTTTTGATTTGTTTAAAAGTTTTCAATAAACTCAGCATTCTGTTGGCATTCAAGCACATCCTGTTGGAGCAACAGATTTGGAAGGGCCCTAGACACATAAGCACTGATTGGTAGTTTCAAAGGGGCGGTGCGTTTTAATGGGTTCACTCATCTCTAGTCGTAATGGCTGTAGAACAACAATGATCCTTCCCCTATACAATTCTTGTTTCTAATACACAAATCGGATTCTCCCTTTTGTGTTACCAGTGCAATACAGGAAACGTAAGTCAGATCTGACCAGCTGCTACAGGGGATGAGACCATTTACTGCATAGGGAGACAATAACAGTGCTATAGGTTCCCTTTTAAAATAACAAAAACCTATTTAAATTATATAAGTTAAAATTAAAAGTCAAAAGATTATTTTATAAACTTGTAACACACATTTAAAGGCTTTGCTTAAAGCCTAAACAAGGAGTGTGAACTCTCGCCTTTTCAGAGCAATCAGAAAGACTTGCTGGCCACAGTATTTATCGAGCTACAACATACTGGAGTATGAATGGTTTTTCATAGTATATTTGCCACTTAGAAAAATATCAATATCAAGTTCATGCTTTGTGCCAAATTTGCAGCATATACAGCCAAAAAGCCTTGGAATGATGTCCAACACAGAGAAGCAGCATTCCGCGTCCATTTTCTCTGAGACTCACACGCCACCACCGCTGCGGTCCACTGGTATGGGCTCTCTTTGCTCCATGTTATCCTCTGCGTTCTTCATCAGTATGGCCAGGCGGCTGCCTGATACAAATCCTTTCTGGATTGCGCTCATAAGCTTTAACAAAAGTAACAAATTGTTATTCAAAATATATAGTATAGCTACAGTTTGAGAAAATAATCAATCATGCCATAACCCAGGCCTAGCGTTGAAGCAAGAATCGTTTTCACAGCCTCAATACCAGAATGTCACATCCCCTCCCTTTCCGGGAATTATGAGTCCTGTTTTGTATTCTGTAATATATTTTGCTACATTCTTTTGGTAAAACAACCCAAATAAGAGTATATGATTTAGCCTTGCTTTTATTATATCAATCTAATAGAGTTTACAAACTATGGTATAATGTATAACTGACATTTATGAACCCATGTTCTGACTGCCTATAACATTTCATGGAACCCAAAAAATACCAGGACAGTATAAACACCCCCCTTTTTTTTTGTAAAGTTCACAACTCCAGGTAATTAATAAAAGGCATGGTGAGTCTTTTGAAAATCTAATTATTAGCCAAAACTTTTAGGAAATGGAAGAAGGCAAATAAAATTTGACTTTTTACAAATTATCACATTATGTTATTTTTCACACAGAGCATTGGCAAGTCTTTGGTGCCTAGCCACATAGAGAAGTTCTTCAAGCTTTTAAGGGGCCGATCACATTTTCAGAGGTCCTAAATAGCCAGGACAGTTGAAACATTCCATTAATGTATCTTGGAAAGAACCCACAACAAAGGTAATAGCCAAGAGGCATGGCAAGCCTTCTTAAGATATAACTTTTATGCCACAAGTTTGGAAACACAGACACTGGTAGTGATCTGCAACACTGGGAATACTGGCACAGGGTGTGATCAGTAACACTGGCTGTGTTTAGCAACTTTGGAAACATTGCCTAGGACACTGTCTGTGATTGGTAGCATTGGCTGTGATAAGCCCCCTTAAAAACACGGACTGTGATCAGCAACACTGGCTGTGATTAGAAAAAAACACTGCCTGATGGCGATATCACTGCAATTAGTAAAAACACTGGCTGTGATCGGCACCTAGCTCTCCTCTTCCTCCAACAATGGCTTTCTGTGCATAAGAGGAAGGGGAGAGTTGGCTGCAAATTAGAACCAGTGTTTACATTTGTGATTGCTGAGACTGGTTCACAGCAATCACAAGGTATAGAGTGGGTTTGATTGGCTTTTTTATTTTTGCCTGTGGTCTGTGACCCTCCCAACCTAAACTAAATATCCTCAACCAACCTGCTTATTTACATCAGTATGACACCCGTGGTCTGTGCCAGATTAAGACTGCTAGAAAAGTAGTTATTTTTCATCCTGCAGTATGCAAATACCAATTCCCAGTAAGTCTGTGTTATAACTTGCTCCCAAAACTTCCTGTAATGCAGTGTAGGCATCTTGGCGATCTGCTGAAATGTGCCTGCATTGTACTGTGAGATATGGTTGGGGTATGCTTCAGCTCAAATATTTGGAGTATTTGCAAGCATCTGAGACTGAGGGCTCTGGGTGAACACTATAGCCGTCAAAACCTACCAAAAATTGATGGTGCCTTCTTTTTTTCTTATTAGCTTAGAAATTTTAAGTTAACCACTTCCTTACTGGGCACTTATAGCCCTTCCTGACCAGGTGAAATTTCAGCTTCTGGCACTGCGTCGCTTTAACTGACAATTGCGCGGTCGTGCGACGTGGCTCCCAAACAAAATTGGCGTCCTTTTTTCCCCACAAATAGAGCTTTCTTTTGGTGGTATTTGATCATCTCTGCGGTTTTTATTTTTTGCGCTATAAACAAAAAACAGCGACAATTTTGAAAAAAAGTCAATATTTTTTACTTGTTACTATAATAAATAGCCCATTTTTTTAAAAATAAAAAAAATTCTCAGTTTAGGCCGATACGTATTATTCTACATATTTTTGGTAAAAAAAAAAAAAAAATCGCAATAAGCGACTGGTTTGCGCAAAAGTTATAGCGCATACAAAATAGGGGACAGAATTAATAATTTTTATAATTTTTTTTTTACTAGTAATGGCGGCAATCTGCGATTTTTATTGGGACTGCGACGTTATGGTGGACACATCGGACACTTTTGACACATTTTTGGCGCCATTCACATTTATACTGCGATCAGTGCTATAAAAATGCACCGATTACTGTATAAATGTGACTGGCAGTGAAGGGGTTAACACTAGGGGGGCATGGAAGGGGTTAAATGTATTCTGGGTGTGTTCTAACTGTGTGGGGGGAGGGGGGGTGACTGGGGAGGTGACCGATGCTGTGTCCCTATGTATAAGAGACACAGATCGGTCACCTCACTCCCTGACAGGACGTGGATCTCTGTGTTTACACACAGAGATCCATGTCTTGTCCCTGTAACCGCCGATTGCGAGTGCCTGGCGGACATCGCGGCCGCCGGGCACGCGCATCGGCATCTCTGGAATGCAGCGGGCACACGCGCGCCCTCTAGTGGCCATTAGAAGCACAGGGCGCATATATGCGCCCTGTCAGAGATTCAGGACATCCCGACGGCCGCATATATTCGTACGGCCGTCGGGAAGTGGTTAAACATTTATGTCAAGCTAGAAACTTGTCTCTAGTTTTGAATAGAGTCGGGAAAGATTAGAACTTCTATCAACCTTTTACTATTTTCTGGTGCTCTATTAGAGATACTAATCATTATTTTCTGACCTCTTGACAAGGGTTTCGCCAGGAAAGAAATAATGTGAAAATTTGTAATAAGGACACTGATAAAAGTAAAAATCTGACAAGAGTTTAAAGTGGAACTTCAGTCATTTTTCATATTTCCATCTAATAAATCTTCTGCCCTTGTGGTTTTAACGTTGTATAGTAAAACATTTTTTTTTCTGCCAGTAAATACCTTATACAGCCCACTTCCTGTTTCTTGTCTGGAAAAAAGCCTAGTCTTATGACATCATGCACAGCTCTCTATCACTCTGGTGAGAGTTTGCTAGAAAAGAAGGGGGGATGAGTCATAAGAGGGCCAATGAGAGCTGCAGGGGTAGAGGTGTGCCTCTGTGTAAATCCAGGAAGTGAACAGGTAGCAACTTCAGCTTCCCACAGTTAAAATGGCTGCAGCCAGACTCAGTGGAGGGAGATTACTGCAGCATAATTTGACAAATACTGAATCACAGTGTATATAAAATAATATGCAAAGTAGTTGGAGGGTTTCAAAATGGCAAAGATGTTTTTATTACAAATTATGTGAGCAGACTGCAGTTCCTCTTTAAGCCTTTGCCTACTCGACAAAAGAAAAACATTTACATTTTTGTCTGTGTTGCTCTTGGAGAAATCTCAATTCCTTGCCTTGTAAAACATTGTCAATAGGATAGGAAATAAGGGTTAATCCCTGTAACAGAGCACCATATAGCTGGTGATAAACCTGAAAGGGGTTTTAACCCTCTTCCACTCTATTACAAACTAAGATATAGGCCTCATGCACACAGGACACTTTTTTTTAAACTCTGGAGGGGTGTTTAAAGGCGGGGAAAAACACCAGACACCCCTAGAAGCAGCTAAAAAAAAAATCAGTGTGCATGAGGCCATGAAGTTTGCCCTTTAAGATAAGTTTGCTTTAAAGGGAGTATCCGCCAATCATTATGTATGGGTCGATATATGCAAACATGCATGCATAAAACTACCAGCATCCTTTTATTTCCCACAAGCGACCAACAGATAGTACACTTACAAAAGCTTGCTGCCAATACCGAACATGCATTTTCTCTAAAATAAAATCACATTTCTTTAACCACTTGCCCACCGGGCCTGTTTTTCAGATTCGGTGTTTACGAGACTAAAACTGTTATTTTTGCTAGAAAATTACTTAAACCCCCCAAACATTATATTTTTTTTTTCTAACACCCTAGAGAATAAAATGGCAGTCATTGCAATACTTTTTGTCACACCGTATTTGCGCAGCGGTCTTACAAGCGCACTTTTTTTGAAAAAAAAAACACTTTTTTGAATAAAAAAAATGACAACAATAAATTTGGCCCAATTTTTTTATATATTGTGATAGATAATGTTACGCCGAGTAAAATGATACCCAACATGTCACGCTTAAAAATTGCGCCCGCTCGTGGCATGGCGTCAAACTTTTTCTCTTAAAAATCTCGATGGGCAACGTTTAAAAAATTCTACAGGTTGCATTTTTTGAGATACAGAGGAGGTCTAGGGCTAGAATTATTGCTCTCGCTCTAACGATCGCAGCGATACCTCACTTGTGTGGTTTGAACACCGTTTTCATATGCGGGCGCTACTCGCGTATGCGTTCGCTTCTGTGCGCGAGCTCGTCGGGACGGGGCGTTTTACATTTTTTATTTTTATTTTTAATTAGTTTATAATTTTATACATCGAAATAAATAAAAAAAAAATTATCACTTTTATTCCTATTACAAGGAATGTAAACATCCCTTGTAATAGAAAAAAGCATGACAGGTCCTCTTAAATATGAGATCTGGGGTCAAAAAGACCTCAGATCTCATATTTAGGCTTAAATGCAAAAAAAGAAAAAAAAAAAAAAAAAAAATGTAATTTTTCAAATCTCAGAAAAAAAAAATGTTTCTTTAAGACGCTGTGCGGGACTGACGTTTTGACGTCACTTCCGCCCAGCAGAGCTATGGGGGACAGGTGGGGGCGATTTTTCCCTCACTCGTATCCCAACACAGCCAGCAAGAGGACCCGATCGCCTCCGCCGCTACCGACGACTCCGGTAAGCGGCGGAGGGCGCGGGAGAGCGGCGGGAGGGGGGGGGCCTCTCCCGCCACCGATAACGGCGATCTTGCGGCGAATCCGCCGCTGGGACCACCATTATCGTGTACAGCACTGCCCACGGAAAAGATGGATATCTCGGTTGTGGCAGCAGCTGCTGCCGTTACCGAGATATCCATCTTTAAAATCATGACGTCTTTTTCCTATGACACCGTGGGTAAGTGGTTAAAAACCTAGCCTTGTGTACTAAAATCAGCTTTGGCACGAGATTACAGACAGATGTAAGGGTTAATATTTACAGCCACGGAGATAAATGACTTTGCACAAATCGGTTATTAAGATGACACAGTTTATCTGCAAGAAGAAAAGTTGACTATCCTTTCAACTAATGTTGCATGTTTTTGCTGGCAAAATGAAATGTTTCCTGCGCTTGGCGATTCAAAAGAGGCTCGGCCTCACAAGCCGTAAATGATGCATGAAACTAGTTATCAATTTCCGCGGAGGAGATTAGTAATGTCTTAAACGGTGTTGACTTGTGAGCATTCACCTGTGAGTTGGCAATCGGAATTCTCCAGGCTCAAAACGGATTCCCAATGGCCTCAAATAAAATCATGAAAATGAATTATTGTCTACTTTATCTTCCTGGCAATTACAATACCCACACTGGGCTCAAGATGACAGCCAAGTTTTCCCGGAAGATATAATTCTATATACAACCAATCGTTTGTATGGGCTCGCTGTCAGATGGGGAATAAAAATGTTTCCAGTATAATTTCAAAGGAACAATTCATTGTTGTCAATGGTTAATAGAATATGCATTTAATCTGATTGAACTGCTGATAAATGTATTAAAGGGATAATTATTCTCTTTTTGTGATGCTGGACACAACTGCTGAAAATTTTCAGCATTCACGTTCAACAATGCTCTTATCCGAAGCTCATCTCAAGAGAGACAATTAGCATTTCCTTTCGCCTTGATCTTGTTTGTTTAACTTGACATCAGGAAGAAAGGGCTGACATTGACCAAAATCCCCAGCATTAATTTATCTCATGTTCCGCATTCATCATCGCCTTGGCTCAGGAAAGAGCTGGCAGACGGCTCAAATACCTGCCTGAGTAAGAAGCGCTACAGAAATAAACTTGAAAATAAACTTGATGATCTGGAGAGATCAAATATGTGTGTAAGATCATTTGTTTCACTGCAGGAAGTAAAAACGTGCGAGGAGAGAAAATAGCACAACAAAAAAAAAACAACTAAACATGGATAAATTTAGTGGCCTTACTCAGTGCTGCTATTTTTATCCCTGAGTGCTTAATTTAGATTTCTGGCTGCGTAATGTAAAAAAAAAAAAAACATTTTAGTTTAAAGAGATTCTTTCCAAGACAAAAACAAAAAACAATTGCAGGTATTCAGTGCAGACCTTAAAGTGGTTGTAAACCCTGTTACACCACTTTTACCTACAGGTAAGCCTATAATAAGGCTTACCTGTAGGTACTAGAAACTTCACCTAAACCTGCACGGTTTAGGAGATATTTACTATTATACGCTTGCACTGAAGAAATTGCAAGATTGTGACGTTTCTAAAGGGCCCGAGCCATGACACACGCCTGCGCATGAGTGACATCATGCTCCCCCAGCCAGTCACAGAGCTGGAGTCCACGCTCCCAGAAGGAAGAGGGATGAAGATGGATGTGGCCACCAGCGGGGACATTGCGGGCTTCTTTTGCAGGCAACTGCTTTTACTTTGCAGGGAACAAAAGAAAAAGTAAAACCCATCAGGGTTTACTTCCTAGAGAGGGCAAAGAACTAGTCGCCATTACTTCCTATTGTCTCCCTGCAATTGATTTTCACCCCCACTATGCATCATTCTGCAGCCGGTCTCTGTGTGGAAGCAGCCATCTTGGAAAAGGCAGGGTTTTCCTTTCTCATGTCAGAGCCTCCAGCAAGGAGAACAGTGAGCAGGGACCTCACCAAATCTCATTCCAAAACTCCTTAGACTAGCAATCAGAGGCAGCAATGCCTTAGACCTCACACTGCATATACACAGCTGTGAGCTTGTGGGAGTGCCTAGGCACATTCACATATCAGAAAGTACATAGCAATTTTTGGCCTTGTTTACACTGTCAGTTGAGCTGGGGTTAATCTACCTACACACATACTACCAGCCACCTATTCAAGTACACAGGACCAATGTAGGCAGTTGTGGTGCGGTGCTCCCAGCTTTTAACGGTCAACACAGGCAGTGAGAAGGCCACATATTGCCTCCAAGCAACCTATCAAGTGCCCCTGAAAAAACATTAATCACAGATGTGTAAACAGGGCCTTTAAGACAAAAGGTCAGTGTCTCCTGGTACTGCCTAGGCACAATAAACATTTCTAAATGTACAGAGGATATGAAAAGTCTACACACCCCTGTTAAAATGTCAGGTTTCTGTGATGTAAACAAATGAGACAAAGATAAATAATTTCAGAACTTTTTCCACCTTTAATGTGACCTATAAACTGTACAACTTAGGTGAACAACAAACCAAAATCTTTTGCCATGTGACTTTGCATCTGATTATTATTGTGTTTATGGGTGCTATATGCAGCACCCGGCCTTTCCGGGCAGGGGAAATATGCTGGCGTTTACGTTGCCCTGATTCAGATGCCCATGTGCAAGGGGCCCAGTTCACATTATTTTACAATCCAGTACATTTTATTCCCCATCTTCAAGTCATGATAAATGGGGTGTTTTTTGGCCCCTGAAAAGCATTGGCGCTATGACCAAGTCTTCACTCCTAACTCGTATTGGGAAAAGTGTATATCTGAACATTTAATCTCAGATACATTTAAAACGGGTATATTTGTCTGTGTCCCTGTTGAAGATTATACCTGACGTTTGGTTTGTCAAAAGGTTGACAGTAGGACAGGATGTGAGGGGAAATTTTTCTAAAATTGAGCCTGACTGATGTCTGATTTTTCCAAGTGCAATCCAAAACAAAATAAGTTTTGGCTGGACCTACACTTTAAAGATAAAGTATGCCTAAATCAATGAGAGGTAGCAGAGGAGCGGTCAGCATAGTCAGGGCACTATTAACCACTTGACCACTGGGCACTTAAACCCCCTTCCTAACCAGACCAATTTTCAGCTTTCGGTGCTCTCACAATTTGAATGACAATTACTCAGTCATACAACATTCTACCCATTTGAAATTTTTGTCCTTTTTTCACACAAATAGAGCTTTCTTTTGGTGGTATTTGATCACTTCTGGGTTTTTTATTTTTTGCGCTATAAAAGAAAAACGACTGAAAATTCTGTAAAAAAAAAAAAAAAAAAACTTGTTTCTGTCATATTAGTGGGTTATTTCTCACACACAGCATATGCATACCACAAATTACACCCCAAAACACATTCTGCTATTCCTCCCGAGTATGGCGATACCCCATGTGTGGGACTTTTACACAGCGTGGCCACATACAGAGGCCCAACATGCAGGGAGCGCCACCAGGCATTCTGGAACACCCAGACCAATTCTGACATTTCTCTCCTACATGGAAAAATCATCATTTATTTGCTAGAAAATTACATAGAACCCCAAAACATTATATATGCTTTTTTAGCAAAGACCCTAGAGAATACAATGGTGGCTGTTACAACGTTTTATCTCGCACGGTATTTTCGCAGAAATTTATTGAACGCGTGTTTTTTAAAAAACTGTTTTGTGCTTAAAACAAAACAAAACAGTAAAGTTAGCCCAATTTTTTTTCATAATGTGAAAGATGAAGTTACGCTGAGTAAATAGATACCCAACATGTCACACTTCAAAATTGCGCACACTCGTGGAATGGCGCCAAACCTCGCTACTTAAAAATCCCCATAGGCGGTATTGCAGAGTATCGCGCAGGGTATTGCAGAGTATTGGGGTATTGCAAAGTATCATGCAGGGTATTGGGGTATTGCCGAGTATTGGGGTATTGCCGAGTATCATGCAGAGTATTGGGGTATTGCCGAGTATTGGGGTATTGCCGAGTATTGGGGTATTGCCGAGTATTGGGGTATTGCCGAGTATTGGGGTATTGCCGAGTATTGGGGTATTGCCGAGTATTGGGGTATTGCCGAGTATTGGGGTATTGCCGAGTATTGGGGTATTGCCGAGTATTGGGGTATTGGCGAGTATTGGGGTATTGGCGAGTATTGGGGTATTGCCGAGTATTGGGGTATTGCCGAGTATTGGGGTATTGTTGAGTATTGGGGTATTGCAAAGTATCATGCAGAGTATTGGGGTATTGTTGAGTATTGGGGTATTGCAAAGTATCATGCAGAGTATTGGGGTATTGCCGAGTATTGGGGTATTGCCGAGTATTGGGGTATTGCCGAGTATTGGGGTATTGCCGAGTATTGGGGTATTGCCGAGTATTGGGGTATTGCCGAGTATTGGGGTATTGCCGAGTATTGGGGTATTGTTGAGTATTGGGGTATTGTTGAGTATTGGGGCATTGCCGGGTACTGGGGCATTGCCGGGTACTGGGGTATTGTGGGGTACTGGGGTATTGTGGGGTACTGGGGTATTGTGGGGTATTGTGGGGTATTGTTGGGTACTGGGGTATTGTTGGGTACTGGGGTATTGTGGGGTACTGGGGTATTGTGGGGTACTGGGGTATTGTGGGGTATTGTTGGGTACTGGGGTATTGTGGGGTATTGTTGGGTACTGGGGTATTGTGGGGTATTGTTGGGTACTGGGGTATTGTGGGGTATTGTTGGGTACTGGGGTATTGTGGGGTACTGGGGTATTGTGGGGTACTGGGGTATTGTGGGGTACTGGGGTATTGTGGGGTATTGTTGGGTACTGGGGGGATTGCAGGGTACTAGGGGATTGCAGAGCTGGGATGTTTTGAGGGATGGCTGGATCTGTGACTGCATTTGTCACAGATCCAGCCACAGCTCAGCTGCTGACACCCCGCTCCCCCCCCCCCCTCTCCTCGCACACTGTACAGAGAGGAGAGGGAGGAGAGGGAGGAACCGGCGTCATCAAATGACGCCGGTTTGTTTACAAGTGATCGCGCCGTCATTCGACGGCGCGATCACGTGGTAAACGGCCGCTATCATCGGCAATTTACCGTGATCCGTGATGCGCCGGGTCTTCTAGACCCGGCGAGCACGGACACTTTCGCGAGCGCGTCCCAGGGGACGCGCAATCGCGGAAGTGCACGAGGACGTCCCAGGGACGTCGTGTCAAAGCAACTCCACCGCGCCGTAGCAGTAAAATGCTTATGGCGCGGTGGGGAAGTGGTTAAGGACAGGGGTATGGTTAGAAATTGCCAGATAAGGGCAGCAGTGCAGGGAATTCATAGGGTCTTAGGGAGCAGTTTAGTTAGTCAGACTTCTTTTAACTGTGGCTTGTTTTGCAGAATTATAAACCTCAAATTACTTTTTAGCCCAAGAGATACACTGAGATTTTTTTGCCTCAGGAAGACTGTGTTAGGCATATGGGTTAATGTCAGTTGGCAAGAATGACCTAAATCGCTGAAGGCAATAAATATACGGTACTCAAAGATGCGGGAAAGCAAGGACGTTTTTGACTAGAAGAGCGCATAATTCCCAAGACTTATTCCAATTTATTTTTTCTTGAGCCTGTGGTGCAGAACACAAAAACAAAACACTGGTAAATGAATCAAAAAAGTGCACTTAGAGTGCGTCATTGGTGCCCTCTCGAAGATGAAGGACCAGCGTTATGCCGCTTACAGACGATCAGAAATTCCGACAACAAAAAACGTGGATTTTTTTCCGACAGATGTTGGCTCAAACTTGTCTTGCATACACACGGTTGCACAAATGTTGTCAGAAATTTCGAACGCCAAGAACGCGGTCAAGTACAACACGTACAAGGGCACTATTAAAGAGAAGTTCAATATCAGTCCTGTTAGTAGAAGTTTGGTGAGAGACGATTCGCGCTTTTCAACCTTGTACTTTTCAGTTTGTTACAGCGTGACGAATGTGGTATCTCCATTACGAACTTTAGTTTTACCAAACCGATTGCTTCCATCTCGTACTTGATTCAGAGCATTCGTGGAATTTTGTGCATCGGAATTGTCCACACACGACTGTAATTTAGGAGAACGTATTTTGTTGTCGGAAAATTTGAGAACCAGCTCTCAAATTTTTGTTGTCGGAGATTCAGACACCAAATGTCCGATGGAGCCTACACACTGTTGGAATTTACGACCGTGTGTATGCAGCGTAAGGCACACTCAGGTCCAATTAGCCAAAAGGCTTTGTGGGCCCCTCTCCTCATAATCAGCCAAAACCAACCACTGAGTACTAGGTGTGAGGCTCTCCCTAAGAGAGACCCCCATCTTTCCCCAAGGCAGGAAAGGAAGGAACCCAATAGCCACATATCCTTCAGGGTAGGCTCAAAGACCCATACCCTCTATCCTGAGTGCAAAATAAACTAAAAAAGAACAAAAATGTAATAATCTTTTCTCATAAATTTAGGCCAAAAAATGTACTGCTACATTTCTTTGGTAAAAACAAAACAAAAAAACAAAAAACAAATCAGTGTATATTATTTAGTCTGTAGGAGAGTCCACAAACTATGGTATATATGAAAATCGATCAATCCTGATGTACTGATTGCCTATTTCATTTCTTGAGGCCTGAAAATGCCAGGACAGTACAAACATTCCCCAATTGATCCCTTTTTGGAAAGTAGATAGTCCATGGTATTTAGTAAGAGGCATGGCAAATTTATTGAATTTGTGATTTTTTTGTCAAATTATTTTGAAAAATTAAGACATTTAAAAAAAAAAAATCACAACTGTTACATTTTTTTTATATACAAACTGTCACCAGTGCAGTTTAGCATCATCATATAACTGGTGTGGCGGTGATACCCAAGTAACACTGTACTACTCTGGGGAGGTAATCAGGATTAATTTTTTTACACACATTGTAAACGATCACCTTGTAAAACAACCTATTCAGTTTAAAATAGAAATGAAAGGCAAACAAATTTTTATAGAAAAATAACATTATAAATACCTTTCTTCCCTTTTTTATAAGCCATCACATTCCCTCTGTTGTCAGCTGCATAAGAGCTGGGGGGAGGAGAAGCAGCAGCACACTGATCTTCCCAGTGAATGACTGTGCAGCTGGAGCATGTCAGAACAAGTCTGATCATTGGATGAGAGCAGGCTGAGATCCCAGCAGAGCTAGAGAACTGACCACGCTGTGCTTTCCTACTTAGTGTGGTCAGTTTTTATTAGGAAAGCAGAGGGATTGGTAGGAACACTAGGGATTTTATACAAAATAAGCAATACAGAGAAAACAGGATACTTTCTCATACAAGTACATGGTATATCAGGAATATGAAGTATTAGACTGTGACCTATCACAGAGCCCATCACAAGTACACAATGAAAGGCTTTCATTATGTACAACTGTCATGTGATCTGCTGTGATTGGCCACAGAGATCATATGGTACAGGCAGTGGGTCGGTATAGCGATCTGTCATCAGCCGTGTCCAGTGGAAACAGCGGGTGGAAGATCATATGTAGTCAGAACAACAGTGCTCCCAGCAGGAAAATGCTAATAAGCAGTGACTGCAAGAAAGAAAGAAAGGAAGAAGAAAACTGACCTGTAGAAATTCATTGAGCTCAACTTGTCCATTCTTGTTCAAATCAACTTCATTGAGGATATCATGCAGGGTATTGGAATCCATCTGGACATGTATGTTCTGATATAAAAAAATAAAAAAAATCATATAAAAGGAAGTTAGATTATTACATTACTAGAAAGTTAAATTTTGCTACGCTTATAATCTGCATTGACACATTAAATTCACAATAGGCACCAGCTAAGATTTTTAAATTGTGGGGGCTATTTAAGAGGCACGAGTCGTAGGTTTTCAACTCCAATGATATATTGGTATGAGAACGTTAAGAGTCGGTTCACACTGGGGCGACACGACTTCCAGCACGACTTTCAGAGGCAACTCCAACACGACTTGAGCATGAACCACAGGGCAATCTGGGGCGATTTACAACACGACTTGAAGTCGTCTCCAGGACAGGAGACTTTCCAGTGGCCAATCAAACAACAATCAGCTCTAGGGGAGGGAGGGGTTTGCCTGAGAAATGTATGTTATCTTCCTGGAAAGTTGCTTCAGTTAAGACAGTGATCAGACTTCTGAGGCGTCTTCCATTGAAATCAATGGGTACAAATCACTTAGAAGTCGGATTAAAGTAGTACAGGAACCTCTTCTAAAGTCGGAGCGACTTCAGTAGTGTGTATTAAGACGGCTCCCATTCACTTACATTGCTTTTCTGGACATCGCGACTTGGGACGACTTGAGGCAACTTTAAGTCGGATCCCAAGTCGCCCCAGTGTGAACCGACTCTTAGGCTATACTTATGATAGTGAAACTAAAACATTCTTAAAGTAAATATTAAACCTAACAATGAACTTCTCCCATTTGCTTCCTTTTGGTCTGTTAAATAGAACATCAAACGTGTTTGTGATATCTGTTCAACGGATAATAAAAACATACCAGTTGATCCTGCCAGAAATCATGCTAGTTGAAATTCTTGGGAAAATGGAAGTTGGGGCAGTCTTTGAGGACTGGTCACATGACATATGGTCTTTGTCTATGGGAAAGGGCTTGCAAAACACAAATTTTGCTAAAGTATCAATGCCAGATTCTTACCAAGGATACAAAAATGTACTACAGTTTCTTTCTGCTAAAACAAGGATTTTTATACTCCACGTAAAATTATTTTCTCTGAGTTAATGGACGGACACAGCCTTAATCCCCTCAGCCTGCATTAACCACTTAAAGACCTTAGGTGTTTTTCAGTTTTGGTGTTTGCAAGACTAAAACAGTTTTTTCTGCTAGAAAATTACTTAAAACTCCCAAACATTATATATATATATTTTTTTTTTCTAACACCCTAGAGAATAAAATAGTGGTCATTGCAATACTTTTTGTCACACCGTATTTGCGCAGCGGTCTTACAAGCGCACTTTTTTTTGGAAAAAATACACTTTTTTGAATTAAAAAATAAGACAACAATAAATTTGGTCCAATTTTTTTATATATTGTGAAAGATAATGTTACGCCGAGTAAAATGACACCCAACATGTCACGCTTAGAAATTGCGCCCGCTCGTAGCATGGCGTCAAACTTTTACCCTTAAAAATCTCGATAGGCGACGTTTAAAAAATTCTATAGGTTGCATTTTTTGAGATACAGAGGAGGTCTAGAGCTAGAATTATTGCTCTCGCTCTAACGATCGCGGCGATACGTTACTTGTGTGGTTTGAACACCGTTTTCATATGCGGGCGCTACTTGCGTACGCGTTCGCTTCTGCGCGCAAGCTCGTCGGGACGGGGCGCTTTAAAAAAAAATGTTTTTGTTTTCCTATTTATTTGTATTTATTTTAACATTTTTTACACTGAAAAAAAAAAATATAATAATTGATCACTTTTATTCCTATTACAAGAAATTTAAACATCCCTTGTAATAGAAAAAAGCATGACAGGTCCTCTTAAATATGAGATCTGGGGTCAAAAAGACCTCAGATCTCATATTTAGGCTTAAAAAGAAAAAAAATAAGGAAAATGTAATTTTTTAAATAGCCTGAAAAAGAAAATGTCTCTTTAAGACGCTGGGCGGAAATGACGTTTTGACGTCACTTCCGCCCAGCGCTGCTATGGGGGACGGGTGGGGGCGATTTTTCCCTCACTCGTATCCCAGCAGAGGAGCCGCACAGACCCGATCGCCTCCGACGCTACCGACGGCAACGGTAAGCGGCGGAGAGCACGGGAAACCGGCGGGAGGGGTGCACCTCTCCGGTCGCCGATAACGGCGATCTCGCGGCGAATCCGCCGCGGAGACCGCCGTTATTGTACACAGGACCCTGCACTGAAGAGATGGATATCCCGGTTGTGGCAGCAGCTGCTGCCGTTACCGAGATATCCATCTTTAAAAATAGGACGTATATATACAGTGCAGGGTCCTTAAGTGGTTAAGCAGTTCAGTTCGTCAAAAGCAGTACAAACTTAAAAAAAGAGGGGTGGGTGCTGTGTCCGTCCATGAACTCAGAGAAAAGGATTTTACGGTGAGTATAAAAATCCTATTTTCTCTTTCGTTCATTGACGGACACAGCCGTAATCTTAACAAAGTGGGACTTCCCAAAGCAGTGTCAAAATGAGGGGTGGGAACAGCGTAAAAATAAAAATATAACATTTCCATCTGGAATAAAAAAAAAAATTTTTTTTAACTAGGCAGAAAAAAAAACTGAGCTGCTTAGTGCAGGCTGAGGGGATATAGCCAGTAGGACCGCCCCCTGGGCGGGGCTGTTTAGCTTTGAAGTTAACACTTTCTGCCTAGTCACTCCTAAAGGAAGGCTTATACCCACTTTGTCAAGATTAAGGCTGTGTCCGTCCATGAACGAAAGAGAAAATTCATGAAACACTTTTTCATTTTCTCATTAATAACGGCTAACAGTTATACTGTTTCATCAGCAATGTAGAAATTCCTGTATTGTATTTTTGACAAACACATTACACTATTTTAATGGTCTTTATAGGTTGGACTTAATGACTTGTGTCTTTTTTTCAACCTCACCAACTATATATGTAAGATCATTATTTTTCAGTCAATACCTGTTCAGTTTAACACCCCCTATTTAGGCAAGTTCTCTACATAAGAGCGTTAAAAATTACTAATTTACTTGCCCAATCTTCATTATGGGGAATATGCACTTGCTGCACAAGTGAATGATAATCACAGTAATTATATTCAAGTTAGTATGCACAGACCCATGAGAGCTATTTGCAATGATCACAGACGAACATTACAAGATGTACAACCTACCAAGAAGCATGTATCAAGAGATGTGCTTTACATGATCATGAATATATATACACCTCCTTTGTGTCTAGCACTGACAGATAACAGAAGCAATCATTATTTTAGCTGGATCTGTTGAAAATTATGCCAATCTTTTCTTCAATATCAAAGAATTTAAAGCTGATTTTCAGGAAAAACTGCTAGATACAAAGACTAAATACTAATATAAAAGCCGTTTTACTTGCCAACTTTTTGTATATCTGTCCACTCAGACCTGGGATGTACACAGCTATGCCACACAGCATAGGCAGGAGAATGACACCACTTAGACCCCTTTCACACTGGGGCGTTTTTCAGGCACTTTAGCGTTAAAAAAAGCGCCTGAAAGAAGCCTCATCTGCAATCCCAATGTGAAAGCCTGAGTGCTTTCACACTGAGGCGCTGCGCTGACAGGGCGTCAAAAAAGTCCTGCAAGCAGCCACTTTGCAGCGCTTTAGGAGCGTTGAATACACTGCTCCTAAAGCGCCCTTCCCATTGAGGCACTTTTTTTTAAAGCCAAAGCAGCTAAAAAATGCCCCAATGTGCAAGGGGTCTTAGCGGAGCTTTACCAGCGTTTTTCGGGTGCTGGCAGTGTGAAAGGGCTCTGAAAGCACTTGGGCTTTCACATTGGGATTGCAAATGAGGCTTCTTTCTCATGCGCATTACATGAGCTTTTTTAAACGCCAACGCGCCTGAAAAATGCCCCAGTGTGAAAGGGGTCTTGCAATTACAGCTAAAGTTTAATCTTCCCATATTTTGCCCTCCCTTGTTTCTTACTTTCCCTCCTATTAATATGCAGGACCAGACTGGGAGTTAGCATGGGCGGTTGGTGACGGGAAATTAAAGGAGGTGGTCCTCCACACTATAATGTAGAGAGGCACTGCAATATAAAGGGGGCACTATAATGATTACAGACCCCCTTTACAGTGAAGTCACATTTATATTATAGTGCCTCTTTACTTTACAGTGCCCCTAGCAATCACAGCCCCCCATTACAGTGCCCCTTGCAGCCATACCCCCCCTTTTCTCTCTCTAATGTCACAGTGCCCCCTTTTACTCTATGCCTACCCTGCACAGTCCTACTTTTGGCAGGACACAGGTAGGATTCAGCCCGTGTCCCCTCTCAATAGTCTCTGAGACATTGTCATTCTATCAGTAGGGCAGGGGGTGGGAGGAGCTGCAGATCTGGATCATATTAACAAGCGGGTGATTACCTGGTTGTTAATATGAAAAGGATCCCTGTGTGAAAAGACTCTCTGAAGATCTCCAGGTCCTCCCACCCCCTTCTGTGCTGATAGGATAACATCATTGGTGAGGCCGGAGAGTCAGGACAGGAGACAGGCACGGCAGCATAACAAGAGGTGAGCAGCAACCATGGTCTGTTTTGAGCCTGTCCGGACCTCGGTCACCGCTTACCTCCCATTGTGCAGCTCGGTTGGGGTTGGAGCCAGCTCTTGTAAGGACATGCAGCCCGGCAGTCTCAGGACAATGGTGTGCCCGACAGCCAGTACGAGCCTGTTACTATGTTACCACTTGTCAAACGCCCACCGTTTTTTAAGACCCTGTTGTTCTGGGCGGAGATCATATGATGTCGCGCCTTTACAAGCCACTAGGGGGCGTGCGCGTGCCTCCGCATTACTGAAGACCCGATGCGCATGCCCGGCGTCCGCAATGGCCCCGGCACCTGCGATTGCCCAATAACTGAGCAGGACTGTGGATCTGTGTGTGTAAACACACAGATCCACATCGTGTCAGGGAGAGGGGACCGATGGTGTGTCCCTTGCACACAGGGAAAACCATCAGTCACCTCCCCCAGTCACTCCCCAGGGTGTTGAACATAGCATCCTGACTCAGTACTCCTCTCAAGAGCCATCAGCCTGATGCAGTGGAACTGTGCACGCACCATATGGGTTGACTGCTCATTTTTGCCTAGGGGATTGGAGAATGGAGATATACTTGCCTAATCCTTCGATCCTCCTAGCACAAGATCAGTCCTTGCAGCTCGTGCCCCCCGCGATCTAGTGTGGTGAACTGTTCCTGATGTCATCATGCCCATAGACCTGCTTTGGACATGGAAACATCAGGAACAGTCCACCACTGCATTGTGGGGGGAGCGTCGTTTGCTGCTGGAGCTGTTGATCGGGTGAGTATACAGCTTTCTGGTCGCCCCCTCACAAAACAAGCAGTTGTCCCACGAAGTAAGGACAGAGCTCCACTGCATGGGGAAAAAAAATGAATCGGAGTTCAGCTTTAATGAATAGATATCAGTCTGGAGGGATAAACATTCCTAGAAAAATTGTGTTTGCATGCACATGTGATGGCAAAATATGTAGGTAAAGACTATTATAGCAGACCAAAGTGATCACACTAAAAGGCAGAATTACCTCCAACACACGCTGGACATCCAAAATAGTTATAAATCCTTTCTTATCCTTATCAAACTTGTGAAATCTTTTTTTATACCTAGAAGAAATGGCATACATTACTGGCATAAACACACAAACTATAACAACTTCAAACGCTGTATACAGAAACAGTGGGTATTCCTGTGGTCTAGGCTATTTTCTCTGAGTTCAGATACTGCTTCTCTCTGCTACTAAACTAATTCCTACTTACACTGTCTTCCTTCGAGAGGTCACAGCTTATTGCTATACTCCTATTCAGGGCATCTAGGAGGTAGAATTAAATAACAGTCAAAAAAACTAAAAAACTTTGCAGTTATAATGCTTTACTTATATAAATATTTTCTTTAAGTATTTTGTGCAGCTTCTGCTCTCACCTCCTGCCCATGGACTTATAGCCTAAAAGATTATGATGGCATTTGTGTGTGCATGCAATCATTTGTCTCTCAAAAGGTGATTTGCATGGAGGACGTCAGCAACACAAGTTCATTTATTTTCTTTAAAGTGGATGTAAACCGAAAAATATTTTTTTTTTCCTTTTTGCTGTCACAATGTACAGTATAAGATTTCCTATAACCTGTGCCCAGTCTTGCCACAAATAGTTAATCCAGCTCTTAGCAATCCTCTTTTCTTTTTTCAGTGAGATAAACGGACTAACATAGAAAAACATTGGTCCGTTCTTCCCCCTTGTGTGGAATGACAGGTTATTTACATATCTCATGCACTAGCCTGGAGACAGGCATTTTTTAATTCCCACCCCCACTCCTTTTCTGAAGTCATGTGGTTACTTTTCTGGATTTTGACTGGATGTTAGGGATCATAGCAGAATTTAGTGTAAGGAGTACACAAGAGAAAATGCATGTTGACAAGGGGAGTGTAGAGATGGGCGGGGAGTCTACTGACATCACGACTCCACCCACCGAGCTATGGACAACAGACCCACCCACAGAATCTGCAGTTTTTCGGGTCTCATAACAGACAGAGGGGAGACATTTGACTGGTAAGGATACATGCAGGAGGCTTGTATATCCTTATATATCAGCACTATAGCAGTAGTTTAGAAAGGATGAGAGTGGGTTTACATCCACTTTAACATGTCCATATCAGGAAAGTACAGTGCTGGTCAGAGTGCCTCAGTCTGATTGGATGCGATTTGCAACACCTTTGTATTATGATTGGTGGGCAGTAGTATTTATCAGGAGACACAAATGACCATACCCCATGCTGGTTGTGGCGCAAGACATTGTGAAATACTGATTTTATGAATTTTAACTTTGTCCTGCCCTATAATATATATATTAAAGTGGTTGTGAAGGCTAAAGGTTGTTTACCTTCACGATTCTCGATCCAGTGATGTGCATGGGAGTCTTGGCTGGCCCCGGGTCTCTCTCACCTTATTGGTCACAGCTCTATGTTTCCTATGAATGTATAGAGCAAGGCTCGGGAGTGCGCACGCACCAGTGCCCCTATAGCAAGTAGCTTGCTATTAACCTCTTTCCCACCGCGCCATAAGCATTTTACTGCTACGGCGCGGCGGGGTTATCTTGACACGACGTCCTTGGGACGTCGTCCTTCACTTTCGCGATTGCGCGTCCCCTGTGTCCGTGCTCGCCGGCGCGATCACTTGTAAACAAACCGGCGTCATTTGATGACGCCGGTTCCTCCCTCTCCTCTCTCTACAGTGTGCGAGGAGAGGGGGGGGGGCGGTGTGTCAGCAGCTGAGCTGTGGCTGGATCTGTGACAAATGCAGTCACAGATCCAGCCATCCCTCAATCCATCCCAGCTCTGCAATCCCCAGTACCCAGCAATCCCCCAGTACCCAACAATACCCCAGTACCCAACAATACCCCAGTACTCGGCAATACCCCAGTACTCGGCAATACCCCAGTACTCGGCAATACCCCAGTACTCGGCAATACCCCAGTACTCGGCAATACCCCAGTACTCGGCAATACCCCAGTACTCGGCAATACCCCAGTACTCGGCAATACCCCAATACTCGGCAATACCCTAGTACTCGGCAATACCCTAGTACTCGGCAATACCCCAATACTCGGCAATACCCCAATACTCGGCAATACCCCAATACTCGACAATACCCCAATACTCGACAATACCCCAATACTCGACAATACCCCAATACTCGACAATACCCTGCATGATACTTTGCAATACCCCAATACTCTGCAATACCCTGCGCGATACTCTGCAATACCGCCTATGGGGATTTTTAAGTAGCGAAGTTTGGCGCCATTCCACGAGTGTGCGCAATTTTGAAGTGTGACATGTTGGGTATCTATTTACTCGGTGTAACTTCATCTTTCACATTATGAAAAAAAATTGGGCTAACTTTACTGTTTTGTTTTGTTTTAAGCACAAAACAGTTTTTTAAAAAACACGCGTTCAATAAATTTCTGCGAAAATACCGTGCGAGATAAAAAGTTCTAATGGCCGCCATTGTATTCTCTAGGGTCTTTGCTAAAAAAGCATATATAATGTTTTGGGGTTCTATGTAATTTTCTAGCAAATAAATGATGATTTTTCCATGTAGGAGAGAAATGTCAGAATTGGTCTGGGTGTTCCAGAACGCCTGATGGCGTTCCCTGCATGTTGGGCCTCTGTATGTGGCCACGCGGTGTAAAAGTCCCACACATGGGGTATCGCAATACTCGGAAGGAATAGCAGAATGTGTTTTGGGGTGTAATTTGTGGTATGCATATGCTGTGTGTGAGAAATAACCTGCTAATATGACAAACAATTTTTTTTTTTTTTTTACACAATTTTTAGTCGTTTTTCTTTTATAGCGCAAAAAATAAAAAACCCAGAGGTGATCAAATACCACCAAAAGAAAGCTCTATTTGTGTGAAAAAAAGGACAAAAATTTCAAATGGGTACAATGTTGTATGACTGAGTAATTGTCATTCAAATTGTGAGAGCACCGAAAGCTGAAAATTGGTCTGGTTAGGAAGGGGGTTTAAGTGCCCAGTGGTCAAGTGGTTAAGGGCACTGAACAAGGGAGAGGAGCTCTGATGGGAGACCCAAGTAGAGGAGGATCTGGGCTGCTCTGTGCAAAACCATTGCACAGAGCAGGTAAGTATATAAAAAAATTAACATAAAAAATAATATTTTTTTAAAGCTGAAGCTTTAAATATCACGTTAAAGAAGTGTTGTTATTTACAGGACAACTGAAGCAATCTTATGCAATGTTTGTGACGGTGCTTTAAAGTAGTATAAAGGGAAGAGAGTCTGTGTAAGGACTGAACAGTCAGGGTGACAGTGACTCCTTAAAGGAGAAATAAGGGCAAAAGTTGTTTTTTCCCCCATTTCGGATAAAGTAAGGGAGGGGTTATAACCCATCAGGTTTTTTGTCATCTGTGCTCCATTGAGGAGACTTCCCTTTAGTTCCTGTCCCATAGCCACAACAGGAAGGGAGAGGAAATCCATCCAAAAAGTGAGCGACTCCCTATTTGTCACCAGAACTCGTGTCCCCACTAGAAGATGTTCCCTCCATTACTGTTCTGGGGACAACCCAAAATTGAGGATCTTGTTTCAGTTTTACTCTTGGTGATAACAGTAACTATGACAATTAGGGATGGTGAATCTCCCTAACAGGGGCACAGACAGTAATAAAAACTTGACAGCTGTTCTAATTGACCTCTAATCTATCCAAAACAAACAAAATAAATAAAAAAGTTTTGCCTTTAATTATACTTTAAGTGCTTGCCTGTCTCAGTTATCCAGCAGGGATGTGGAAAGGTAACCCCTTCCTATCAAACCACCAATACTGCCCTCCTTTCCTCCCTCCTCCATTTCCCCACACCCTTGTTTTCTTTTTCCTTCTATCCCCTTATGTCCAGATTTTTTGTTTTTGTTTGTTTTTTTACCGTTTTATGCCTTTGGTCCTCCAAGTCCTATAAAACTTGATTCAATTTCAGAAACTTGTAGTCCCATCAAGCAGGTTGGCCCATATTTCACGGCAATGTGTCTCAGGTTTCAGTTAATTACCATTAATATTATTCTGATTAACTGACTGATCTGTCGTTTAGTAATTATAGAAATATTAATTAACTTTATGTGAGCTCATCCAATGCTTTGCCTGCAAGTCTGATAAAAATGCTTTAGATTGGTTGGAAAACATTTATAAGACAGGGCTATGAGAAGCATCATATGCATTCCACAGATGTGCATTTTGAACTCCCAGTGAAACGGTTTCAACACAGCTACATCCTTCTAATGTACATTGATGTCGATTTAATCTGAAATATATTGACCAGGAGACTGCAAGAAGCAATTTTCACTAAAGCAAAGATTTGTATTACAAACAGACCGCCACACTGATAAGAATAAAATACGAAGCCACTGCTCTAGTACTGCCCCATCCTGCTCACCTGTCCACGTCCGAAGGAGACAGATTAATTTCTGATCGATCCGTGAGTTGTTCAGATCGAGCTTTGTATCCCATTTCATAGTAGAGAAACTTTTTTGCAGCTTCCAGTTCTTCCTGCATAGTGATAAAGAAATTCTAGATTGAGAATTCAAAGCTTTTCAGCTATAACTCAGTTATTGTACATATAGCAGAAAGTACATTAGATAATAGATCACCATGTGATCTACCCAAGTGTTTATTATAAATCATTAAATGCATTTCTAAGTACAAAAAGTATAAGTGCCTAATTTGTCTTTCTATATGTGCCCTGTAAACCCTATAAAAAGCAGGACATGTTACACATTTTAATACCCTAAGGCCCCTTTTACACTTAAACGACTTTGTCCAACGATTTGTGATGGCAAAGTAGCATGACAAGTCGTTTCCCATGATTTCCAATGACAACCATTGATATTAGTAAGACTACAAGTCGTTCTGACTTCAAAATAGTCTCTGCACTACTTTGGTCGAATTTTGATGCCACTTACACAGGCATTACCTGAAATCGCAGCCGCGAATGTGCTGCTTCTTCATTGTCCAATCAGCAAGCTGAGAACACAACTAGGGTTGTCCCGATACCGATACTAGTATCGGTACCAATACCAAGCATTTGCCCGAGTACCTGTACTCGGGCAAATGCTCCCGATGCTTCACCCGATACTTGTACTGTCGGCGGTGATCAGTGCATGGGGAAGTTCCATGCACCGATCACCGCTGATTTTAAAGCAGCTGAAAGCCGCCGTGTATGCCGCCGTGTATATCGTGCATCTCTCCCCTTGCGTGCCTCTCGTCTACCCCCTGGAATTGTCAGGATGGGGAGCGGGGTAGGAGCCGGTAAATTCGGGTCCATACTGCTGAGAATGGACAGAGTCAGTGATCACTGACTGTCCATTCACATAACTGAAACATTGTAATCTGTGATTACAAATGTTTCAGTTTATGAATGAAGAGAAGATGCTGTCTTCACTCCATTCATTTTCAGCGCAGCTGATGCTGCCGAGAAATAGACAGGGGAACATGTGTCCCTAGTCCCTTTCTCTGTCTCAAATGGAAGATGTCAGAGGTCTGTTAAGACCCCTGATATCTCACCAAAGCCCCCCAACAGGGCTGAAAAAATAAAGAATAAACACGGTCCACCCCCCCTTTAAAAAAAAAAGAAAGCATTATAAATAAAAAGAAATTGTAAAAAAACAAAAAACACAACATTAAAAACTAATTGTTAAGGATAAAAAAACAAAACAAACATACTGACACATATACCGCTGTCACATGAGATTAAAAAAAAGTATCGGTATTCCGTATTTGCGAGTACTTGAAAAAAAGTATCAGTACTTGTACTCGGTGTGGCATTGGGACAACCCTAAACACAACATTGTATTACTGCGGTAATACAGGCGTTCTATGGGGGGGGGGCTGGATAACATGACTTGCTGGAGAGCAATAGAAATTGCAAATAACCAATTTACATATGGCTACTTCCACTATATATTTAGCTGTCTAGCCATAGCTAAACTACCAAATGTTCATTAAAATTAATATATACATGGGAATTTTCCCAAATCATTCAGCCAGAGATTGGGGGTAGGACAGTGGGCGCCATCTAGAGAAGAAGAAACAGTCAACAGAAGGCACACAAAAATATGGAACTCATTCCAAAATGCCTTTCAGGTAAGATTTAACCACTTAAGGACCGCCTCCTGCACATATACTTCGGCAGAATGGCACACACACGTACAGGTACGTCCTGTGCTAGTGCCCAGCCGTGGGTAGCGGGAGCGCGCTCGCGGCGCTGTCCCGCGACCTGGTCCGAAGCTCTGGGACCACCACGGGACCCGCAGACCCGATAGCCGCTGGAGTCCCGCGATCGATCCCCAGAGCTGAAGAACAGGGAGAGCTGTGTGTAAACACGGCTTCCCCGTTCTTCACTGTGGCGGCGGCGGCATCGATCGTGTGATCCCTTTTATAGGGATACACAATCGATGACGTCACACCTTCAGCCACACCCCCCTACAGTTGTAAACACACATTAGGTCACACATAAGCCCATAATCGCCCCCTTGTGGTTAACTCCCATACTGCAATTGTCATTTTCACAATAAACAATGCATTTTAAATGCATTTTTTTCTGTCAAAATGACAATTGTCCCAAAAATGTGTCAAAATTGTCCGAAGTGTCCCCCATAATGTCGCAGTCACCAAAAAAAAAAAATCGCTGATCGCCGCCAATAGTAGTAAAAAAAAAAAGTGCAATAAAACTATCCCCTATTTTGTAAACGCTATAAATTTTGCGCAAACCAACTGATAAACGCTTATTGCGTTTTTTTTTTTTTTAACTAAAAATAGGTAGAAGAATACGTTTCGGCCTAAACAAGAGGAAAAAAAATATTTTTTTTTATATATTTTTGGGGGATATTTATTATAGCAAAAAGTAAAAAACATTGCATTTTTTTCAAAATTGTCACTCTATTTTTGTTTATAGCGCAAAAAATAAAAACTGCAGAGGTGATCAAATACCACCAAAAGAAAGCTCTATTTGTGGGAAAAAAAGGACGCACGACCGCGCAATTGTCTGTTAAAGTGACGCAGTGCGAATCGCAAAACCTGGCCGGGTCCTTTAGCTGCCTAAAGGTCCGGGTCTTAAGTGGTTAAAAAACATATTTAAAATTGGTGTTCAATGACTATATACTATTTTCTTCTTTTCAAGAGGACTGTCAGCAAAAAGGCTGCAAGTCATGAGCCTTGTCACTAGGGCCGAAACAACGAATCGATTATGAAATTAATCAATTACAATTTTCATAATCGATTAATCGGGCAGTAGCATAAAAAGGTAAAGAAAACTAAAATTAGCACTTTATAGTACAAAAAGAGCAAATAATCGCTACTGTAAATATTACTTTTTTTTTTTTAAGTGTATTTTTGTGCGTGAACTCGAGAGAGAGAGGAGCCAGACTGCAGGAGTTGGGAGTAGGCAGACCCTCCCCCCGGAGGCAATCGCCATCCTTCTCCATGCCCCTGGTGGCAATGGCGGGTGTAAGGGGGGGGGGCCTCCCACTCACCCCGCCCTACCTGCTCCTCTTGGAAACTCAACAACGGGACCCCAATGGGGCAGAGGGACTCCCCCTATGAGGGAGTGAGGGGGCCTAGCCCACCCAGCCAGCCCCGTAGGTCCTTCACCTCTCTTTATTTTAGGAGACCGCATGGCCAAAGTGCGTGTGTGTTAAACCAATTTCGTGTGCGTGCAAGTGTGGTGGTTTTTGTGGGGGGGGGGGGGTGGGCGTACTAAGCACAGGCGTACCTTGCATAGCACACCCACCGGGAGCCAGGCTGAGACCACCAAACTCAATTCACATGTAGCCGAGACCGGAATCCGAACCCTTGGCTGCAGAGGAAATGAACACCTTACAGTAGCGATTATTTGCTCTTTTTGTACTATAAAGGGCTAATTTTAGTTTTCTTAACCCCATTATGTTACTAAACGTCTTATGCCGCAAACACACAACTGTTTTTCGGGTTGTAAAAAATTATGTTTATTTTTGATGTCATTAAAAAGGTTTGTGTGTGGGCTCCATGCTCGAACATGCTCACATTTTTCACGTCGTTTTTAACATTGTTGTTTTTTTACATTAGAAAAAATGGTCGTGTGTGGGCTTTAACGACGTGAAAAAAAGCACGCATTCTCAGAAGCAAGTTATAAGACAGGAGGGATCGTTCTGGTAAAACTAGCGTTCTTAATGGAGTAAGCACATTCATCACGCTGTAATAGTAAAAGACGATTCGCGCTTTTCAGTCTAACACAAAATCAGCAAAAGCAGCCCCAAGGGTGGCGCCATCCGCATGGAACTTCCCCTTTATAGTGCTGTCGTACGTGTTTTACGTCACCGTGCTTTGCTAGAGCATTTTGTTTTTCACGATCGTGTGTAGGCAAGGCCGCTTTACTGATCGGGTTGAAAAAAAAACTCAGTTTTTTCTAGACCCTTAAAAACTTCATTTTTTACAACCCGAAAAACGGTTGTGTGTTCACACCTATGTGTGTTTTGCAGAAACGCACTACAGTTAATTTAACACGGTTTCCTATGGGACACATTCACATGCTTTTTTCAGCTGCTGCGTATTTGAAAAGGGTCAAGGACTTTTTTCAATGCAAAACTGTGCTTTTTTTGGTTCAATAGACTTCAATAGAGAAGCTACAGAAAAGCATGTAATGCGTTTTTGCAGGAATTTGTGTTTTTTAATCTGCCCAACAAAAAATTGGGCAAAATAAAAAAGCATTAAAAAAAAGCAAAATGTGCAAATTGCAGCAAAATCATGTGTGCAAAAATCAAAACGCAAACTGCATAGGTGTGTACCAAGGTGTGTACCAAGCCTTATGCTGGCCACACGGATCAATTTTCAGACGAGAATATGAATACGAAAACTCTTTGTACATTCACTGAATGATAGAATGTTGGTTGAAATCGTCACTTGCTTTTAACATTTCGTTATAAAATTAATGTAATTTCTGAACAAAAACCACATACACTGTGTGAAAATTCCTTTTACCAAGAAGTTTTCTATTATTTCTACTAATGATATCTGATGTTTACCAGATTCACCCTCTAATAGTATATACAGTAGATCTCTTCTATCAGTTATTCTCAGAGTGGATTAGAGAACCGTAGAATTGCTTATTTATATTTACAACTGCATAGAGACGATTAAGAATAAATTGCCCTTTTTTTTTTAAACTTTACATATTAACTAAATTGTACGCCACACTTTTTTTAAGTTAATTAACCGATTAATCGGAACAATAATCAAATTGATTATGAAAATAATCGTTAGTTGCAGCCCTACTTGTCACTATGTAGGGGTTGACCCACCCTAGGTAAGAGTGGGTACAGACAGTTAGAAATTCTGACGATTCGGCAAGTAATGGTCAAATGTAGATCTGTGTGTGGCCTTACCTGCTTCACAGAAGTGGATTGTGAGATCTGTTGAATTGCCAGGCTGGTAAACCTTCATCGATCAGTGGCTGCAGTCAATTCACTGAAACCGCTGATTGATGTGTTTAGACAGCAGAGAGTTCCCACTGTTATAATACAATGTCGCAGCTGGGAGGATTCTTCCATCCATCTCACTTGTGTGGATGGGGGAACCCGTTTTTTTTTTTTTTTCATTCAGCTCACCAGCTTGATGGAAAGAAACTAACCATGTGTATCCATTTTAAGGCAGCTCAAACCTCCCCTTGGGAAGGAAGAATGTGTCCATTCATCTTTAAGGCAGCTCAAACATCCCCTTGGGAAGGAAGAATATATCCATTCATCTCTATATTTGGAGATGGTGCACTGACCAGGTATCACGTCTGTACTACGATTCCACTTAGATCAGGATTGCATAAAACAGTGTTAAAGCAAAGCTGTACTGATGAACGAATGGAACCGGATTGCTGACCTCATCTTAAAACACTAGTTTTCTGGCTGCCGTGATAAACCTACAGCTTCTGTACTTTCCAAGTCATTGACTGTGCATATTAATGCTTATATTTGGAATTCCAATATTATTCTCTCATGATTGGCATGCTTTTTCTGGGCCAAGGACTCAGAAAGCACTACAGCCTTAATAAACACCTTTGTAAGGAATTGGAACACTGATTTTAAACTAGATCTGCTTACCCAAGATCATTACTTGACCTCACAAATGCTCTTTTTGCTGAATGGGCACAACTTCCCAGACACACAAAGAAGCAAAGCTTTGGGGTGCAACATATGGCTAAGAGTTTTGTAAAGGAATGTCCAACAAGCTCATACAGGTGTGATGGTCAGGTATCTATAAATGTTTGGTTATTATTATTATACACAATTTATATAGCGCCAACAGTTTACGCAGCGCTTTACAACACAATTACAGTACAGTTCAATACAAAAGGTACAGAAGGGCCCTGCTCGTAGAGCTTACATTCTAAAGGGAAGGGGTGGTGGTACAAAAAGCAATAGCTGCAGAGAATTTGATGGGGGAGGCTTGTGGTTAGTTGTTAGGTGGGTGTGGGATAGGCTTCCCTGGATAAATGAGTTTTCAGGGATCTTCTAAAGGTGGACAGAGTAGGGGCTGATCAAACATATTGGGGCAGGGAGTTCCAGAGGATGGGAGAGGCTCTGGAGAAGTCCTGAAGGTGAGCATGGGAGGAGGTAACAAGGGAGCTAGAAAACAAGAGGAGATTGTGTGTGTATATATTATATATACACACACACACACACAATATATTGTCAAAAGTATTGGCACACCTGCCTTTACATACACATGAACTTTAATGGCATCCCAGTCTTAGTCCGTAGGGTTCATTATTGAGTTGGCCCACCATTTGCAGCTATAACAGCTTCAACTCTCCTGGGAAGGCTAGCCACAAGGTTTAGGAGTGTGTCTATGGAAATGTTTGACCATTCTACCAGAAGCGCACTTGTGAGGTCAGGCACTGATGTGGACTAGGACGCCTGTCCAGCTCTAATTCACCCTAAGGGTCCCAAAGGTCCCAAATACTTGAAATAACTTCCCAATCTCCGGGAAATTCAGCTATAAATTTCTATATCTACAACGTATGATACATTAGTGTTACGATCAGTGGTAAGAATATTCCTTACACTTGTGGACATTGTGAAGAATTACCCCCTTACAGAAAGCTAAAAAGACCCGAGAGGCAGACATTGCTCAAGGAACCCCTAGCAACCTCTGTAGGAACCCTGGTGTACAGTGTTCCTGAAGATACCATTCTGGTTCAGACTGTAAGTTTCACTCAACTTGAGTTTCCTTATGTTCTATAAAGGTGTGGTGGGCAGTTAGTTGTTCACAAATGCTTGGCTATATAGTGTACAGTACATCGGACTCTAGCTGCCCGCATAATAAAATCCTCCCAAATCACTGGAAACAGTTGCCTATTGCAATGATTTATGTTATTACAAAACATATTTTGATTTAGAACTGTGCTGTGCTTTGTACATAAATTATACATGTCTACTCAATACGCTTCTAGATTAAAAAGAAAAACCTGTTACTCGCTAAGTCAATTAAGAGCCAAAAGCACACAATCTGATTTTAGAAAAAGAAAGACCTAAATAAACATATGTCACAGGAGAGTTAAAAAGAAAGAAAATTATACAGATCTGCTGAACAATTTGTCATAATCACAGAGCTGATCTACTTTTTTCATGAGAAATGTGAGGGCGAATAGGGCAACACACACAGAGAGAGGGAATAGCAATTAATTCACTGCACCTATGTGGCCTTCAATATAAATGTCCTTATCTCCTATTAGATGGCTATCACTGTGCACTTTTCTTTATCTTACACATGACAAATGCGGCATGCGATCAGCAATCCAGTAATCCTGAAATTTGACAGTCAAGTCTCGTCTTGGGTGATCACTAAATGAAAAGGGTGACTTAGCTAAGAATTAAATGTTTCTGAAAAAGAGAGTATAGGTACCTGCAGGGCACCCATCAACATTACCAACTCATCACTTTAATTACTGACACATCTGAACTATATGGGTTCTCTGGCTGATTAGAGCTCAGCATTAGCCAAAAGACTATTTCTTTAATGTTTTGTACATTGTGGGAAAAGGGTTGAAACCTGTTTGACGGTTCTATTTGTGTTCCCATTGGGTAGATCCTTCCTCACTTCCTGTACAGGTTACACCCTAAATGTCAATCTGTCAGTGGGTTAGAAATTAAAGTATAACCAAAGGCAAAAAAAAAATGTTTAAGTTTTGGATAGAATGGAGAGGGATTAGAACACCTGTCAGTTTTTATTGCGGTTTGTGCCCCCATTAGAGATATTCACACTATTTGTCCCGTTTATCATTACCGTTGAAGATAAAAGAAAGTCACACATCTTGGTTGTCCCCAGAAAAGTAATAGAGGGGAGATCCTTCCAATGGGAACACTAGTTCTGGTGAGCTGGGGGTCCCCAAGAAATTCCCTTAATGTGCAGGGATTTCCTCTTACTTGCTGTTTAGGTATGGGACAGAAAGTTAAAGGAAATCTCCACAATAGGACACAAGGGTTATAACCCTCCTCCCTGCTCTATCCAAAATTAAAATCAAACCTTTGCCCATAGCTCTACTTTAAGTCTGATACATTAGGACCGAGATCCAGGTCATTAGGATGCTCCCAGGGGGTGTAGAGATAATACTCTAATTTGCAGTCCATTCTGACACTGACAGCATGCAGGCTCACATCTTCCACCTGGATGGAGAGGACAAGTGTCTCAGAAACAAGAAATTAGGTGAAACCTCCTCTTTAGGGACAGAGGCAGCAAAAAAAAAATCTCAAAACAGAAAAGAGAGTGCCACGCAAATGTTGAAGTCCCTATATATATTTTATTAATAGTTTCTCCACGGCAGCCAACGTTTTTCAGGGACTCTACAAGGGCTCCTTTATTAGAGCCTTAAACATGATGGCTTGAAGGAGATCTGGACTTTGGAAAGTGTGGTTCTTGAGTGAATAGCTTTGCAGCTTCAATATACAATACCAAAGTGCAGCCTGCAATCATCCTTCTAAAATCTAAGGGCACACCTAATTAGGAGAGCATACCACTGCAAGGGACCCCGTACTCTCAAAGCCTTTTTAAACACAGGACATAAATTCCTTTTATCAGTCTGTTTAAAACTAAGAAAAAATTATTTTGGTTAGGATTAGGTTTTAATACCAACTCAGGTGCATAAGGCATTTACAGAATCAAACGACCACAGAATACAGTATGTAGGACAACACCAGCAGCTAAAGGGAAAATTTGGTAAGAACCCTAAACATAGTTAAGTACTGTGTTTTTGGCGTAGAACACTCACATTTTCATCCTGCAAAATGGTTGCAAATAGTGTGTGTGTGTGTTATATGCCGATACTGCAATTTGGGCTGCCGCAGAGAGACCGGGGAGGGGGCGGGACAAGCGTTGTCAGATTACATACAGTTAGAATCTCTTGTTTACTCAGCGGCCTCTGTAATAGGAAGTCCCGTCTCCTGGGCCAGCATTGGACCAGTGTTCTGTCTATCACAGAAGCCGGTCCAGGAGGCGGGACTTTGTATTGAACAGGTCGCTGAGTAAACAGGAGATTCTCGCTGTATGTAATCTGACGGCGCTCATCCCACCCCCCTCCCAGAGATGGGCATTGATCAGACTGTTATTCAGGCAATGGTGAGGCTGCAGATGGGCATCGATCAAGCTGCAATTAGGAGGCTACAGATGGGCATCGATTAAGCTGCATTAATGGGCAATTGTGAGGCTGCAGATTATTTTGCTTCAAAGTTCTTTATTTAAAATGTATTTATTTTTTCTGAAACTTCCCTCTTACAATAAAGGTGCGTGTTTTACGCCTGTGCTTGCTATATGCCGATGAATATGGTAACCAAGATCTGTTCACTGTGGGGCAGGTTTATATTCCAGGCTGCCTTCATTTAGCACACCTCAATGTACAAATGTATTTTCCTGTAGCTTTTTTTTTTGATAGTTCATATCTGTGTCTTCTGGGGCACTATAATACATGCACGCTGAATTAGGAATTTCACTAATGGCCCATACACACGGTTGGAATTTCCGACAAGAAATGTTCGTTGAGAGATTTTGATCAGAAATTCCGACCGTGTGCAGGCTCCATCTGACTTTTTCTGACGGAATTTCCGGCAGGAAAAATTTGCGAGCTGGTTCTCAATTTTTCCGACAAGAAACGTTTTTGAACTTAATTTTTCTCGGCTCGTCGTAGTGTTGTACGAGAGTTGGAATTTCCAATCGCGTGTACGCGGCATAAGAATGCATTTAAGCTCGATTCACATGGCGGCAATCTGATTTTGCTCCAGTTTTCAGTGCGATTATGTGTTATGTATTAGTAGTGCAACTTGAATGTGGTTTGGATATTCTATGGGGCCCAAATTGCTCTGGAATCGCACCAAAGTAGTACAGGAACCTTTTCCAAAATCACGCCATGCTGGGTTGCATTGATGTGAATGGGTATAGAAGTCAGCGAATGACGAAACTAGTCAGGGCGTGTGCTACACGACACGCTGCAAAGGCTACTGCGCTCCACTGATCGGGACATAGTGATTTCAGCTGGCCTGGATCCCATCGCTGGAGAAAGCAGGAGATACCGATCGTTCGGAGATCCGGTGACCTTTATATGTTAATTTGCTTTACATGATTGTACGTTTAATGTATAGGGGAGCTGTCTGTGTGGGGATATGAGGGTGTGTACTGATTAATCTGGATTACGCTATGTTGGCTTCTTCTGTTTGTATCCATTTCACCCGAGGTTCCCTCTTATAAGTGGCTCCCTGATAAGATGCTGGCTGCAGAGGCTCATGTTTAATGAAGCTTGATTAATTGAAAGGCTTACTACTCATTATATTTGGGTGAGTTTAAACCCCGACGGGGCGAGTGAACACAAGTGGTGAATAGAGAAGAATTTTGGTGGACGGTGCACTCTACTTTATTCTGTTTAAATACTCATCCTTGGACAATTTCAGAATAATCCATTTACTGTCATTTATCTATCACATTTTTATAGTGGTGGGGGTATTTCCACCACACTACCAGGGCTGTTGGTACTTTTTGTTTTCTGAATGGACAGATTGGTTTCATTGTTAAACATATGAGTACTTTTTTTTATAATTGAAAACAATGTGATTTTAATTATCATGCAATTCTGTGCGACTCAAGTTGCATCTGAAATCACAATGAACAGAACATTAGTTGCATATATTAACCTGTATTGCAGTGATGTGCAGTAAAATATGCATTTTACTACAACACATCAATGGGCTGTTAAAGTGGTTGTAAAGGCTTAAGATTTTTTGCCTTCATGCACTGTATGCAGAAAAGGTAAAAACCTTGTGTGTGTAGCCCCCCTCTCTCAGCCCCCCTAATACTTAACACAATCTTGATTCAGTGATGTGCAAAAGAGTAGCGTTCCTCCCTTCTCATTGGCTGAGAAAGCAGTGGGAGTCAATCATAGCCAGTTAGCCAATGAGAAGAAAACGAGTCTGAGCTGCGCTCCGTGTGTGAATGGACACACAGAGCAATGGCTTGGAAGCGAGCCTGCTTGGGTGCTCCCATAGTAAGCTGCTTGCTATGGGAGCACTCAGGAGGAAGGGGCCAGGAGCACCAAGAGGGGACCCCAGAAAAGGAGGATCGGGGCCGCTCTGTGTATAACCACTTCACAGATCAGGCAAGTATGACGTGTTTGTTATTTTTTTAAGAAAAAAAACTGCCCTTAATATCACTTTCAAATAGCCACAATATCATTTTGCTTACAGGAATTTCTAGTTTCAGTTTTTCTGGTTCTTTAGATATATGAATTGAGCTTGGCATACAATTGAGCCATCTGACTCACCTGCATGACCTGCTTCTGCACTGAGGCTGTTGTGATTTGTGAATGTCTAGCAGGTATGAGGTTATAATAATTACTAGCAAGTTCTGGTGTACACATAGGGCTTCCTACATTAACACAAATGGCCACAGAAAAAAAAGACAGTTGTACAAAAACAGAAAAAAAAAAACAAGAAAAGGAACAATGTGTGCAGCAACTATGTAACCGATCCAAAACGAGGAAAAAAAGTGAACTATGATCTCATCTATCAACACTAACTCTAGTTTTAAACAGACCTTTGTTCAATGCTCCAGTACATAATTAAGGGTATTTGATTGTAATACAGTTCTTTGTTTATATAAATTCCTCTTATTTTACATACTTAATTCATCTTCAAGCCTCATTAAGTTGAGTAATTTGATCCCTAATTTGGATATTTAACATGACAGATAATAGTGCTCTAAGCACTGAGACTAATTCTTTGGGGTTTAAAGGCGCTTGTGCCCCTGCAGTGTCCCCCGTATCACTACAGCGGCATTAGCATTAGAATCCTTGTGGCAGTCTGAAGATTCTAGTAGTTGTCTGTGGATTCTGTATCATTATCAGGCACTAACGAGAGAAAGGGGGGATGTCATTAAGGAAACAGCATCAGCAGCCTCGTAAACATAATTTTAGGACAACGCAGATTCTCAAGGACCAGCAAATGGGTCGTACTTTGAAGATTTTCTTCTTGGAACATTTCATTAGTAATGAGCAAACTCTTAAGAATTTGCTCCACCAATGAACCAGTAAATCCAAACTGGCAATATATTCTACAAGTTGGATTATCACACACTGGATGTCTAGCTAGAGATAAACTGGATAGGGGTCCTATGGGCCCAATACAAATCTACTTCCAGGTTGCCCTCCTACCTGTGCATGCTTGCAAAGCTTGTGCATCCACCCACCCTTCCAAAATAAAATAAAAAAGACCCTAGTATAAAACCCTATTACCCAAAGACCCTTGCAGTTAGACATAATACATGTTTTGTAATGACAAAGAGAATGGTAATGGTTCTAAATGCTAGTTATTGAGTTAAAGTTTGTGTCAATAAAATTTGAAAAGCCTTCTATTAATTTAAATGTGTAAATGTAGACATACTGAAGACACAGACCACATACCCAAGCCTTGCTTTACTAATTCCTGATTTTTTTGTGCATCAGTTCGTTGGCCAGCTAAAATTCTGTGGTTGCTTATAACAAATATAGTCAGTGAAGGACCAAAAGGCTTCTGTGCAAGACCAAATTCCTGGACCCATTCAAGTAAAAACATCTATTCACTGCATATTCATTGACAACTAGATAGAAGTAAGCTCCAGATCACAGCACCCATCTGATCCACATCAAACAGAAATTGACCCCCATGTCCCAAGATGCCTTTGTGCAAAATAGACACATATCCAAAAGTGTTTGGACACCAAACTATATCATCTTTAATTGGACATATATAATCAAAAAGATACAGCAAAGTGGCCGAGCATACCTTCTTCCTTTGTTCCTTCCAGTTCAGTTCTTTTGCCATAATGTCCACAATACGTGGCAGAGCTTCTTCTGCAGCCTGGACGTTAAGGAAAGCCAAGCGCGTACGGCGAGAGATGACATCGATGGCAGTGCAGGCGTACTCCTTCAATGCGTATTTTACCTGTGACAGAATTCCCAATATATGAGATTGGCAGATGGCTCATTAAAAGAAAAACACTTCCAAAATTATTTTTCAGTATATGGCATGTCATATAGCCCAATCTATGTACATCTATTCTTTTGCCACTCACAATTCAAGTATCGGTGCCCCCTAACTAGGTGGTGACTGCTATGTCTTTTAGAGGTACTCCCCACCTATTTCATTGGTTTATGGGTCCAACATACCATGCTTTCTCCCAGACAGATAGCTGACACAATGCATTCTGGGAATGCCAAGCAACAGCTAAACACTCCACAATGGCCATTGCTCTCTAGAGATGGAGGCACTTCTGAGCTGTGGTTTCATTTAACATGGTTTCTCTAAAGATAGGCAGTATAAGAAGTATATCGTTCTAGAGTGATGGCTGTTGGGCACTAGAGGATGCTTGTAGATTTAATTTGAGTGCAGGCAGTATTCATTCTCCATGTGTATTTACATCTCCAATACTCCTAGTTCCACAAAATCCACATTTCATAAAAGCCTAAAGAGTGCAGTGTTTCACATTTATGTGTATTATGTTCTAATCTTGAACAGTGGTTTAGAAGTTGGCCTTAGTTTGAGTTAGGACACCATTTGCACAAAGTTTGCATGTTCTCACTGTGCTTGTGTGGGTTTTCTCCAGGTACTCTGGTTTCTCCCCATACTTTAAATACATGCTGGTAGGTTAATTGGCTCCAGTTCAAAATTGCCCCAAGTATGAATATTCTACTCTATCTGCCCAAAATGGCATCCTCACCATCTGCCCCAACAGCAAATAAAAAACTCCCCAGGGAGAAAAATGTAAATTAATATTTTGAAATAATTCATAAAGGCCCCCTTAACACAACTGTTTTTAAGTGCAATAAATTAATCTGTATTAACCTCTTGCCACCCATGTAACGCATATATGCACTGGCAGAGTGGGCTTTTATGGCCACATGTCGCACATAGGCATCTATGGGCAGCATAGGTTTCTGATCTGTGAGCTCTCATCACATTGAGCTCAAAGACAGTTCTTGGTCTGCATTAATGGTCAAGAACTGACAGGACCAGCTCCCTATCATCTGAGGTCACATGATTAGGCAGCTCTTCTGCCCCTGGGTGTAATAGCCCAGTTAAAGGGAAGTTGAGTGGGAAAGGGTTAAGACGGCTTATTTATTTTGAAAAAAAATGCAGATGTACTTTAAGGCCCTGTACACACGATCAGACATGTCTGATGAGACTTGTCTGATGGACCGTTTTCATCAGACAACTCTGAACTTGTCTGATGTGCGTACACACCATTGGATCAAAATTTGATCAGACCAGAACGCAGTGACGTAGGACACAACGACGTGATGAAAAAACGAAGTTCAATGCTTCCAAGCATGCGTCCACTTGATTCTGAGCATGTGCAGGTTTTTGGTCCGATGCTTTTGTGTACTAACCATTGAACCTGTCCGACGGACAGGTTCCATCAGACAGGTTTGAAAGCATGTTTTAAAACTTTGGTCTGACGGACAACGGTCTGATGGGCCGTACACACCATCGAACTGGTCTGATGAAACTCGTCTGCAGACCAGTTTCATCAGACATGTCTAATCGTGTGTACAGGACCTAAGACTCTATACTGTACAGTGCACCAAGAAAGTATTCAAAGTGCTTCACTTTTTCCACATTATGTTACAACCTTATTCCATAATGGATTATATTCATTATTTTGCTCAAAATTCTACAAACAATACTCTATAATGACAAAGTGAAATAAGTTGTTTGAAACCTTTGCAAATTTATTAAAAATTGAAAAACGAAAAAAAAAACAAAAAAAAAAACACCACATGTACATGAGTATTCACAGCCTTTGCTATGACATTCAAAATTGGGCTCAGGTGCATCATGTTTCCACTGATCATCCTTGAGATGTTTCTACAACTTGACTGGAGTCCACCTGTGGTAAATTCAGTCGATTGGACATGATTTGGAAAGGCACACACCTTTCCAAATCATCTAATAAAGGCGCCACAGGTAACAGAGCACAAACCAAGCCATGAAGTGCAAAGAATTGTCTGAAGACCTCGGAGACAGGATTGTATCGAGACACAGATCTGGGGAAGGTTACAGAAAAAAAAATACAGCATTGAAGGTCCCAATAAGCAAAGTGGCCTCCGACATCCATAAATGGAAGAAGGGAAAGATAAATGCAGAGACATCCTTGATGAAAAACTGCTCCACAGAGCTCTGGACCTCAGAATGGGGCGATGGCTCATCTTCCAACAGGAAAACGACCCTAAGCACACAGCCAAGATACCAAAGGAGTGGCTACGGCATTGGCTGTGCACCGACGCTCCCCATCCAACCTAATGGAGCTGAGAACTGCTGCTACAAAAAAAATGGGAGAAAATTACCAAAAATAGGTGTGTCAAGCTTGTGGCATCATATAAAAAAAGGCTGTAACATAAGAAAATGTGGAAAAAGTGAGGCACTGTGAATACTTTCCGGGTGCACTGTATATTACAAATGCCCAGCATTTGGTGCGCTACAGTGTTGGTTTGTTGTCTACTACTGTACCGATGTGTACGATAACCCACAGTATAACCCTCATTATCAGAATGCACCAATCGAAGGGGTGCTAAAGTTTTTGTTGAAAATGATCTTGTGTTATTGGTTTCTGTGGTATTCTGTATGTAAAAATATATTTACAAAACATTATTGTGCAAGTTCCAAAAAAGTAACTATTGTATTTATCGGCGTATACCGCGCACTTTTTCCCCCTTAAAATAAGGGGAAAATCGTGGGTGCGTGATAAGCCGATAGCCGCTTCCCTCGCTCAGTTTGAATGGAGCCGCCAACATATACCGAGTGCAGTACACTCGGGTACATTCGGCTAGGCTCGGCTTCGCTCGTGATCACGCATAAACGTCACAGAGCGTGAGCACGAGCGAAGCCGAACCTTGCCGAATGTACCCGAGTGTACTGCACTCAGTATATGTCGGCAGAGGCGTTCGAACTGAGTGCGGGAAGCGGGGATTCGACTTGAAGTGCACGCTGGAGAAGCCGGGAGGACACCACCGAGGCCGCAGATGGACGCCGGACCGGACGATGGACGCTGGGCAAGACACCAAAACTGTAAGTAATAAAATCTTATAACATTTTTTTTTTACAGGAATTTCGGGGCAACTTAGGTGCACGGGAGCGCGCAATACCCCGATAAATACGGTAGTTACTGGCTGCTAACAGCGAGTTTCTGTGAGGTGCCTATCGAGGTTAGCAGGAAAAAAAGCTATTTGAGGTTGTGATCATACAAGATTTATGAGAGATAAAAGACTTTCATTTGTTTATTTCATACCGAAAAAATAACATTAATCCAGTATATATTTTTCTGAACTGACTGTGTTTTAATGCGAAAATGAGCATGAAATGCAATAACGCATGCAAATTACTCCTGCAGCATTATGAATGAGCGCTAATTTGTGAAAAATATTGTCAGAGTAACTAATCAAAATCCCCAATAGCAAATAAATGTTATTTTTTCCCCCTGAATAAGAGAAACTCATCATACAGAATCAGATTCAGAATACTTTATTAATCCCAAAGGGAAATTTTCAAAATGTATTTAAACGTTTAAACGGGAGCGTTTCTCATATGTACAGGGCAGATAGACAATTGTGGTCGTAGAGTAGAGCATATTCACTTTGCAACGTAAATTTTTACTTAGCTTAATGTAAGAAATGAAATGAAATAACATGACAATACACTTAGCAAGGATTACCCCATCACGGTCAAAGAAAATGTAAATATCAGTATTTCTGCTCGCACATGATTGGCCGATTGAGCTCAGCAGAACTTGATCTTGTTCATTAACCACTTGCTTACTGGGCACATAAACCCCCTTCGTGCCCAGGCGAAATTTCAGCTTCCGGCACTGCGTCGCTTTAACTGACAATTGCGCGGTCGTGCGACGTGGCACCCAAACAAAATTGGCGTCCTTTTTTTCCCCACAAATAGAGCTTTCTTTTGGTGGTATTTGATCGCCCGTGCGGTTTTTATTTTTTGCGTTATAATGAAAAAAAGAGCGACAATTTAAAAATATATATATATTTTTTACTTGTTGCTATAATAAATATCCCATTTTTTTTTTATATATTTTTTTTTCTCAGTTAAGGTCGATACGTATTCTTCTACGTATTTTTGTAAAAAAAAAAAAAAAAAAAAATCACAATAAGTGACTGCTTTGCGCAAAAGTTATAGCACCTACAAAATAGGGGACATAATTATGATTTTTTTTTTTATATTTTTTTTTTACTAGTAATGGCGGTGATCTGCGATTTTTATTGGGACTGCGATATTGCGACGGACACATCGGACACTTTTGACACATTTTTGGCGCCATTCACATTTATACAGCGACCAGTGCTATAAAAATGCACTAATTACTGTATAAATGTGACTGCCATTGAAGGGGTTAACACTAGGGGGTGAGGAAGGGGTTAAATGTATTGCCTGGGTGTGTTCTAACTGTGTGGGGGGAGGGGGGTGACTGGGGGAGGTGACCGATGCCGTCTCCCTATGTACAAGGGAAACAGCATCTGTCACCTCTCCCTGACAGGACGTGAAGCTCTGTGTTTACACTCAGAGCTCCACGTCCCTGCTCTCTCACCGACGATCGCGTGTACCTGACGGACATCGCGGCCGCCGGGTACACGCATCGGATCCTCGGTGATGCGTCGGGACCGTTTTTCCCTGTGGCGCGCGCGGGGAATTACAAGTAAATCACGTCCAAAGACGTGACCCCGGCGCCTCAGGTCCGCGCTGTTGACGTATTCTGTCAATAGCGCGGACCTGAAAAGGTTAAGCCAAGTGAAGTTTTCTTTGCAAAACATCTTCATAGTGGACTTAAAGGGGTTGTAAATATTTTTTATTTTATTTTTTTAAATAACAAACATTTTATACTTACCTCCACTGTGCAGCTCGTTTTGCACAGAGTGGCCCCAAACCACGTCTTCTGGGGTCCCTTGGCGGCTGTCTCTGGTCCTCCCCACAAGAACTCCACAAGAACTCCACAAGAACTCCACACAGTCATGCGAGCTCCTTGCAGGCGCGCTCCTGTGATACAGCAAGCGGCCATAGCCGCTCGCTGTATCACTCTGCCACGCCCCTCAGGGCATCACGTCATTGGATGTGATTGACAGCAGCGCCAGCCAATCGCTGCGCTGCTTTCAATCCATTCGGTCTACCCAATCAATGGCCAGGCTGAGCAGCGAAGAGGATGTCAGGGCCAAGCGCGCGTCACTTTCGAGGGGTCAGGTAAGTATAACGGGGGCGGTATAGTCGGAAGTTTTTACACCTTAATGCATAGAATGCATTAAGGTGAAAAACTTTTACCTTTACAACCCCTTTAAAGCATTTGTTGCCCCAACATTTCATATTCCTGATATATGCCTACTGTACCATGTACCTGTATGACAAAGTCTCCTGGTCTCTTTGAACACTTTGGGGTGAACACTTTGTAAGTGCAGTCACTGTAGATCCCTGTAGATCTGAGGGGAAGATCTGAAATGAGGGGAAGCTCTGCCGATTTTATCATCCAATCATGTGCAAGCTAAAATACTGTTTTTTATTTTCCTTGCATTTGGCCCTCAGATTTACAGCGACTGCACTTCCAAGTGCACTTTCAGTGCACTTGTAGTGCAAAGTGGATTTGCCTTTAGTAAATAACCCCCTTTGCCTCTGTCTCTTAATTGTGCTCCTGTTATCATCCTCTCATACAAAATTCTGATACAGACTATGGCCCGGATTCACGTAGATTGGCGCATCTTTGTACCGGCTTAGCGTATCTTCTTTACGCTACACCGGCGCAACGTTGAGCGGGAAGCATGCTATTCACAAAGAATATGCGCTCAACGTTGCGCCGGCGTAGCGTATAGTTGTCGACGTAAGTCAAAGTAGGTGGAAGTGGGCGTGTAACCTTTAAATGAAGCATGACCCCATGCAAATGATTGGCTGAGCTTCAAAAAACAAACTGCGCATGCGTCGGCTCTTGGACGCATCCCAGTGCGCATGCTCACAGTTACGTCACAATAGCTGCCTAAGATACGTCAATACACTGCCTACGACGTGAACTTAACCTACGCACAGCCCTATTCACGTACTACTACGTAAACGACGCAACATACGAACGCTGTTCCGTCGTCCATACCTTTAATATGGTGGAATAACTTTACGCCGGACGTAACCCTTACGCAAACCGCGTATCTTTTCCGAATCGCGTAAAAATATGACGGCGCACATTTGTACTTACGACGGCGTATCTCTAGATATGCCGGCGTAAACCTTACGTGAATCCGGCCCTATATGTGTGGCTACTTTAAAACACATTGGGGTAGATTTACTAAAACTAGAGCAGGAGTCTCCAAACTTTCTAACGAGGGGGCCAGTTTACTGTTCTTCAGACTTTAAGGGGGCCAGACTGCTGCGATTGGGAGTAGAAAAGGTCCACATGTCACCGGGAGGAATTGTGCGCCATCATTGATCCCAATTGTTGGTGTCATTGGGAGGAATTGTTGCCCATCGTTGGTGTCATTGGGCCCAATTGTTGGTGTTATTGGGAGGAATTGTGCACCGTTATAGGTCCCAATTCTTGGTGTCATTGCGAGGAATTGTGCCCCCATCGTTGGTGTCATTGGGCCCAATTGTTGGTGTTATTGGGAGGAATTGTGCCCCACCGTTGCTACTACAGGGGAGAAATTATGCCCTGAGGGCCAGATAAAAGCAAGCAAAGGGCCACATCTGGCCCCCGGGCCGCAGTTTGGAGACCACTGAACTAGAGTGTGCAAACTCTGGTGCAGTTGTGCATGGTAGCCAATCAGCTTCCAGATTTTACTGTTAAAGCTTAATTGAACAAGCTGAAGTTAGAAGCTGTTTGGCTACCATGCACAGCTGCACCCGATTCTGAGTGCACCAGCTTTAGTAAATATACCCCATTATGTAGCTATGGTCTGCTATTGTCACCATCTGAAAGCCTGTCCTGAGAAATGCCATACAACCATCCTTTAAATTCATGTACACAGAAGTGACTGAAAAAAGCATGCAAGAAATCAGCTAAACTAAGATGCAAAAAAAAAAAAAAAAAGAGAAAACAAGTATTTTTTTAAAAAAAGGCCATTTTTAATGATACGCAATGCATTAACAAACTGTCTTTACATCTACTTTAAACCACAGCATGACTTATTTTTGTTCAGCAGCAAAATGTACAAAAGTATTGCACAAACCTCAGCTTCAATGTAGGGAAATTCAGACACCAGCCTCTTCCCAACGATCGGCCACCTCTTCCCTGTAACCTTAGCCATTTTCGCCACCTCAAACGCCTTGTCACCGTAGGTGGAAGCTAGATGCTGGGCAACCTGTGGGACAGCATCAACAATTTACTATGCAGTTCACACTCCATCTTCTCCTCCTTCTGCTCCCCAGAGCACAGCAGGAGAAGAGGAAAAAAAAAAAAAAGAAGCACGCTACTTATGTCAGATTCCCAAAGCTTTTATCAAACAGACTGAAGAGGGTATTAAATCTTGATTGTGTGGGAGGAGACGACTTGTGTTGTGAACGCTTAGGCCAGCACTTACACTACTATATGCATGTATCAATGTAACTGTGACTAATGACGCGTCAACTACTTTTTGCAACTGTGATCACATTTAACGAATGTATTGTTGGAATTAGATGTCACAGAGATGGGATCGTCATGGACGGCGTGGAGAAGGGAGGGGGAAGGGAGGGGGAAGGGAGGGGGGAAAGAGATCTGAATGCTAATTTCCCTAAGCTGGCTCTTCTGAGGAGATGGCGTTTGTCAAATAATTAAAACATATCAAACTTTCAAAAAATTACTTTGGCCACAAAATGAGCTGCGGATGAATTGTTTTGCATTACATACAGTTCGTCGGTGCGTGACTAACCCCTGGTGTTAGAGCCTGCAGACCAACTTTACTACACTGACAAGGTATTGGGACTTTGGAAGAGGATATAGAAATACCTTATGAATCCAGAAAATGATATTAATGCTTTGAAGATTCTTTAATATATATATATATATATATATATATATATATATATATTTATTAGTTATTAGAAAAAATATACTGTTCTGTTTTGGAGAATAGGGAAGCATTAGATCCCGTCAGGTATTTTTTCGCTACATGTGCACCAAGATTTACCTTTACTTCCTGGTCCATAGATACAATAGGAAGTAAAAGGTGAACAGCTAAGTTTTGCAGTACGTTATGGCACACAATGTTTGTTGCGTGAAGCCCATCCAAAATATGTGTCCGGCCCCTAATCTACATGCAAGGTGCCAAAACACATGGGGCCAGATTCAGATACAAAAATGTATCTTTCCGGCGGCATAGCGTTTCCTCTTTACACTATCCTGCCGCAAATATTATGGGCAAGTACCTTATTCAGAAAGCACTTGCTCCATAATATGCGGCGGTGTAGCGTAAAGTGCACGGCGTAAGGCCGCGCAATTCAAATTGCTGAAGTGGGGGCGTGATTCATGTAAATGAATCATGACCCCAGGTAATTGACGTTTTTTTTGGACGGCGCATGCGGGACGTTCCCAGTGCGCATGCGTCACGGCGCGTCGTATTTTACGTCGTAAAATACGACGCGTCGTCGCAAGTACGCTCATGAATCTGCGTAAATAGCTCATTTGCATAATTTCCGCGAAAAACCAGCGTAAATATGCAACTTAAGATACGACGGTGTAAGCGAATTATGCCGCTCGTATCTTAGAAGAAAGCCGGCGTATCTTCTTTTCTGAATAGCAAAAAAAAGATACGCCGGCTATTCTTAGTATTTACACAGCGTATCTCTTGATACACTGACGTAAATGCTTTCTGAATCTGGCCCACGGATTCCAATGTTTTTATTTTTTTATAAGCAGAGGCTCTAATTGGCTTCAAAAAAGGATGGGCTCGGGGCGCAGAGCACTGTGCCCTGAGCCCACCCAGTTGTGTGAAATAGCTAATATTAACTATTGTCTTCCTGATTCTCCTCCTGGCCAATCAGGAAGCGGGTCCTGAAATCCGATTGTCCGAGAGATGTGATATTGGCCACCGAGGAGGGGGAGAAGACGTAGGGGAAGCTACCGTGAAGCTGAGAAGAAAACGCAGGATGAAGCCGACGAGGAGGAAGTGCTGCCCACGACTTGGTTGTGGGCTGAAGATCAAGCGAGGGAAAGGGGAGCGAGACCGACTGGCCGACCTCCCTTAAAAAATGAAGCACCAGCCGCTACTGCAGCCCATTTAATATAAATGGACTGCAAAAGCACCACAACAGATGGAAAAACAAACGTAATTCTTTTTTAAAACGGCATAAAACAACACATGGTATATGTATTGTAATGCACTGGTGTGTTGAGCTCTATTGGGTACGAGTTTGAGTGCCATTCACAATGAATGGCACCGGAAGGCATGCACATGTTAAGAACCACATTTTAGTGCACTGCCACAGTGCACAAGTGTGAATAGCCCCTTACATGAGACACAATGCGGTTGATTTACTAAAACTGGAGAGTGCAAAATCTGTAGCATGGTAGCCAATCAGCTTCTAACTTCAGCGTGTTCAGCTTTGACAAAAAAACCTGGAAGCTGATTGGTTTCTATGCAAAGCTGCAACAGATTTTCCACACCAGTTTTAGTAAAAAGGAAATAAGAAATTTGTATCCCGCAGGCAATTATATACCGGTAATAAAAAACAAAAACATTATGGCATCCTGGTGTACAGTGTTCCTTGATACACAAGCTTGTCAGTAGTGCGAAAACAGTTTGCTGACCTCTTTTGAAAATGCTAGCTGCCGGACTCTCATTCTGATCCAAAGGCTTCAGAACTTGGAACAGGTATGCAGACTATGAACTGATCAGTAGCTCAGAAAATACTAAAGTCAGTCAGCCAGGTAAGTAACATCCTTTGAAAGATTAAAGTCCATGTAGTTTACTAACGACGTGTTACTTTTAGGGCCAGTTCACACCAGACGCAGTTCCATGCGCATTTTTTCTGCACTAAAAATGCATGCACAGTGTTTTCCATGTATTCCAATGGCTCTAGTTCACACCATGCAGTCAGTTTTCAGTGCAGAAACTGACCAGAAACTGACCGGAACTGACTGTATTGGTGCAAAAAAATGGAAATGCATCTGGTGTGAACTGGCCCTTAAGGTAAACCTTTTCTAAAATAAATATGGGAGCTGTCATTGCTGCCAATCTTCTAGATCAGCGTTTCTCAACTCCAGTCCTCAAGGCACCCCAACAGGTCATCTTTTCAGGATTTCCCTCAGATGAAACAGCTGTGGTAATTACTTCGGGCTCTTTCACACGGGCGGACCGTATGTCCACTTTTTCTTCCATCCATGTATGAATGAAAAAGGAACATACATTGGTCTCTATGAGATGGCGGGTGTCAGCGAATGAACAATCGCTGACACCCGATCTCACCCGGTTCCGCAATCCTCCGATTCTGCAGACGGAGGAAAACCCTATTTTTCTATCCGTCTGCGGATCGGATGAACACGGGCAGACGGTCTGTGTTCATCCGATCCCTCCATAGAGGAGAGCGGAGAAAAGACAAGGCGGTCCCTGCACAGTGTGCGGGGACCACCCTGTGATCCGCCGGCTCAGCGGGGATCAGCGGAGTGATCCCCGCTGAGCAAGCGGAGGTTCACGGGGCGGATCATCAATGATCCGCCCCATGTGAAAGAGGCCTTCGGGAGTGAAACTGATCAAATCACCTGTGAAAAATAATGGAAAGCCTGAAAACATGACCTGTTGGGGCGCCTTGAGGACTGGAGTTGAAAAACACTGTCCTAGATATCGTCAGATAACCAGCTACCTGCCTATTATTATGACATAATTTCTTAAATAATGACAAAGAACAAGTATGCAAAAGAAATTCAAAGATGAAAGTAATAAGCCCCAATCTGCATGCGAATGCTGGATTGGTGAACTGGATCAGCATGCCAGCTAGCATTTGCAAAATAGGAAGTCAGGAATGGCAGCCTCCATGAGCCACCTAATTGTATCTTTCAAAAACATCATAGGTGAGATTTCCCAGCAATAGATTGTTTACACCCTTCAGATTCACCAAGACCAGAACTAGACTGTCATGTCTCCTACATGTAGATTCACAAGCCTTTGTCTCAGAAGACACATACAAAGCTTACAGGGAACCTTAAATGCTTTCCAATGGAATGGTAGATACCTCACTCTCTAGGCCGTAATCCTGGACAAGACGGATATAAAGGGTTGGGGACCAGTCCTTTCCCCCTTCAAGGAAAAGCCCCACAGTCTTACATGGACCAGCCTTCAGGTTGTGTGTTGAGATTGCGGCATCCAAAGTGTCCTCTGCCATAGAGCGGTATGTTGTCCATTTTCCTCCTATTAACATTTAAAGCAAAAATTAATGGAATGTTTATAGGATTGCATACTAAAAAAAAAGGAGTGAAACCAAAGCACAAACATGAAGTGGGAGGAGACAAGCCAAGCTATGAATTATTTTGAAAGAATTGATTATTGCCACCTGCTCAGGCTGATAAAACATCTCTGCATAATATAAGGTTGTGCAAGAATAAATGCTGATAATCAAAGTGCAGAAACCAGTATCAACCAATTCAGTTACAGTACCTGTCACCGTGAATGTGTTTCCAGCACGACAGCATCGCGCTGATTCTCGGCGACAGGGTGCCGACATCTCGCACTCACTGGAATAGAAAAAGCACATTCCAGCGAGCGCGTCATAGAAGCGACTGGGATCCGACTTGGATTCCCGCCGCGGCGTTTGGTATGAACCATGAGGGGGAACTTCATGGCAAATTTGAAATAAAAAACCGGCATGGTTCGCCCCCCCCCGGGGTATACCAGGCCCCTAGGTCTGGTATGGGTTGTAAGGAGAACCCCCCTACGCCGAAAAAATGGAGTGGGGGGCCCCCACAATCCATACCAGACCCGTATCCAAAGCACGCCGCCCGGCCGGTCTGGAAAGGAGTGGGGATGAGCGAGCGCCCCCCTCCTGAGCCATACCAGGCTGCATGCCCTCAACATGGGGGGTTGGGTGCTCTGGGGCAGGGGGGGTGCACTGCGGCCCCCCCACACCAGAGCACCCTGTCCCCATGTTGATAAGCACAGGGCCTCTTCCCGACAACCCTGTCCGTTGGTTGTCGGGGTCTGCGGGTGGGGGGCTTATCGGAATCTGGGAGCCCCCTTTAATAAGGGGCCCCCAGATACCGGCCCCCCACCCTAGGTGAATGAATATGGGGTACCCCTACCCATTCACCTGGAGGCAAAGTGTAAAAGAAAATAGACACACACAACACAGGGTTTTAAAATAATTTATTAGTCTGCTCCGGGGGTCTTCTTCTATCTTCTCCATTTCACCGCTGTTGTCTCGGTGCTCCCCGGTTCTTCTCCCGCTCACTCTCCGGTGCCTTCTTCTTCAGGGCTGGCCACCGCTATCTTCGTGTTCGCTCAATTACTAGCAGAGGCCAGCCCGCTCTTCTATGCAGTCTTCTGCCTTCTTCTCTTCTTCCGAGGTTGACGCGACGCTTCTTCCCGCTGTAACCCCTTGATCGCCCCCTAGTGTTAACCCCTTCCCTGCCAGTGGCATTTTTACAGTAATCAATGCATTTTTATAGCACTGATCGCTATAAAAATGCCAATGGTCCCAAAAATGTGTCAAAAGTGTCCGCCATAAGGTCGCAGTACCAATAAAAATTGCAGATCGCCACCATTACTAGTAAAAAAAAAAATTAATAAAAATGCCTTAAAACGATCCCCTATTTTGTAGACATTATAACTTTTGCGCAAACCAATCAATAAACGCTTATTGCGATTTTTTTACGAAAAATATGTAGAAGAATACGTATCGGCCTAAACTGAGGAAAAAAATTAGTTTTATTATAGCAAATAGTATAGTTTTTTTTTTTTTTTAAATTGTCGCTCTATTTTTGTTTATAGCGCAAAAAGTTAAAACCGCAGAGGTGATCAAATACCACCAAAAGAAAGCTCTAGTTGTGGGAAAAAAGAGATTTTTTAATACAGCTTACCTGTAAAATCTTTTTCTTGGAGTACATCACGGGACACAGAGCAGCATATTCATTACTATATGGGTTATATGGAGTACCTTCAGGTGTGGACACTGGCAATCTCAAACAGGAAGTCCCCTCCCTATATAACCCCCTCCCATAGAGGAAGTACCTCAGTTTTGTAGCAAGCAGTATGGCCTCCCAAAAATGTTCCCCAAAAGAAGGGTGGGAGCTCTGTGTCCCGTGATGTACTCCAAGAAAAAGATTTTACAGGTAAGCTGTATTAAAAAATCTCTTTTTCTTTCTCGTACATCACGGGACACAGAGCAGCATATTCATTACTATATGGGATGTCCGAAAGCAATGCTTTAATTAGGGGAGGGAGACATCTTCCAAAAAAGGATTTAATTTAGAGGTATACTCAAATACTAGTAAATCCAACTTAAACAAGAAATGTAAATCTTAAATCAAATCAAGGGAGCCCCCTCAGATCCTGAGGAGCTTGAATCGCGGCCTGTAGTACTGACTGCCCAAAGGCTGTATCCGCATTCCTTCTTACGTCCAATTGATAAAATTTTGTAAACATGTGGACTGACGACCACGTTGCTGCCTTGCATATTCGAGCCATAGAGATCTGATGATGTGCTGCCCAGGAGGTGCCCATGGCCCTGGTAGAATGGGCCTTTACCGACAAAGGAGGAGGCAACCTCTTCAAACCGCAGGCCTGAACGATTAATTGTTTAATCCATCTTGCGATGGTGGATCAAGCAGCTGCCTGACCCATCTTGGGCCCTTCCGGTAAAACGAACACCACATCTGTTTTCCGAACCTTCTCTGTAGCTTTAAGATAGGCCTTTATGGCCCTGACAATATCCAACGTATGCAGCAACCCCTCCTTTCTAGAGGTGGGTTTTGGAAGAAGGATGGAAGTACCACATCCTGGTTCAGGTGGAAACTGGATATAACCTTTGGTAGAAAACAAGGATGAGGACGGAACCCCGCCCTATCCTTATGTAAAATGAGATATGGTTCCTTACAAGATAAGGCTGCCAATTCCGATACTCTCCTGGCCGAAACTATGGTGATCAGAAATACCGACTTTCTAGTCAGTAAAACCAAAGGTACCTCAGCCAACGGCTCAAGGGGTTGTTTCTGTAGAGTTGACAGAACAAGATTTAAGTCCCATGGACAAAGTGGTGATTTGACCGGAGGATTAACACGTAAGACTCCCTGTACGAAGATCTTAACCAGCGAGTGGGCGGCCAGCGGCCTCTGAAACCACACTGATAAGGCTGAAATCTGTCCCTAGATCGTGCTTAATGTCAGGCCTTTATCCACTCCTAGCTGGAGAAAACGTAATACTCTATCAATGGTATACTTGCGGGAAACCCATCTCTTAGCCTCACACCAGCCTACGTAGGCCCTCCTAACCCTGTAACAAAATTACCCTGGAGGCCGGCCTTCTAGCCTTAATGAGGGTAGGGATTACCTGCCTAGACAGACCTCTACCCCTGAGAATCAGGGATTCAGCCGCCAGGCCGTCAAATTTAGACGCCGTAATGCAGGGTGGAGGATCGGGCCTTGTGAGAGTAGGTCTGGCCATAGAGGAAGAGTCCAAGGGCCTCCCGCTGCCAATTTCAGGACTAGTGAGTACCATGCCCTCCGGTACCAAGCTGGGGCTACCAGGATAACCGGCCTGTGCTATGATCCTGCGCCACAGGCGGGGTAGTAACTGCAGCGGGGGAAATGCATATAGAAGTTATGATTGATGCCAAGGGCAAACCAACACATCGGTTCCGCAGGCCATAGGGTCCCTCGTTCGAGACATGAACCTGTCTAGCTTCTTGTTGAATCCTGATGCCATGACCTCCACGTCTGGCACTCCCCACTTCTGGCAGATTGTCTGAAAAAACTTGTGGATGCAGAGACCACTCCCCCGACGACAGGGTTTGGCGACTTAGGAAGTACGCCTGCAGGTTGTCCACCCCGGGAATGAATGTCGCCGATATGCAGGGTACATAAACCTCTGCCCACCGAAAAACCAAGCTCCTCTCACTCTGAGTGGCTTGACTCTTGGTTCCCCCTTGGTGGTTCACATATATGCCACCGCTGTGGCATTGTCTGAATGACTTCTCACCGAGGACCCCTGTAATCTGGATGTCTATGCCAGGAGGGCTAGCCGAGCCGCTCTGATCTCCCAGACCTTGATGGGCAGCTGCCTCTCCGCCTCTGCCCAAGTTCCTTGGCGAGTGAACCCGTTCAAGACCGCTCTCCAGCCTTCCAGACCACTGGGCAGAACCAAGCTGCTAGAACTGCTGTCTGTAGGACACGAGTGTGGAAGCGTGTGGTATCGCCTTGAACATGGCCATTAGTTTGCCTAGTAATCGCATACATAGGCGAATAGTTGGTTCTCTTTTGCTTAGAACCAACTGAATCAATCTTTTGATAGCCTCGACCTTTACCAGGGGCAGGAACACCCATCTTCTGTTCTGTGTCTAATCTCATGCCGAGATATTCCAACTGCTTTGTAGGTTGAAATGCTGATCTTTCCCCGGTTTAGGACTCAGCCGAACCTCTCGAGGTACTGAACCATGAGGGCTACTACGCATTCCACCAAGGAAGCGAGTGATCTATGATTAAGAGGTCGTCCAGGTATGCTAGGACCGAGATCCCTTGGATCCTTTAGACTGACTAGAATTGGAGCTAGGACCTTCGTGAATACCCGGGGGCTGTAGCCAGCCCGAAGGGGGGCGCCACGAATTGGAAGTGACGCTGTATCACTGCGAAGCGTAAAAACAAAAATATTTGATGTGGCTGAAAGACTTGGTACATGAAGGTAACCATCCTTTATGTCTATAGAAGCCAGATCCTCCTGGAGTGTGGCGGCTGCTGACCGAACGGATTCTATTCGGAAAGAGCGAACCCTTAGGTAAGCATTTAAACCTTTTAGGTCCAAAATTGGTCTGACATCGCCGATGGGCCTTGGTATGACAAACAGATTGGAATAGAAACCTAGCCCCTGTTCTTGGGCTGGTACCTCTACCATTATGCCCTGGAAAAGCAGATGATCCAACGCCGCCCGCATTGAGGCCTTCCTTGTGGAGGAAATTTTAGAAATTCTAATCTGTAGCCTGCGGCCACAGATGATCGGACCCCCTCTGTCGGGGATCGATCCCCAGAGGCCTGTCCTTGCGATCCATTGTTAAAAGTTTGATCGCGCAGGAGGTCCGTACTGCCTGGAATTTGAGGGCCCCGGAACAGGGGGGAGCTGCCTTTTAAACGCAGGACCCCGGAACTTCTTTTGACTGGTAAAAGGGTACTTTTGCCACTTGAAACAGTCTGAATGTATTTATCCAGATCTTTCCATGGAAGGGCAAACCTGCCAGCAGTCTTTTACATGGGGCTCGGCCGCCCAGTTCTTCAACCATAAGAGCCTTCTCATATGCACTAAAAATAGTGACAACGAGACGCCTGCTGGATGGAGTCTTTTTATAACCTCTACCGCAAAGCACAGAGCTCTGGGAATATCCAATAACTCCTCTGCCTATTGGGCAGGGATGTCTTAAGCATCTGTTTTGTCTGGTTCTTTAACGCCTGACAAAACTCCAATTGCAGCCACTGCTGGCTGTAGCCAAGGATGCTGGAAAAAGTGTCTCTAAACGTTTATCGACCGGGACCTTAAACATTTGTATGTTTCCCCTTAGGCCAGTTAATGATTTATTCACCCATGAGATGGCTGCGTCCACAGTTGGGAGCGCCCCCTTTCTTAGAAAAATGTCTTTTCCATAGGGTAAATAACAGAAAACCTTCCAGGTGGTCTCCCATCCAGGCACTAACCAAGCTCGACCCTGCTTAGCCTCCAAGATCAGACGAGATCGGGCGCTTTCCGGGAGATGTGGCCTCAAGGACCTCACGGGTAGTTGAAAAGCAGTGCCCGAACCGGGACCTGAACCCTGGACCCTCAGACCAAAAGTCCGATGCTCTACCGACTGAGCCATCCGGGCCCCTTTTAAAGAGCAATTGGTCAGGGGAAAGAGTGCCTGCAAGCACAAATATTTCCTGGCAGACGTGCATAAAGACTACCCTCTCGTCAGCTTTAGGCGGCAGAAAAAATTCTGTCCGGTCGTCCCAATCCTGGAAAAACCAATTCCTCTAACAGAGGATGGACCGGAAAAGCAGCGTTGCTTAAAGGCGCTTTTAAAAGAACCCAAGAGGATACCGCAGGAACCTGAGGCTCTGGAAATGGCAAATTAAATGCCGAGCGGACCATGTCCGTCAAAGACTGGACCCACAGACTCTACGTCTGGGAGGCTGAAAATGATTCTTCAGTGGTAGATCCTTCCTCTAGGTTCTGTCCCTTTTGGCGATGGGGATCTAGTCCGCTTCTTGCCAGACAAAAAAAAGAGCCAGCGATCATAGCTGTTAACTTTTTTCTCTAGCCCCCCTAGGGTGACGGCTAGCATCTCCTCTGTGATAACACAGGGTTGGGCCGACCTGGGCCAGCCTCAGCACCAGACCCCCTTAATGGCTTATCCAGGGTGACCCCTATAGGAATAACCTGTGGGGAAAGTATTGGCATATCATCAGAACCAGAGGAGGAACCCCTTTGTCCTTGCCTTTTTTTTTTTTTTTTTTGTGTTTTGATCCTGAACCCTTGGAAGCCATAATACAAAACCGAGGGACTCCGCTTACAACAACAGACTGTTATAGCCAGGAGTACAAAAAAAATAAGGTTTAGGGGACAATAGGATCACTAATGCCCAAAAACGGTGGGGCTCAGTATGTTTTCCTTTATAATATTATTCACAACATACAGCCCCACCCCCAACATGTTTGCCAGCATTCAACCTGTTGCCAAGGGGATTTTGGCTTAACAAAAAGTATTGGAGCTGACTCCAGCATGTAGTACCCCTTCTCGCCACCGGGAGTCACTGTGCTGCCAGCTCTACGTCCTCTCTCTCCAGCTCAGCTTTGAACTGAGCTAAGAACGCGCCTGCTGTGTATAACAGCAATTGAAGGCACGCCCACTCTACACTGCAGTCACGCTCCCCGCCCCACCCCCCCCCCCTCCCGAACGGCGCGAAAATTTTCTATATGCATGCGCGTGTGCACGACTGTCGGGGGAGGAGAGCCCAGGAGGAGACGCACTCTGGAGCCCAGGAATGCAGGTTGGAGGACGCATCAGGCGGCAGATTTTGAATCCCGGCAAGGTAAGGCTAAAACAGGCCCCTAAGGAGTCCCTTTAGCCTAGAGACAGATCTGTTTTTTTTTTTTTTTTTTTTAAAAAGATCTTCAACCAGCGAGCAGCAGGTAGCTAGCAAACATACATAGATAGGTAGGGGGATCAAGTGATGGGGGGGAAACATTTCAGGGCATCCTGTCCAACCAAGTCCCGCAGGCTCCCCTCTTACCTGCTCCATGCCGCAGGACGTTTTGCAAAACGGTGTAATCTTCTCCCATCTCCGTGGGTAGCGTAGTAGACCTTCAGGCACTGGGGTCCTGGAAGGAGCCGCTGTCCTGGACCTATACAGCACCCTGGCAAACAGGATCTTTTGGTTTAGAAAACTCCAAGTCCTGGGCCCAGCCCTCTAGAGAGGAGCATTATAGGCAAAACCCCACGGTTTGGGGCCCGGGTACTGTCCACTTTGGCACTGAGGCTCCTTGGACAGATCCGGTTAGCCCGCCTTAATCCCAAGGATGTGGAGGCAAAGCTATTCCGTGACCAACACCTAAGACACTGGCGAAAAAACTGAGGTACTTCCTCTATGGGAGGGGGTTATATAGGGAGGGGACTTCCTGTTTGAGATTGCCAGTGTCCACACCTGAAGGACAATTGTCAGTTAAAGCGACATACCGAATCGCAAAAAGTGGCCCGTTCATTGACCAGCAAAATGGTCCGGGGCTGAAGTGGTTAAGCTAGTGCATTGTTGGTTCATTTACCTTTTCCATCGATTTCCCTTCTAAATATTTTTTTTTCTTTGTTTTCTCTGTCTGAATTTCTCACTTCCTGTTTCCCCTCAGTAAGGCCGCGTACACACGATAGGTTAAACCGTTGAGAACGGTCTGATGAACCGTTTTCATCGGACCAAACCGGTCGTGTGTGGGACCCATCGGTTAGTTATCCATCGGTTAAAAAAAAGCCAACTTTTTTTAAATGTAACCGATAGGTCAAAACCGATAGTTAGTAGGCACGACCATTGAAAATTTGAAAATCCATGCATGCTCAGAATCAAGTCGACGCATGCTTGGAAGCATTGAACTACATTTTTTTCAGCACGTTGTTGTGTTTTACGTCACCGCGTTTTGACCCGATGGGTTTTTTAACCGATGGTGTGTGGGCGTGACGGACCATCAGTCAGCTTTATCGGTTAACCGATGGAAACGGTCCATCAGACCGTTCTCATCGGATGGACTGATCATGTGTACGCGGCTTAAGGTGTTCAGTAAGCTGTTCTGGATGACTTTCCGCTCGGATGATGGTGGAAAGCTTACTCAGGAGAAACAGGAAGTGAGAAATTCAGACAAAGGAAAGGGAGATTGAAGGAAAATGTAAGTGAATCAACAATGCACTAGCTTAATGGAACATATTTAGAAAAAATGGATTTTTAATAAACAGCTTACCTGTAAAATCCTTTTCTTGAAGTACATCACGGGACACAGAGCGCATAGCCATTACACTTGGGTTATATGGGTACCTTCAGGTGTGGACACTGGTGTAATCAATTTTACAGGAAGTTTCCTCCCTATATAACCCCCTCCCACTGGGAGTGCTTCAGTTTTGTAGCAAGCAATTCCTCCGAGGTTACACAATGTTCCCCAAAAGAGGGGTGGGAGCTCTGTGTCCCGTGATGTACTTCAAGAAAAGGATTTTACAGGTAAGCTGTTTATTAAAAATCCTTTTTTCTTTATCGTACATCACGGGACACAGAGCGCATAGCCATTACACTTGGGATGTCCTAAAGCAATGCTCTATGAAGGGAGGGAGACCGTAAGGCCAAGAATAGCCAAACAAAAAATTATCAGGAAGTAAAGTAACTCCACCAACAGAAAAAAGGGGGCGTGACCCGGACCAGAGGATTCTATACTGCTGCCCGTAGGACCGCCTGCCCAAATGCTGCGTCCGTACCCTTTGCAAGGTCCAACTTATAAAATTTAGTAAACGTATGTACGGAAGACCAGGTTGCCGCCTTGCAAACCTGTGCCATAGATCTGATGGTGTGCTGCCCAGGAGGCACTCATGGCCCTCGTAGAATGGGCTTTAACTGATAAGGGAGGTGGAACGCGCTTCAGACCATAGGCCTGAAAAATCAGCTGCTTAATCCACCTAGCCAAGGAAGACTTGGCAGCCGGCTGACCCTTCTTGGGGCCATCCGGAAGAACAAAAAGCACATCTGTTTTCCGAATCTTCTCTGTAGCCTTGAGATAGACCCTCATGGCTCGAACCATGTCCAAAGTATGAAGCAGTCTTTCCTCTCTGGACTGGGGAGTAGGAAAGAAGGATGGTAGGACTAGGTCCTGATTCAAGTGAAAACTGGATATGACCTTAGGAAGGAAAGAAGGTTGAGGCCGCAGAACCACTCTGTCCTTATGCAGAATAAGGTATGGCTCCCTGCATGACAAGGCTGCCAGCTCGGAAACCCTTCTGGCCGAAGCCATAGCCACCAAGAAAACCAACTTTCGGGTTAGTAGCACCAGAGGGATTTCTGTCAGAGGTTCAAACGGCTGCCTTTGTAAAGCTGACAAGACCAGATTTAAATTCCAGGGGCAGAGGGGAGCTCTAATAGGGGGATTCACATGCAAGACCCCCTGCAAGAAGGTTTTCATAAGCGAATGGGTGGCCAAGGGTCTTTGAAACCATATCGATAAAGCCGACACCTGCCCCTTTAGAGTACTAAGAGCCAACCCTTTGTCAACGCCAACCTGCAGGAATCGCAAGATCCTGTCAATAAAAAACTTTTGAGGATGCCATTTTTGAGACTCGCACCACTCCACATAGGTTCTCCAGACTCTGTAATAAATATTTCTGGAGACCGGTTTCCTAGCCTGAATCAACGTAGATATGACCTGAGCTGAGAGGCCTCTGCCCTTAAGAATTAGGGATTCAGCCGCCAAGCCGTCAAATTTAGCTGCTGTGAAGCAGGGTGGCAGATTGGTCCCTGAGACAGCAGATCTGGGCACAGGGGGAGCGGCCACGACGCCCCGACTGACATCTTCACGATGAGTGCGTACCAAGCCCTCCTCACAGGCCTGCGCTCCACCCTGATCCTCCGTAGAAGGCGGGGAATCATCTGCAGTGGAGGGAACGCATACAGGAGAGAAAACTGGTGCCAGGGGCAAACCAACGCATCGGTCCCGTAGGCCGAGGGATCCCTGGCTCGGGATATGAATTTGTCCAACTTTTTGTTGGATCTCGTTGCCATAATGTCCACATCTGGGACTTCGAATCTTTGGCAAATCTCTTGGAATACCTGGGGGTGAAGAGACCACTCCCCCGGGAGCAACTGTTGACGACTCAAAAAATCTGCTTGAGAATTGTCTGTCCCTGGGATGAACACCGCCGAGATGCAGGGTACATGGGCTTCGGCCCATGAGAAAATCAGGTTTACTTCCCTTTGAGCTGCTAGGCTCCTCGTGCCCCCCTGGTGGTTTATGTATGCCACCGCAGTGGCATTGTCGGACTGTATCCTTACTGGCAGACCCTGAAGGGGGAGAGTCCAGGCGATCAGGGCCAGCCGAGCAGCTCTGATCTCTAGGATATTGATGGGAAGCAGTTTTTCTGCCTCCGACCACTGCCCTTGCTGGGTCTGTGCTTCTAGAACTGCCCCCCAACCTGACAGGCTGGCATCCGTGGTTACTATCTTTCACGTGATGGGGCAAAAGGATTTCCCCTTTGACACATTTTGAGAGACCAGCCACCAAGACAGGCTGCGCCGGACTCCTGGGGAGAGCACTAACGGACAATCTAACGCCTGAATGGACTTGTTCCAAGCAGAGAGAATGGCTGCCTGAAGATATCTGGTATGGATCTGGGCGTAGGATACTGCCTCGAAGGCGGCCACCATCTTCCCCAGCAGTCGCATACATAGGCGAATAGTCGGCCTCTTCTTGCCTAAGATCACTTGAACTGCTTGAGTTATTGATCTGACCTTTGCTTGAGGTAAAAATATCCTCTGGCAGTCTGTATCTAGCCGAAGGCCTAGATATTCCAACTGCTTTGTGGGTTTCAATATCGATTTTTCTTGGTTCACAATCCACCCGAATTCCTCTAGATGCCGAACTGTGCGAACTACTGCATGATTGAGGCTGGAAGCTGAGCTGTCGATAACCAGAAGATCGTCCAGGTATGCCAGGACCAAAATGCCTTCTGTCCTTAGGACGGCTAGCACCGGGGCTAATACCTTTGTGAATACCCGCGGAGCTGTTGCCAACCCGAAAGGGAGGGCTACGAACTGGTAATGACAGTGATCTATCATAAAACGAAGAAACTTGTGATGTGCCGGGTAGATCGGCACGTGCAGATATGCATCCTTTATGTCTATAGATGCTAGAAAGTCGTCTTGATGTAGGCTGGCTGCCACCGAACGTATGGACTCCATACGAAAGGTCTGAATCTTTAGAAAGCGATTTAGGCGTTTGAGGTCTAAGATAGGCCTGACGTCGCCATTGGGCTTTGGTATTATGAAAAGGTTGGAGTAGAATCCCAGACCCCATTCCTGGGTTGGTACTTCTACAATTACTCCTTGGAGCAAGAGACGATCCAATGCCTTTACCAGAGAGGCCCTCTTTAATGGGTCGCTTGGAAGACTTGACCCCTGAAAATGAGGAGGGGGGACTTCCCGAAACTCTAGCTTGTAGCCCGTGGCTACCACGGATAGTACCCAAGAGTCGGGAATTCTGGCCTCCCACACTTCGGAGAAAAACCGAAGCCTTCCCCCCACCCAAGAGAGTGGGGGCGCCCCTTCATGAATCTGACTTGATGACTGGTTTAACCGGCTTGCGAGACCATGGCCTCTTGCCTGCCGTGGCTTGTCCTTGTGGGCGGCTATTAAATGCTGAACGCCCGGGAGGCCGTCGATACTGACGGGAAGTTGAAGGGGCCAAGCCTGCGAAGGCCTGTCGCTTAAACGCGGGCCCACGCGATCTTTTCTTGACAGGCAAGAAAGAACTTTTACCACTTGATATGGTCCGGATATATTTATCTAGGTCTTCACCGAATAGTCTCCCACCATGAAAGGGAAATCCTGCTAAAAGCCTTTTGCAGGGTGCCTCTGCTGACCAGTTTTTCAGCCACAAAAGGCGACGCATATGAACCAACAGCAGAGATAAACGGGACGCCTGTTGAATGGAGTCCTTAATAGCATCTACTGCAAAGCAGAGAGCCCTTGGGAGGTCAGCCAATTCACAAGCTTGCTGAGCCGGTATGTCCTTTAATATCTGTTTAGTCTGATCCTTTAAAGCCTGACAAACGCCAATGGCTGCCACTGCTGGCTGAACCACGGCACCTACTGTGGTAAAAGAAGCCTTCAGTAGGGTCTCCAACTTTTTGTCGACTGGATCTTTAAACATCTGGACATTTTCAACCGGACAGGTCAGGGATTTATTTACGCAGGAAATGGCTGCGTCCACGGTAGGGAGTGCCCATTTCTTTGCAAATTCTTCTTCCATAGGATAGAGAATAGTGAACCTTTTAGGAGGGATAAACATCCTATCAGGTCGAGCCCAATCCTGAAAAATCACGCTCTCCAGAAGGGGGTGAACCGGAAAAGACGCACCACTCAACGGTGCCTTCAAGGAACCTAAAGAGGATACCGCGGGGGCTAATTGTTCTGACACTGGAAGTTTAAAAGCAGTGCGAACCATATCTGTCAGAGACTGGATCCACAGGCTCTCTGCTTGAGAAGCCGAAAAAATTTCATCTATAGTGGAACCTTCAATGTCTGAACCGTCGGGACTCGGGTCCGCTTGATCCCCCTGTGGGTCCAATTCCTCCGAAGAGAGGACCTCTGCATCTGAAAACACCAATCTAGGTGACGGGGATCTAGCCCGTTTGCCACCTGGCAAAGAGCGGGCAATTAAAGCAGTTAACCTTTCCTCTAGCCCACCCAGGGTGGTCGCTAGCATTTCTTCCGTAACGTAAACGGGAATGGGTTGATTGGGGGCCGCCTCTGCCCCTAGCACCCTCAATGGCTCCTGCAACATGCTGTTCGGCGGTCTATCTGGTGAGGGTGGGACCGCTAGAGCCTGGCCCAACTCCTCTGACCCCGATGGAGACCCCTTTAGTTTTTTGGTACCTTTTGCAGCCTTAGCTGGTCCTGATCCCTTGGGAGCCATTGCACAACCTTGAGACACCCCTAAAGCCAACACCCAACTGTTGTAGCTAGAAGTGAACCATTAATAAGAACAGGCTATGGTAAAAATTTTCCAAATTTTCATACGCCCGAGAAGGCGGCAATACCGAGGAAGGTCCTGTGAGTATTGCCACACCAATGCCCGTTAGCTGGAGCCCAAGGTTGCACCGACTCAGATACTGCCAGATCTAAGGCTGAGTCCCTTTAAGAAAAAAACCTTTTTTTTTTTTTCTGGTCAGTATGGAGCTAAGTCCAGACCTGAAGATCCACAAACCACCACTGGGTGTCACTGTTAGCCAGAAATAGCTCAGCCGCGCGCTCTGTGTCCTCAGCCTCCTCTGCTTTCAGGAGGGACTGACCAGCCAGGAAATGCTTTGTTGCTTTAATTGAGACCTGACGCTGCTGGCCCGCCCCCCCCATGCACGCTGACGCTGTAAAAGGCGGCGCGCACGCGCGCCCCCCCCCCCACGCTGAAACCAACATGGAGGAAGCAGAAAGCAGAGGAGAAGCCTGGACCAGCGCTAGCAACCCAACAGACACCAGGCAAGACACTAATCTTTATTGTAGTGCACACATAGAGGAAGCTGTCCCCATAGGCTTCCTAAGAAACAGGAGTTTTGTCAGCATTTCCTCCCTATAGCACATGGGGCTGCAGTATCATGCTAACAGGCAGATCTGGGGGGAGTAGCAAATACATATCTTTAAAAGCATACATATACCTACATGTTATCTGGGAAAACATTAGTACATCCCATCCTGCCTCAAAAGACATAGTGGCTGATGCACAAGCATACCATTAGCCAACCCAGAACCCCCAGGGGGATACCTACTGTCGAACCAAGTCCCGCAGGTTCCCTCTTACCTGCTCCACGCCGCAGGGTATTGCAAAATGCAAGAGGCCCAACCTTCCCCCATCTCCGTGGGTATTGTCTTGGACCTTCAGGGACCGGGGTCCTGTGTTAAGGAACCCACACACCTGGACCTATATAGCATCCTGGCATCAGTAGCGTTTAGTTCTTGGAAGAGACTAAGGCACTGGAGCCCAGAATCCAGCCCTCCAAGGAGAGGCATTATAGGCACAACCCCACTCCAGCAGGGCCCGGGTACCGTACACCTTTGCTTTGAAGCACTTCGGACGGATCCGGCTAGCTATCCTGGGTCCCGAGACCTCCGAGGGACAGCTAGACGTGACCAACACCTAAGACACTGGCGAAAAAAACTGAAGCACTCCCAGTGGGAGGGGGTTATATAGGGAGGAAACTTCCTGTGAAATTGATTACACCAGTGTCCACACCTGAAGGTACCCATATAACCCAAGTGTAATGGCTATGCGCTCTGTGTCCCGTGATGTACGATAAAGAAATAACCTTTACAACCTCTTTAAAAGCAGAAATCTCGGCAATAGAGCACCTGAGGGATATAAAAAACTCCCAGGAGCCTTACCTAAATGTACCAAAAAATGTATTACCAGTTTTGTGTGGACTGACTCTTTAACAAATGTTAAGGTGCTGGGTCTCAAGGAGTCAAAACCTTCATGTGATGACAATAGGCATACTAAATAGGAGGAGAAAGCAGAGTGACAGAGATATACAATCGTCACTGTGCTGCTATTGCTTTCATTATTCAAATCACAGGCTTGGGTGGGTCCGGGGTGACCTGTGTTCAGAACAAGTGAGTTGGATAATGCTGGCTCTCAATCTAAATGACATCTAGTGGCAGAAAATAGTACAGCGGGGGAAATCTGTAGTTTGAAGGTGAATATTGCAGCTAAAAGTTTTTTTTTTTATTTAATTGTATAGGCTTTTCTTTGTAATCTTGTTCACTTGTTCATTTGGTTGGAGTCTTCCTTTAAAACAATCAAAGGTCTAAAAGCAAGGAATTAAATAAAATGTTCTGCTTTGTGGATGAAGAGTCAATACTGGTAGAAAATGTCTATTTGCCAGAAGATTATGTTACCTGCTATTGTGACAAGACCACTCTCGCCAACATCAACAACGTGATTGCGAGATATTGATTGCGTGTCTGTAGAATTGGGATTTGTGACCAATGGACGAATGCCACTCCAAGCTGCGAGTACATCTCCCCTCCGAACTGTCAACAAGATAATAGTGGACAGGTTATCAAATAGCACAGCAAAAGTTTGCATATACATTGGAAAGTCAGAAAGTTATTTGCGTGTGTCACACATGTGCTTCTTGTTTCTGCCGGCATTGATACAAAGATGGTACGAAGGCATGCTTTTACAATTGCTGTATCTGAACCATTCTTCCCAGAAAAAAAGGACTTTCAAAGCATTATAACCAAATTTAAAATGGACCTATACTTAAATATTACCACTAGATCTGTTAAAAGTATTTAAGGCCAAACATTTTTTTGCAAGGTTTCAATAATAATTGCACATTAAAAAGTATGGTCCTTCTATTCGCTTTATTTAATCCCTTCCGGCTGCATCCCAGGGGTGTTCACACTTGAAGACAGAGGCAGCTTGCTGATCATTAAATAACTGTGATTGGCTTTCACAGACGTTCCATGTTCAGAAGCCCATCCCACTGGCACCTGATCATGAACAGTGATCGGGAGCTATCTGTGGAAGCTTGGTCAGTATGCTGGGAGTGCATAGTGAATGTGCTCCCAGCACAACATTTTGGAGCCTCATGAATGCAAACTGGCTGGGATTGAAGGCCCACCTGCCCTGCCACCACATATTACCTGGTGATCCTGCTGTTTCCTGGCTTCTTGCCTTTGTTTTGGTTCCAGGACAACGGCGATATACAGCCACTATTGAATGCCTCATGCTCCTAGCATCTCACTATGAATGCAAAAGCTCTTTATACCTTTCAATGCTTCCTTCATTATACATTTGTCAGACTAAGCTCAGGTACTCCACAACCTGGATGGGCATTACCGCTCCTCCCTTCAGTATTAACCTCCCTGGCGGTATGATTCTGTCTGGAATTACGTACCAAAAGCGGTACAATTATTTTGCATGGAAATTCTGCGTTTTATACTGTAGGCCTGCAATTCTTAGGAATAACTCACTTAAATTTGTCCAAACAATAGTCTAGTAAACATCTCTGGTATGATAAAGTTTGAAACACAAAATCATAAAATTATAATATAATAAATAACTATAAATAATTATAACAAATAATAATGTAATTATAATAAAAATTATTCACTAATGTAATCAAATCAAAATCACTGAAATTTGCTCAGTTGCAGAATTGTCGCTGTCATTACTTTTATGTTTTCTAGCTGCTCTAAAATCACTTTTGACATAAAGGGACACTTTTGGTTGCTATGGACAATCTACAGTTTGCAGGCACAATTTATTTATTTTTATTATGTAAAAGAACATGCAGGGCACTGGGCAGACCACTAGGGAATAGGGGGGTGTGTACTTTTTACATACAGTACTGTAATCTATAAGATTACAGTATTCTGTATGTAATGCGTTTGTTTACTTTTTTGAATTTGCCGCCGGTCTCCGCCCCCGTGCGCCGTTACGTCGCAGGGAACGGAGATCGGCGGCGAGCGGACACTGTGTGAGTCGAATGGAGGACACCACTCGCTCACACAGCGGGGATGCATCGTTGGATCCAGGGACAAGGTAAGTACAGTAACCCTGCCTGGATACAAGGTAAGCCAGCTCGCTGCAGGCTCTGCATATTCACCCCGAGCGTGACTCGGGGATACCGATTTTTAACATAAAAAATCCACCCCGAGTCACGCTCTGGGATACCGCCAGGGGGGTTAATATAAGCAATCTCCCTCAGCTGCTCACCTTAAAGTGGATCAGGATGGAAGATTACTGGTCCTGTGACTGCCAACAACCAGTAAAACAAAACATATTTAAATGTAAATAACGTTTTATTAATAATGAACATGAGAAGGTTGCAAAGTACTGCAAAGGGATATTGTTTAGGCCAATATAAGGAAGCTGAGTTTCCATCAATTTTAAGGTGTATTTAAAACCAAACATGTTTGTCTTTCATTTTGGATAGAGCGGGGAATGGTTAAAACCTCTTTCAGGCAGGTAAATTCCCTCTTAGACAGTTGTCACGGGGCCAAGTTTCCCCATTTGAAGATTTTCATTCTATTAATGTTCTTGTAAAAACCCAAAATGTTAGATTTCCCTCACCGTTCATCCGTGACAATAGTCACCAGGACAAACAGTGCGAGAGTGAATCCCCCTAGTGGGAGCACAGACAGCTATAACCTCAAAAATCAAAACAATAAATAATCCATCCACCCCATACCTTAATCACTACATCTACAGCCATTCATTTATGAACTGCAAAGTGGTGGATGATTATTGCTGCGGAAATTACCCTTGGTGGCCAAGGCCCCTGTTAACGGCCATTCCATCTTACAATGGAGGAAAGAGAGGAAGAAAGAACTAATTAATGAATGAATCATTCATACATTACAGTAGTGTCAAATTAGCTTATTGGCGGATCCCAAGGTCGTGAGATCGTATTTAAGCCTTACCGTATTTATCAGCGTATACCGCACACTTTTTTCCCCTTAAAATAAGGGGAAAATCGTGGGTGCGCGATATACGCCGATACCAGCGCTCAGTTTGAACTGAGCCGCCAACATATACCGACTGTACCCGTTTGTACTGCACTCGGTATATGTCGGCGAAGGCGTTCAAACTGAGCGCTGGAAGCGGGGATTCAACTTGAGACAGCGCTGGAGAAGCCGGGAGGACACCACTGAAGCCAAAGACGGATGCCGGACCAGACAAGGCCGCCCATGGACACCGCGCAAGACACCAAAACTGTAAGTACTAAAAAATTTTTTTTTTTTTACAGGAAATTCGGGTCCAAATTAGGGGTGCGCGCTATATGCCAGAGTGCGCAATACGATAAATACGGTACCCCCTTGACCAGTATATATCAGCTCAGTTTTATCTCTGCAGTGACTTGTATATTGACCCTTTGCCTTCTAAAAATATCCCTAACAAGCAATAAAAGAGATAAAAAAAAAAGCCATCACTGATCTATAAACTGTAGTTAAAGGGTTTCTTGCAACTGTTGGAGTAAAGGGAGAGGAATTGTGATTTCAGTGCCTCTGTTGTTAATGTTAGGATTTGTTTCTCCACAGTGCCTATAGCTACAGGGGTGAACAAGGGCTTGTGTAAAAGTTATTTTACTGCCTGTAATATTTAAACACTTTAATGTGCGTATTCTGTGCATAGGTTGGCTTTAAATAATGGGTAATAATAGAGCTGAAATACTTTCACTTCCTGAAAGTGCTGTCTACATGCCTGGAGGCCAACGTACTTGGTCTTTAGATTTTTTTTCTGAAGGGGAGTATTAGCATTCTACCTAACTGAAACCAGCCAAGTTGGGTGAACACAATCTCATGACTGTAGGCATCTGTACAGGTTGTGGATATGAAAATAATCTACCTATCTGAATATACAAATCGCCTAAGGCTATAGGTAACATTTACAGTTTAGAAATAATAGGCAAGGATCTTGTCTTTCCTGATATAATTAACCATTTACACTGTGATGGTTACTTGAGGGAAAACATATGTTCACGGGAGGAAGTCCAGGAGTATCTGCCTTTACCAGTTAACGTTTCCAGGGTAATATTCTAATTGTTGTGCTGAACCATACAGCTTAGGTTAGCTGCCATGGATATATAGGTCACATGGCATCAAATACAAGAGAAAGATACAGAAGTGTCATTTAAAATATCTTAAAACACATGTCTGGCTATACTGCAAATGTCTGATCCCTCAGCACTGTCCGTTGTGCAATGCAGTAATAAATTAAACTTATGTCGAGAAATAGGTCAACATGAAGGTGACTTGCATTTGGGCCAATGCATAGAACAAAGGTAATTTCCAGTGATTGAATATGCATGCACGTTTGTGTTGACATGTAAATTCAATTTATAAATGTGCAGGCACATGTGCCTTATCCTTGGCACCAGGTGGCCTTTTTAAGAACCAAAACTGAGCCAGAAAGTTGCTGTTACTCTGAAATAATTTCTGACTTCACATGACCTTTGCCATGTCTCTAGTCTGCCTTCTTGCTATTGACCATGGCTTGCCTCTATTGATCTCTGGTTTGATCTTAGCTAGTTCCTGACTGGGGCTTTTATCCACCAATACCTGACTTGACCACTGCTAGCTCCTGGCTATGGCTTTTCTCTGCGGACCCTCTGGTTTGAGCTCGGCTTGCAGCTGCTGTGTGTTCCAGTGTCCCAACCAGCTCTCATCCAAATTACCTCTTCCTGGGCCCCTTCCTACAGTATGCACGGCACTTCAGTCAAGCCTGCCTCCAGTAAAGAACTTCTGTGGATTGGACTTCTGACAGCTATGCCACTCTGTGCTAACTTACTCCCTCTGCACATGCTCCAGAAGTGTTTGGACCCGAGGTGTTAAGAAAGCCCTCGTCATCTCTGCCTCTAACCAGGTACATGATAGTTATCCAAATGTTAGCCAACATGACCTACTACACATCTCTAATGGTTCCTTTTTAGAATTTGATATGGAGCCATCTGCTTGTTTGTTGCAAACCCTACCTTTCTCTCAATGCACACTTAGTCTGCACAAACTAACTGGAAACAATTCAATGTCTAGATGACTACAGAAATCAGGGGTCATTCGTAAAGATTGCCAATAACAGTATCTCACAAATGATTATTCACAAGACACCACAAATCTGTATACAAAACACTTTTATAATAATAGTATTAAATAAATATACTTGCAGAAACAGTAACTAAAACCCTATATAGGCTGAAAATACACTATAATTTCCCACTAAGGCAATACTGCCATAAATAATAATATCTTAAAAACAGTACTTGTGGTGGTATAGTAGTTGAAGAAATGCAATGTACCTGGCTGCAGGAACGCTCAGGGATAAAAGCAGGAGGGATGCCTGATGGCAGGTTGTTAAGTTGGCCTAAATGAAGTGCTAATCACAGAGACAAAATTGCATATTACATTTATAAACTAATGGAACCAGAAATAGCTGCTTATGAGACATTATAATCAAACAGCTGGAAGACATCCAAGCCTGTGTAAGTCGATAACCTTGGCACAGTGTTTGGCAAGGGAAAGGCAGGTCTGCAGCGAGTTGATATGGCTAGCGCTGTTGTTCATTCAATAACAGGCAATCTGTAAATAGAGCTAATTGCATCAGTGAAAAAAAAAGCATGTGACTGGGCGGAGAATCGGCTGAGCTAGAAAAAAAAAAATGGTCTGTATGCCAGACTACAATGATCTGACAGATATTTGGGTATAATCTGCTTCTGTCTGGGTGTCGCACGACTTAAAGTACCAGCATACCCTGGTAGCCTGCACATTTTTGCAGTTGGAGGGAAGCAGCTTGCACATGACTTCCTAAAACAGTCATGCCCAAAAATATTGGCACCCCTGCATTTCTGACAAAAAGCCAAATCTTAGACATTCCATGCAAAACTCCAAAATATAACTTTCTTAGCTCAGGGAACCCATGCTAAAATTTTCTATTCCTACAACTCATGACATATTAGTATTATATTCAGTGGGAAGAATGCTCTTTACACTTGTGGTCATTGGGAAGAATTACCTCCTTACAGATAGCTAAAAAGATCAGTAGTGTCAGTGGGAACTTATCTGAGAGGCATAATTTGCTCATTGTTCAAGGAAGTCCGAGCATCCTCTGGAGGAACCCAGATGAGAAACCTTACTCGAACCAATAACATTAAGTCAGGGGTGTCCAAACTTTTTTCAAAGAGGGCCACATTTGATGAAGTGAACATGCTCGAGGGCCGACCATTTTGCCTGACATTCTTTGAACCATTACACTGCCCAACAAGAATTCTCTTGCCTTTGTGGCTGTGTGTGGTGAAGAGATGAGCTTGGGCGTATAATTTGGATATACTGTATATATCTCTTCTGTGGCCCCAACGAATCCCAGGACTAAGGATGAGCTTGGGTGTGTTATTTGGATATACCGTATTTATCAGCGTATAACACGCACAGGCTTACCATTGCCATGAATGCAGCCTTACTATTGCAATAAATGCAGCCTCACATGTGCCCTGAATGCAGCCTTACCATTGCAGCCTGATCGATGCCCATCTGCAGCCTCAGAGGGGACTTGGAGGGGGGAGGGACAAGTGCCGTCAGATTACAAACAGGAGAATTTCTTGTTTACTCATTGGCCTCTTTAATACAAAGTCCCGCCTCCTTTGATAAACAGAACAGTCATCCAATGACATCCCAGAAAACGGGACTTCCTATTACAGACGCCGCTGAGTGAACAAGAGAGTCTCTTTATGTAATCGGACGGTGCTCGTCCTGTCCCCTCCGAGGCAGCGCCGATAAATACGGTATATATCTTTTGTGGCCCCCAGGGCACATGTGAGGCTGCAATGGCTATACGCATAGATGTGTCCATGAGAATGCCCCCCTTTACTTATGCGAATTAATAAAAGCGCATAATCCAAATCGCGTTTTGCGATCCACGAATCAGAACCTGCTCCAGGTTCCGAAAGCCAACTTCAAGTCCAAAGGAGAAAGAAGATTTGCGATCCAGGGTCCCAGACTATGGAACGCTTTACCAACCAGCATTCGGTTGGAGGAGAACCACCTAGCATTTAGGAAAAAGGTCAAGACTTTTCTCTTTTGATATCAAAGGAGACAGGAACAACAAGCGCCCAGAGGCGATTCAGTTCGCATGTGCCGCGCTATATAAGTTTTCATTCATATATATATATATATATATATATATATATATATATATATATATATATATATATATATATATATATATATACAGTGAGGAAAATAAGTATTTGAACACCCTGCTATTTTGCAAGTTCTCCCACTTGGAAATCATGGAGGGGTCTGAAATTGTCATCGTAGGTGCATGTCCACTGTGAGAGATAATCCAAAAAAAAAAATCCAGAAATCACAATTTATGATTTTTTAACTGTTTATTTGTATGATACAGCTGCAAAGAAGTATTTGAACACCGGTCTATCAGCTAGAATTCTGACCCTCAAAGACCTGTTAGTCTGCCTTTAAAATGTCCACCTCCACTCCATTTATTATCCTAAATTAGATGCACCTGTTTGAGGTCATTAGCTGCATAAAGACACCTGTCCACCCCATACAATCAGTAAGAATCCAACTACTAACATGGCCAAGACCAAAGAGCTGTCTAAAGACACTAGAGACAAAATTGTACACCTCCACAAGGCTGGAAAGGGCTACGGGGAAATTGCCAAGCAGCTTGGTGAAAAAAGGTCCACTGTTGGAGCAATCATTAGAAAATGGAAGAAGCTAAACATGACTGTCAATCTCCCTCGGACTGGGGCTCCATGCAAAATCTCACCTCGTGGGGTCTCAATGATCCTAAGAAAGGTGAGAAATCAGCCCAGGACTACACGGGAGGAGCTGGCCAATGACCTGAAAAGAGCTGGGACCACCGTTTCCAAGGTTACTGTTGGTAATACACTAAGACGTCATGGTTTGAAATCATGCATGGCACGGAAGGTTCCCCTGCTTAAACCAGCACATGTCAAGGCCCGTCTTAAGTTTGCCAATGACCATTTGGATGATCCAGAGGAGTCATGGGAGAAAGTCATGTGGTCAGATGAGACCAAAATATAACTTTTTGGTCATAATTCCACTAACCGTGTTTGGAGGAAGAAGAATGATGAGTACCATCCCAAGAACACCATCCCTACTGTGAAGCATGGGGGTGGTAGCATAATGCTTTGGGGGTGTTTTTCTGCACATGGGACAGGGCGACTGCACTGTATTAAGGAGAGGATGACCGGGGCCATGTATTGCGTGATTTTGGGCAACAACCTCCTTCCCTCAGTTAGAGCTTTGAAGATGGGTCGAGGCTGGGTCTTCCAACATGACAATGACCCGAAGCACACAGCCAGGATAACCAAGGAGTGGCTCTGTAAGAAGCATATCAAGGTTCTGGCGTGGCCTAGCCAGTCTCCAGACCTAAACCCAATAGAGAATCTTTGGAGGGAGCTCAAACTCTGTGTTTCTCAGCGACAGCCCGGAAACCTGACCGATCTAGAGAAGATCTGTGTGGAGGAGTGGGCCAAAATCCCTCCTCCAGTGTGTGCAAACCTGGTGAAAAACTACAAGAAACGTTTGACCTCTGTAATTGCAAACAAAGGCTACTGTACCAAATATTAACATTGATTTTCTCAGGTGTTCAAATACTTATTTGCAGCTGTATCATACAAATAAATAGTTAAAAAAATCATACATTGTGATTTCTGGAATTTTTTTTTTTGATTATGTCTCTCACAGTGGACATGCACCTATGATGACAATTTCAGACCCCTCCATGATTTCCAAGTGGGAGAACTTGCAAAATAGCAGGGTGTTCAAATACTTATTTTCTGCACTGTATATATATATATATCCAAATCCCCAGGGGGCCATATTAAATCATATTAAATCACCAGGGGGGCCGCAATTAGCCCCCGGGCCTTATTTGGCCATAAAAAAGGACACCAGGTTATCTTTAACCACTTAAGACCCGGACCATTATGCAGGTTAAGGACCATGCCCCTTTCTGCGATTCGGCACTGCGTCGCTTTAACTAACAATTGCGCGGTCGTGCGACGTGGCTCCCAGAAAAAAATGGCGTCCTTTTTTTCTCACAAATAGAGCTTTCTTTTGGTGGTATTTGATCACCTCTGTGGGTTTTATTTTTTGTGCTATAAACAAAAATAGAGCAACAATTTTGAAAAAAATTCAATATTTTTTACTTTTTGCTATAATAAATATCCCCCAAAAATATATAATTTTTTTTTTTTTCCTCAGTTTAGGCCGATGCGTATTCTTCTGCCACCGGCAGTGCGCTCGCGACCCCACGGCTTGGCTTAAAGAGACACATACAGGTACGTGATTGTGCCCAGCCGTGCCATTCTGCCAACGTATATCGGCGTGAATGGGTCCTTAAGTGGTTAACTAATAACTAGGGGTCACTAAATTCTAGATGCCCAGTATGTGTCAGATAAGGCGACCAAACTTTATGACTAATTGTCTTCCTTGGATTACCTTTCACCCTATTTCACCAAATACATTGTTTATTTGTTAAAATGTTTTAATAAATACCCCGATTGCTGTTTTATTATAGGCTGTCAAACTGACAAAAATTTGAATTTTTAAAAACACTGGAATGTATGGCCCGGATTTACATACATCGGCGCATCTTTATGTCGCCGTAGCGTATCTCTTTTATGCTATGCCGACGCAGCTCGGAGAGGCAAGCATGGAATTCACAAAGCAAATGCTCCCAACTCTGCGCCGGCGTAGCGTATATTTCGTAGGCGTAAGTGGAAGTAGGTGGAAGTGGGCTGGAAGTGGGCGTGATCCATGGTAATGAAGCGTGACCCCATGCAAATGATGGGCCGGGCGCCAGACAAGTACTTAAAATGAACTTTGCATGTGTCGGGACATGGACGTACCCCCGTGTGCATGCATACAACCACGTTGGAACAACTGCCTAAAATACACCGGATCACTGTGTACGCCATGAACGTAACCTACGCCCAGCCAGACCCACGTCGGCCCATAGTCACAGACGTCCAACGTACAATACGTAGGCTTGTGTTCCCTGGTCCATACCTTTGCATGGGTTACGCCTCATCTATGGAGAATAACTTTACACCGAACGTAAAACTTACGCAAACTGCTTAAATCATGCGCCGGGCGCAAGTACGTTTGTGAATCGGCGTATCTCCCTCATTTGCATATTTGAATAGAAAACAATGGGAAAGCCACATGCGTCCAGCGTAAATATGCGCCTACTCTACACCGCGTAGGCAAGTTACGTCGGTGGGATATAAAACAACAAAAAACCGCGCTAGGAAAACCCCCTCCCCCCAAAAAAAGACTACAGGCTGCAGCAAGCGTGTGATAAACAAGAAACAATGGGATATAAAAAGCCGCGCCACACAGAGGTTGATAACACCAGTGTAAGTGATGGTAAAAGTAATATAACACTAAAGTCCATTAACGTCCATAATGATTGCAATAATGATGAATCTCGGAAGCGATCCTCTGTGAAGTGTCACCAAACGCACACACGTCAGAAGGTGCACCCGCCACCACATGAAAAAGCAGCTTACCAGAGGTCAGACCTATGCTAGCGTCTGACTATAACCCAGTCAACGGCCTTTGGTTCCTTGAGGTTCCCACGATCAACACGAGTAGACCAGGAGAGGGACACTTCTCAAGGCTATCTGATATAGCCAGAAAGATAGGGCATCAAACTCTTGATGAATGGAAGCCTCAAATCCGATGGTGCATGGAAGGGGAAAGTACAAAAAAACAAACATAGAGTAGTCCTGTCACCACTGGAGGGATTCCTGCTAGCAATCAAAAGATGTGCACATCGTGCACATCGTGTTGATCGTGGGAACCTCAAGGAACCAAAGGCCGTTGACTGGGTTATAGTCAGACGCTAGCATAGGTCTGACCTCTGGTAAGCTGCTTTTTCATGTGGTGGCGGGTGCACCTTCTGACGTGTGTGCGTTTGGTGACACTTCACAGAGGATCGCTTCCGAGATTCATCATTATTGCAATCATTATGGACGTTAATGGACTTTAGTGTTATATTACTTTTACCATCACTTACACTGGTGTTATCAACCTCTGTGTGGCGCGGCTTTTTATATCCCATACGTCGGTGGGATGAAGTCTGTTTTTAGGCGTATCTAAGTTTGTGGGTTCGGCGCACAGATACGACGGCGCATATTTGTACTTACATGGCGTATCTGGAGATACGTAGGCGTAAGTGCTTTGTGAATCCGGGCCTATATCTTTAAATGTTTAAATAATATTTTTTTTAATATTGTGATTGTATTTGACAATAAAAGTATTAAAGACAAAGACATTGTCATGGCATTTGCAGGCTGAAGAGGTTCATTTTGTAACTGAACCTCAAGCCAGCATGTGGTCACCATGGGGCGAACTTAAAGAGATTACATAATGTGGAACATACCAATTGATTCTCAATCGCTAGGGGAGTTCTGAAGCTGTCAATGACAGTGGGATCTGAGCACTAAGATTGTGCACAGATGTGCATTCTTAGTTCTCACCAGAAGTATTAATTTACATAGGGTACAGGGTAAAATGCACTTATTAAAAAGGGGCTCCCAGATTCCGATAAGCCCCCCACCCGCAGACCCCGACAACCAACGGCCAGGGTTGTCGGAAAGAGGCCCTTGTGAGACAGGGTGCTTTGGGGTTTGAGGGGGCGCTCGCTCATCCCCACCCAGTTTCCTGACCAGCCAGGCTGCGTGCTCCTATAAGGGTCTGGAATGGATTTTGGGGGGACCCCCACACTGTTTTTTCAGCATAGGGGGTTCCTCTTGGAGGGGAAACCCATATTTAAAATTTGGCACAAAGTTCCCCCTCCTGGGGGCGACTTCAAGTCGTGCTGAAGTCGCCCCAAGTCGCGCCGTGATTCATACTCAAGTCATGTCCAAGTTGCCTCCCAAAGTCGCGCTGGAAGTCGTGTTGCCCCCTTGTGAATGAGCTCTTAGGATAAGCAGGTTAAATATCATAGCTACTGTTGTGATTTGTCAAAAGTCAGTAGCCAAGTCCTCATCTCCTCATCTCCACCTCCAACCACTCCTTTTGGCTGCTGATTTATGCCAACAGCAATGCAATGACGGCAGTAAGTGAATGTCACAGGAAAGACAAAGCGGTTACCAATTTGTGGACTGTCGCAGATAGCGTGGTTTCACGGTGGCGCCCAACGGTGGAACAGCTGGGTCTCTGAAAACAGACTAGAGAAGAGCTTTGTTCACCGCTTTATTTGCGTGCTATAGGTCATATGTGCCAGTGGTTTTTGTAATGTAAACAAAAAGGAAAACTAGGTAGCAATTTCTAACCTGCTGACATTTATGCAACAGTTAGAATCTGATTTTTTTTTTTTTTAGTCTATTGCATGACTGCAACAATACATACTTCTTTCTATAACACGACGTAAATATTTTCCTATTACAAAAAAAAAATTTGCAGCACAATTTTTTCAGCTCATCAAGGAAGTTTATAATATGGAAAATAATTAACTTAAATGGGTTGTAAAGGAATTTTTTTGTTTTTTTCATAATAAGCATCCTTTACCTGCGGACATTCTTCTTTTCACTTCCTCATTGTTCATTTTTGCTCAGAAATTGCTCTATTTCTTCTCTGTTCTGTTCACTTCCTGCTTGTCTGATTGTTACTCACCATAGTGAAGGGAGACTTTACTGCGGTGGTCAATGACGTGCTCGCCCCCTCCTGGGAACTACATCTGTGTGGCAGGACGCTCTCTACGTGTTATAGACTTCAAGGAGGTGTGAATTATGGGGCGTGCCTCAATTCATACTGGGAAATGTAGTTATTATATGAACGAGCACTGCAAACCAGGAAGTGAATGAGAGAACAGAAACTAGAATGCCGGAGGTGATATAGATGAAGGAATTTAATAGGGTATTTACTCGTTTTTTTAACAGAATTATTGCACTATTCTGTCTACCTTGCAGACATTCATTTTAGGCAAAAAAAATGTTTTCTTTTACAACTCCTTTAAAATAGTCAACAACTTCAAAGTGTCAACAACCTCCTAAAGTTCATGTTCTGGCTGCCAGAGATGAACAAATTGATTTGTGTGAATCAGACCACACATCCTAACCAGCAGTCACAGAATTGGATGCCCCCCATCCCCAAACAAGAAACACGCATACCATGGGCATCCAAATGTGGCATCATTGCCCCAATAAAGAAGCTCTATACTTGATTATTAGACAATTGAACTTACTGAGGCTTTGAAAGCCGATTCTCTACTAAATCCTATAAGGTGAATGGCAGTCATCCTAGAGATTTTAGGAGGGGAAGTATACGTTTTCTTGTTTTCAGGGGAAGAGGTACCAATTTTTGCTTGCAAATGCACTGAGAAGTGATTTTTGGACAATTTATGGCCTGTTTACTATTACTACTTGGCATATCAAATATACAGTATCTCACAAAAGTGAGTACACCCCTCACATTTGTAATTATTTTATTATATCTTTTCATGTGACAACACTGAAAAACTTTGCTACAATGTAAAGTAGTGAGTGTACAGCTTGTATAACAGTGTAAATTTGCCATCCCCTCAAAATAACTCAACACACAGCCATTAATGTCTAAGCCACTGGCAACAAAGGTGAGTACACCCCAAAGTGAAAATGTCCAAATTGGACCCAAAGTATCAATATTTTGTGTGGCCACCATTATTTTCCAACACTGCCTTAACCCTCTTGGGCATGGAGTTCACCAGAGCTTCACAGGTTTCCACTGGAGTCCTCTTCCTCTCCTCCATGATGACATCACAGATCTGGTGGATGTTAGAGACCGTGCACTCCTCCACATTTCTGGTTGAGGATGCCCCATAGATGCTTACTAGGGTTTAGGTCTGGAGACATGTTTGGCCAGTCCATCACCTTTAACCTCAGCTTCTTTAGCAAGTCAGTAGTCTTGGAGGTGTGTTTGGGGTTGTTACGTTGGAATACTGCCCTGCGGCCCAGTCTCTGAAGGGAGGGGATCATGTTCTACTTCAGTATGTCACAGTACATGTTGGCATTCATGGTTCCCTCAATAAACTTTAGCTCCCCAGTACCCGAAGCACTCATGCAGCCCCAGACCATAATCCTCCCACCACCATGCTTGACTGTAGGCAAGACACACTTGTCTTTGTACTCCTCACCTGGTTGCCGTGACACAAGCTTGACACCATCTGAACCAAATAAGTTTATCTTGGTCTCATCAGACCACAGGACATGGTTCCAGTAATACATGCCCTTAGTCTGGTTGTCTTCAGCAAACTGTTTGCGGGCTTTCTTGTGCATCATCTTTAGAAGAGGCTTCCTTCTCGGATGACAGCTATGCAGACCAATTTGATGCAGTGTGCCGTGCATGGTCTGAGCACTAACAGGCTGACCCCCACCCATTCAACCTCTGCAGCAATGCTGGCAGCACTCATATTTCCCAAAGACAACCTCTGGATATGAAGCTGAGCACTTGCACTCAACTTCTTTGATCAACCATGGCGAGGCCCGTTCTGGGTGGAACCTGTCCTGTTAAACCGCTGTATGGTCTTGGCCACCTTGCTGCAGCACAGTTTCAGGATCTTGGCAATCTTCTTCTAGCCTAGGCCATCTTTATGTAAAGCAACAATTCTTTTTTTCAGGACCTCAGAGAGTTCTTTGCCATGAGGTGCCATGTTGAACTTCCAGTGACCAGTATGAGAGTGAGAGCGATAACACCAAATGTAATACTCCTGCTCCCCATTCACATCTGAGACCTTTTAACACTAATGAGTCACATGACACCGGGGAGGGAAAATGGCCAATTGGCACAATGTGGACATTTTCACTTAGGGGTGTACTCACATTTCATGACAGCGGTGTGTTGAGTTATTTTGAGGGGACAGCAAATTTACACTGTTATACAGGCTGTACACTCACTAATTTACATTGTATTTAAGTGTAATTTCTTCAGTGTTGTCACATGAAAAGATATAATAAAATATTTACAAAAATGTGAGGGGTGTACTCACTTTTGTGAGATACTGTATATATTTATATCTCAGGAATTGACCTTCAGAAATTGAAAATATTTTCCTTTCAACTATTAATCTTAGATAGACCAACCCAATGACAGCTTCAATATCTACATGTAAGGGTTCATCAAGAATGATCAGTATTTTTCCAATAGTGGAAGAAATGGACTAATACAAGCAACGTGTGAAAAATGCATTCTACGAAAACAATAGCATGGAGTAAGCACGAGGAAGAACAGAACGGTGTTATCTCAGCTATGACACGACCTTAAAAAGAAGTGATATTATCAGCCAATCTTTCAGAAACATCTGCTGAGTAAGGAGAGATCAAATCGAGCTGTTCAGGGAAGTTGTGGATCTGAAACGCTGCAGAGAACGTGAACTCAAACCAGGAATTGTCTACTGCAGACAAAAGTGTTTTTTTTTATAGAAGATAACATTAGAAGTTTCAGCTTGATTTAAATAATATTACCAACGTGTCGTAATGTGTTTACAACCATATCTTATTTGTCCATTATATCTGCAGGCTCCGGTTCATGCTTTGCTGTGCTACACAGTGGTTGACTTTTTTCAACTCCTTCTCACAATGCAAGTCTATGGGTCAGCCAACTCACTGAAAACAATGCACTCCCGGTGTATTTTTTTTATCAAACTTACAATCGCTCCGATGCTGCATCTGTCCCCCGCCGGCTTTCACACTGAGAACCGAGCGATCAAACACTGACGATTGCTCGGTTCTCACAGCTTTCTGAGCAGAGAGCTGATAACTATTAGTCAGTAGCTCTCTGCTCTGCTGCCCCCCCCCCCCTCACTCGTAGGAGTGCTGAGCCGTGGAGGGGTGGCTGAAGCTCTCGGTGGCTCGCTGGGAGGCTGAGCCGGATGCCGGTCCAAGCATTTGGCGTGGCGTACTTGCCAAATATGCTGCAGAAATCTCCCCCCACTGAGTCTGGCTGCAACCATTTTAACTGTGGGCAGCTGAAGCTGCTGCCTGTTCACTTCCTGGGACACCTCCAGCTCTGCAGTTCTCTATGGCCCTCTTATGACTCATCCCCCCCTCCCTTCCTGGCAAACTCTCAGGAGAGTGAGAGCTGTGCATGGTGTCATAAGCCTAGGCTAATGACCAGACAAGAAACAAGAAGTGGGCTGTATAAGGTATTTACTGGTAGAAAAAAAATGTTTTGCGATCCAAAGTTAAAACAACAAGTGCAGAAGATCTAATAGATGAAAAAAAACACTGAAGTTCCACTTTAAGGCGGCGTACACACAATCGGATATATCCGATGAAAACGGTCCGCGGACCATTTCCATCGGATATGTCCGATCGGGAGTTTGATCCGATGGCGTGTACACACCATCGGATCAAATTCCCCGCCGCCGGACGGCGCGGTGACGTAGTGGTGACGCGGCGGTGACGTTGACGCCGCCGCGTCACCGCCACGTCACCGCACCAGGAAGTAAAACACTTCCGCGCATGCGCCGAATCCATTCGGCAGCGGCGCGGCGGCGGTGGGGGCCGACATGTCTGCTGGTAAGTGTACTAACCAGCAGACATGTCAGGCGGACAGATTCCCACCGGATAGATTTCAAAGCATGCTTTGAAATCTGTCGGGTGGAGAAATCTGTCCGCTAGCCCATACACACGAGCGGAGATGTCTGCTGAAACGGTCCATCGGACCGTTTTCAGCGGACATATCCCCTCGTGTGTACGCGGCCTAAGAGGTGACCATCTGTACAATGTATCTGTAATAACACATATGGGTGTCAGCTACCAGTTAATGTACTGCAGCAGAGGGTGCGGGTCACAAGACTGCAATACTGACTGAAGAAAGTTATCAAAAAAAAAAAAACTGTACACAAATACGTATTTCACTTGTGTAGTATAAGCTTTAAAAAGTCTTTAAATCACAGATTTATTAACCAATAATACAGACATTACGGATATGTCAAGTAATTTAATAGAAAAAAATACAATTATTTTACCAAATAAAAAAAAATACAAGGCATAATCACTAGAGGAAAATTATACTTATAACTATAATTTTGGCAACTAACTGAAGGCAGAGCAGTTTGTGATGCAGCCGTGTAATTGTCAATGTGACGGCTTATCTCTATCTGTGTGAAGTGTTCCACCACAGGGGTGCGTACCGCACAACAGGAGACAGGTACTTTGCACGGAAATAGAAACAATAAAAGATGGCTGTCACCTTAAAGGATCCAGATCAAATGACAAATTGCTGTCATCTTATAGGACATATTGAATAATTGCACGCTTCACGTACGCCACTTTATCAGAAGAGATATACATTATTTGTGAGTGCATAATATGGAGCTTGTTGTGCAGTAAAGCAAACTCGCTGCTCTTATCACAGGGATTGCTGACATGTCCGAGCAGAATCAAGTTATAATATTACAGTTTTAAATAAAGTTAAAGCGGATGGCCCTTTAAAAAAAAATCTTAAAAGCCAGCAGCTACAAATACTGCAGCTGCTGACTTTTAATATTAGGACACTTACCTGTCCTTGAGTCCAGCGGTGTCCGCAGCAGAGGACGAGCGTTCGCTCATCTCTCTGCTGCTCCCCCCTCCATCCACAGTGAGGGAACCAGGAAGTGAAGCGCTCCGGCTTCACTGCCCGGTTCCCTACGGCGCATGCGCGAGTCGCGCTGCGCCCGCCGATTGGCTCCCGCTGTGTGCTGGGAGCCGAGAGTTCCCAGCACACAACGGGGAAAACCCGTCTTTTGCCCGAGACTGCGGGCCGGAAGTGGGTGCAAATACCTGTCTTTAGAGCCTGGAGCCTACACATGATCATTTTTAACCCCTTCAATACAGGGCTTTTATACCCACCTTCATACCGGGCCTATTCTGGCACTTCTCTAATACATGTACAAATCCTCATTCTTTTGCTAGAAAATTACTCAGAACCCCCAAACATTATATATGTTTTTTTTTAGCAGACACCCTAGGAAATAAAATGGCGGTCATTGCAACTTTTTATCTTGCACGGTATTTGCGCAATCATTTTTCAAACGCCTTTTTTAATATGACATGTGTACGTTGTTTGTACTATTATCTTTCTTTGTCAAACTGATTAAAAATATATTTGACGCTAAAATTGCGCACACTCATGGAATGGCGACAAACTTTGTTACATAAAAATCTTCATAGGCGACGCTTTGAAAAATGTTACAGGTTACCAGTTTAGAGTTACAAAGGAGGTCTAGTGCTAGAATTGTTGCTGGCACTCTAACGCACGCAGCAATACCTCACATATGTGGTTTGAACAACGTTTATATACGTGGGCGGGACTTACGTGTGCGAGCTGCGAGCTTTTCTAATTTTACACTTTTTTTTTTACATTTTTTTTTTTTATCACTTTTATTCCTATTACAAGGAATGTAAACATCGTTTGTAATAGGAATAGTGTGTGACGGGTCCTCTTTATGGAGAGATGCGGGGTCAATAAGACCCCATATCTCTCCTCCAGGCTGGAAAGCATGAGATCGTGAAAAAAAAAAAATCACCAATCTCATGCTTACTAGCCTCAATCGTGGCTTTGTTTACTTTCGGGTACCCGGGCGTGACGTCATCAAATCGCGGCCGGGCCTCCGACGGTTATAGAAATGACTGGTAACATCTGGTCACCAGTCATCACTATGCTTCCCATCCAACGCTGGACGATTCTTTCTCCGGAACCCCGATGGCACGGGAGAGTCTGGAGAAGCACCGGATGGCGGTGGGAGGGGGGATGCCCCCTCCCGCCGCCTATAAGAACGATCAATTGGTGCTGCTTTGATCGTTCTTATGGTGCGCAGAATCGCCGCCGGAAAACAATGATATCTGAATGATGCCTCTAGCTGCACCCATCATTCAGATATCATCACTGCACAAAGCCCAGGACTTCATATGACGTCCACCCGTGATGGGAGATCCCCTCTGTGGACGTCATATGACTATGGGCCGGTAAGGAAGTGGTTAATGACCAATTAAAAAAATTGCATTTTTCTCGTCATAAAAAACGGTCGTGTGTACGCGGCATTAGTCTGCAAGGCCTACCCAAGATCCCATACAGCAGAGGAAAGAAAGAAAGCCACGTGTCATAGGCTACCAACTCTGAGGCATTTTATTGTGAGAAGTACAATAAAAATAAAAATGAGCAGCTGGAAACCATAGGCCTTTTGGCTACATAGCGATATTTTGGCAGTGTTCACAATAACCGTGAGTGAAGAGTCTACATAGAACGTTTGTTCTGTGGCCTTTGCAATACTGCAGAAAGTACCAAATGCCTGCCTAGGACTATAGATTGCTTTGATTTTATAGACACTTACCTTCTACATCAGTGCTAAGGTAGTTCCGTACTTCAGTTAATATGAAGTTGATGTCTTCCTCAGTGGGACAGGGGTGATGTGTGACCTCTGTTGGAGTATCTGTGGTGCCCGCTATGGTCATTTTCTCCCATGGCAGGAAAAAGATCACCCTGCCATCACTGGTGGCTGGATCCAGAAGTCCCATATTATCTGGGCTGAAAGACAGTGCATATTGAGGATTTATCATGTATTTACAGCGAGAACACATTCAGAGCCATTATTGCAACCAATTTCTGAACTCTGCAATCTACGACATGTCCAATCCCTCCTCCCCCCCTCCCCCCTGCTGTCTTCTGAAACACGCACAGGCCCCAGAAGACAGCAAGGACCACTCAGAACGTACAGAGCGACTCGCACGTGCGCAGTAGGGAACCATTCTCTGATCATCTTACTGAATATGCTGGCGCCTGCACCCGGGAGCCTAGGGACAGGTCGGCTTCGGGTGAGGACATTGCGGGCGCCCTGGACAGGTAGTTGTCCTTATTTAAAAAAAAAAATCTGGCAAAACTCCGCTTTAAAGAGGAACTGCAGTCTAGTCACATAATTTGTAATAAAAACATCTTTGCCATTCTGAAGCTTCCCTCCAACCACTTTGCATATTATTTTTTATATACTGCGATTCTGTACTTGCCAAATAGGCTGTAGAAATCTCACTCCACTGAGTCTGGCTGCAACCATTATAACTGTGGGCAACTGAAGCTGCTGCCTGTTCACTTCCTGGATTTACACAGACACAAAGAGGCACACCTCCAGCTCTGCAGCTCTCATTGGCCCTCTTATGATTCATCCCCCGTCCCTGGCAAACTCTCAAGAGAGTGAGAGAGAGTGAGAGCTGTACATGATGTCATAAGCCTAGGCTAATGACCAGACAAGAAACAAGAAGTGGGCCGTATAAGATATTTACTGGCAGAAAAAAAAAATACAATTGGGTACAATATTTTTTCCCCTAAATAGCTTCCTTTACCTTAGTGCAGTCCTCCTTCACTTAACTCATCCTTCCATTTTGCTTTTAAATGTCATTATTTCTTCTGAAAAATCCTCACTTCCTGTTCTTCTGTCTGTAACTCCACACAGTAATGCAAGGCTTTCTCCCTGTTGTGGAGTGTCGTGCTCGTCCCCTCCCTTGAGGGGGGAGGGGGCGAGCAGGACGCACACTAACACACAGCTCCTTTCTCTATCTGCAACGTAGCGAGTGTCCTGACTCTCCCGTAGTCCAAGGGAGGGTGCAAGCACAACACTCCACACCAGGGAGAAAGCCTTGCATTACTGTGTGGAGTTACAGACAGAAGAACAGGAAGTGAGGATTTCTCAGAAGAAATAAGGACATTTAAAAGCAAAATGGAAGGATGAAGTAAGGGAGGGAGGACTGCACTAAGGTAAAGGAAGTTATTTAGGGAAAAACAATTTTACCTTTACAACCCCTTTAATAGATGGAAAAATGAAAAAATTACTGAAGTTCCACTTTAACCAGATCACATTTACCGGAGTAGCTTAAAGACAATAAAACAAATGATATAGTATATCTATATATAGATATATCTATACAAGTAGATAGATAGATAGATAGATAGACAGACAGACATACAATTGTGCACAAAAGTTTGCATACCCTGGCAGAAATCATGACATTTTGGATTTGCTATTGAAAATATGACAGATCATGCCAACAAACTGTCCTTTATTGAAGGATAGTGATCGCATGCAGCCATTTATCATCACATAGTCGTTTGGCTCCTTTTAAAATCATAATAACAGAAATCATCCAAATAACCCTGATCAAAACTTTCCATACCCTGGAATGTTTGGCCTTGGTATAGACGCACAAGGTGACACACACAGGTTACAATGGCAATTAATAAACACAAACAGAGCTGTGCTAAAGATTATAATTTAGAAACATACAAGGTTGTCTCAAATAATAAAATAAATTGCAAAGTCTGTGAGAAATAAGCGTTGTTCTCATGTAAACACTGGTATGTGACAAAGGTGAATGTCTCTTTAAGTTCATATACTGACAGCACCACAGTGATTCACACCACCCTAGTGTACACCACCACCTTACTAAAGACACGCTTATCAGATAGCAAGCTATACAAGCTTGTGGCTATTGCTCAGCCAAGGCCTTGTAAGCTCAGACATCTCCTTGCAGATGGAGCTTGATCTTGGGATAGATCACTAAAACCAAATGCTCACACCCCTTATAACCGGTCCAATGGAGTCAAATGACGTCCCATTTAACAAGGATGGTCCAAAAAGAGAATGTCACCATAGTGTAAGATTGCCTTAAACTTTATCATATTTAAAAATGATTGCACTTAAACATAGTAGGTTAAAAACTCGGATAGATATATAGCCACCCGTTATCCAGGAAAACAAATAGCGTGGTGACGTCAGCATGTGCTGGGACGTGCCGACGTCACCACGCTATTTGTTATCAGTTTACATTGGGGAGGGCAGAACCAGGCAAGATCTGTCAGGTATTTTAAGTTATACAGGGGGCCAAATTACACAGCACAGGCACTGTGCTGTATAACATTCTTTAAGGGAACAGGATGTATTTTTATTTTTATGGTAGCAAACGCTTTAAAACACAGACAGTTTGTTGGCATGATTAGTCAGATTTTCAATATCAATGGCAAAAGGTCATGATTTCTGCCAGGGTTTGCCAACTTTTGAGCACAACTGTGTACGTACATATACAATATATACAGTGCCTTGCAAAAGTATTCGGCCCCCTTGAACTTTGCGACATTTTGCCACATTTCAGGCTTCAAACATAAAGATATAAAACTGTAATTTTTTGTGAAGAATCAACAACAAGTGGGACACAATCATGAAGTGGAACGAAATTTATTGGATATTTCAAACTTTTTTAACAAATAAAAAAATGAAAAATTGGGCGTGTAAAATTATTCAGCCCCTTTACTTTTAGTGCAGCAAACTCTCTCCAGAAGTTCAGTGAGGATCTCTGAAAGATTCAATGTTGACCTAAATGACTAATGATGATAACTAGAATCCACCTGTGTGTAATCAAGTCTCCGTATAAATGCACCTGCACTGTGATAGTCTCAGAGGTCCGTTTAAAGTGCAGAGAGCATCATGAAGAACAAGGAACACACCAGGCAGGTCCGAGATACTGTTGTGGAGAAGTTTAAAGCCGGATTTGAATACAAAAAGATTTCCCAAGCTTTAAACATCCCAAGGAGCACTGTGCAAGTGATAATATTGAAATAGTATCAGACCACTGCAAATCTACGAAGACCTGGCCTTCCCTCTAAACTTTCAGCTTATACAAGGAGAAGACTGATCAGAGATGCAGCCAAGAGGCCCATGATTACTCTGGATGAACTGCAGAGATCTACAGCTGAGGTGGGAGACTTTGTCCATAGGACAACAATCAGTCGTATACTGCACAAATCTGGCCTTTATGGAAGAGTGACAAGAAGAAATCCATTTCTTAAAGATATCCATAAAAAGTGTTGTTTAAAGTTTGCCACAAGCCACCTGGGAGACACACTAAACATGTGGAAGAAGGTGCTCTGGTCAGATGAAACCAAAATCGAACTTTTTGGCAACAATGCAAAACGTTATGTTTAGCGTAAAAGCAACACAGCTCATCACCCTGAACATACCATCCCCACTGTCAAACATGGTGGTGGCAGCATCATGGTTGGGGCCTGCTTTTCTTCAGCAGGGACAGTGAAGATGGTTAAAAATGATAGGAAGATGGATGGAGCCAAATACAGGACCATTCTGGAAGAAAACATGGAGTCTGAAAAAGACCTGAGACTGGGACGGAGATTTGTCTTCCAACAAGACAATGATCCAAAACATAAAGCAAAATCTACAATGGAATGGTTCACAAATAAACATATCCAGGTGTTAGAATGGCCAAGTCAAAGTCCAGACCTGAATCCAATCGAGAATCTGTGGAAAGAACTGAAAACTGCTGTTCACAAATGCTCTCCATCCAACCTTACTGAGCTCGAGCCGTTTTGCAAGGAGGAATGGGCAAAAATGGCAGTCTCTCGATGTGCAAAACTGATAGAGAAATACCCCAAGCGACTTACAGCTGTAATCGCAGCAAAAGGTGGCGCTACAAAGTATTAACTTAAGGGGGCTGAATAATTTTGCACGCCCATTTTTTCAGTTTTTTTTTTTGTTAAAAAAGTTTGAAATATCCAATAAATTTCATTCCACTTCATGATTGTGTCCCAATTGTTGTTTTATATCTTTATGTTTGAAGCCTGAAATGTGGCAAAAGGTCGCAAAGTTCAAGGGGGCCGAATACTTTCGCAAGGCACTGTATCTATCTATCGATCAATAATGTGTGTGTGTGTGTAAATTTAGGTTTCCAATACCTGAGATAAATGGGTCTGTATGGTAAATAAAAAAAAGGTTTCCTGTAGATCCCACCCATTGGACTATACACAGGGATTAGCTTAAAAATAAATAAATAGATAGATTTAAAGGGATTTGTCACTTAGTCCAGTTAGGGCCCATTAACAGCTTGGTATAAGATATAAATCTATTCTAAGGATTAACGGTGAATAACATCAAAAGTTACCTGTAGTATCCAGGCATGACAATGTGCACGCCGGCACTTGGCTGGCAGATTTTGGCGACCTCCTGATTGTCCATTTTGCGCACAGAGTCTGTGAACGGTCCGGTGGCATTGATAACACATTTGGCGCGCACATCAAACTCTTGCCCTGTGATAGAAAAGCTGCAATTAACCCCATGGTGTACATGACTCTTAAAACCTACATCTTTGAAGATTTTTTGAGGCAATAATATGAAAAATGTTAGGCAATCTGTCCAACATCTGTCAATTATACAAAGGGAACTATATCTTTTCTATGATTTTTACTAATCTAGAATGTATTTTCTAACAGCTGTTGTTACAGAGCTTCCTAAACTGCGGCCCGTGGGATGGAATCAGACCTTTGCCTGCCTTTAACTGGCCCTTGGGGGACGATTTCTGCCACCAACAATAGCGCACTCTTCCCTACACTGAGGCGGCGTACACACGACCGAGGTTCTCGCTGGAAACCAGCGAGAACCTCGCTGGAAGCTGCATTCCAGCGAGGACCTCGGCCGTGTGTACGCTTCTGGCTCGCCCCGCCCGTCGGGAATCCCGTCGAGCGAAAAGAGAGCACGCTCTCTTTTTGCTCGACGGCCCGCCTGGATGAATGGCTGGTTGCCATTCCTGACGGGCGGGTCACCGATTTCGACAGCCGGCAGAGAACCTCGACGGGCGGAACGATGTGTTCTGCCCGTCGAGGTTCTCTGCCGTGTGTACACGGCCTGAGGATTCCAATGATGGGGCACTAATCCTTCTACTAATACTAATAAAAAGGCAAAATCTCCTTCCACTGACACCAACAATGGGGCACTAATGTGAACCCCCCCTTTCTACAGGAATAGCTGGCTGTTGCTGTCCCAGGCGGAGTGCAAGTCGAATAACTCCGCCTGAGACAGGAGCCGGTGCTATACAGGAAGCATCAGCTTATGTGGCTCTGCCCCCTGCGCAGCTGTGCTTCCTCTAGTGCTGGCTCCATTCCCAACACTGATGCTCTGGGAGCAGGAGGTCGCGGGCCACATTAGAGGGCTCACACATGTGACCCGCGGGCCAGTGGTTGGGCACCGATTTCTTACATGAATTGTGGTGTGCTTTGGGTGGTATCCTCTGTGTAGGAGTTTCCTAAAATAAAGACCGGTCACTACTGCTTTCTTTCCTTATGCAGAATGCCTGGTCTTGTCTACGCCCCCCCCCTTATGTAGTTTTCTGCAGTGGGTGGAGCCCGCTGGGTCCCTCCCACAGCTCTGCTCTCTGCACAAATTATGTGCAGAATAGTGATAATGTTTGTGCTGCTTTCAAATAAGTATACCTGGGTTTACAAAGATATTTGGTGCACAGAAGATTTATATCCACTGTGGCTATTTAAATTACATTTTTGTGCAGAATTCAGCACCAGGTAGATACACCTGCAGTGAATGTTTATATATATATATATATATATATATATATATATATATATATATATATATATATATATATATATATATAAAAAGTTAAATGTATCTATATACATACATATATATATATATATATATATATATATATATATATATATATATATATATATATATATAAAATCACACAGGCATGAAAAGCTCAACATTTCTGTTCAGGTATGAAAAACTTTAATACTTAACATTTCACTTATTGATCTTTTACATAAAGCCAAGTTTGTACTTTTTCTTTGCCTCCTATAATACATTATTTACGGTAAAATACAGTTAAGAAAAAAAAAAAAAAAACATTTTTTTCTAAATTAGGTATTACAAAATGCAAATGGACTACAAGTCTGATACCTGTTAGAACGTCTTTGCAGCGTGCACCGCAGACGCGCTCCCTGCCGTTCAGCGGATCTGTCTTCTTCAGCAAGCGTACCACTTCAGTATAATTGGCTGTGGCAGCCCCGTACCTGGCAGCAGTGAGAGCGATGGCGAGGTTCATCCGAGCATCGTTGTGTTGTCCTGCAGCGGAGGGCACAATCAAGGGAAGGACATGAGTCACCTCAAGCCACTAACTTGTGCTATGGAAGTGTGTCAAAACCGATATGTCACAGCTGTCCCTGTCACACTCAATCTGCATGATGGCTGGCTGGATCTCACAGGGATTATTTAAAGATACATTGTCTCTTCCACATCACAGCGTTAACCTGCCCCATGACTTCATGTCACCACTTTGCTTGTGTACATGAAGACCTAATGATCCTGTTAAAGGAATTCCATCAGTTTCTTATAAATATTCTCATATATAGCAATCTCCAAAAAAAATGTTATATATATATATATATATATATATATATATATATATATATGTGTGTGTGTGTGTGTGTGTGTGTGTATTTATTATCTTATCTAGCTATCAGTAAAATTCCCACATAATATAATACATTTCCACAATTTGTAATTACAGTAAAACCTTGGTTTGAAAGTGTTTTGCAAGACAAGCAAAAATGTTTTTACATTTTGACTTGTTGTACAAGCGATGTCTTGATATTCAAATAGTGTTGTGTCACAACCGAGTTTAAAAGAGAAGAGAGGCGTCTCTTATGTCGCAAAATTCCGACCGTGTGTAGGCTCAACCGGACATTTGCTGTTTGCTGGTTCTCAAATTTTCCGACACCAAACATCTGTTCTTGTAAATTCCGAGCTTGTGTAGACAATTCCGACGCACAAAATTCTACGCATGCTCTGAATCAAGTATGAGACTAAAGAGTCTGTCTGGTAAAACTAGAGTTTGTAGTGGAGATAGCACATTCGTCACGCTGCCAATTTTTAAATCTTTTAATGCAGCACGTTCTCTTCTTCTTTATAATGTTAGAATAATGAAGTTATTTTGCTGCTGATATTCACAAACTGATTTCTCAGAGACTCCGAGAGATCGGGAACAGCAGCAGATGACATATAAGCGCGACTCGTCTCTCACCAAACTTCTACTAACACGAGATTAGCAGAAGGAGCCCAAAGGGTGGCAAACTTGTTATTTAACTTCCCTTTTCTAGTGCCGTTGTACTCGAAGTACGTGACTGCGTTCTTGGCAATCTGAATTTCCGACAACATTTGTGCGACCGTGTGAATGCAAGACAAGTTTAAGCCAACATCCGTCTGGGAAAAAAAGCCACGGCTTTGTTGTCGGAATGTCCGATTGTGTGTGCGCAGCATTAGTGTAGCAATATGGTTACATTTAATGAAGGTACATCATTTAGCAACTCACATGGTTGATGATTAAAACAGGCACATCTAAGTATGCAGGAATCCGGGGTCAAACTGTCCACAGACCATCCTCCACACCGCCATTGACGTCGTCCCTTCCACGTTGCACTCCACAAGCAGTTCAAGCCTCCCTTTCAAATCGCTTTACTGAAGGGTAGTCTTCCCAATTACGGTTGCAGACCGACAGCGGTGAGAGCCAGCGGTGAGGACGGTCTACTGTATGTGGACAGCTTTATCCCGGATTCCTGCATACTTGATCAAAAGAGGTACATCCATCAACCATGCGAGTTACTAAATGGTGTACCTTCATTAAATGTAACCATATTGCTACACTTATGCCGTGTACACACGATCGGTTTGTCTGATGAGAACGGTCTGATGGACCGTTTTCATCAAACCAAACCGAGCGTGTGTGGGCCCTATCGGTTAATTATCCATCGGTTAAAACAATGGAACTTGTTTAAAAATTATCTGATGGATACCTAACCGATAGAAAAAAAAACGATCATCTGTAGGCACGTCCATCGGTTAAAAATCCAGGCATCCTCAGAATCAAGTCGACGCATGCTTGGAAGCATTGAACTTCATTTTTTTCAGAATGTCGTTGTGTTTTACGTCACCGTGTTCTGAGGCCACGTACACACGAGGAGACATGTCCGCTGAAACTGGTCCGCAGACCAGTTTCCGGACATGTTCGATCGTGTGTACGACCTAGCAGACAGGTTTCCAGTGGACAAAAGTTTCTAAGCATGCTTAGAAACTTGTCCACTGGAAACCTGTCCGTCGGACATGTCCGATTGGTCAGTACACCCAACCATCGGACAGAAATCCCGCGCATGTGTTGAATTGATTTGACGCATGCGTGGAAGCATTGAACTTCCTGGTTTGAGGACGTCGGTGTCCGCGGGGATTTTGGTCTGATGGTGTGTACACACATCAGACCAAAATATCCCAGGAGACATGTCCGATGAAAACGGTCCGCGGACCGATTTCATCGGACATGTCTCCTCGTGTGTACAGGGCCTGACACTATCGTTTTTTTAACCGATGGTGTGTAGGCACGACTGACCTTCAGTCAGCTTCCTCGGATAACTGATGGAAAAATCCATCAGACCGTTTTCATCGGACTGACCGATCGTGTGTACAGGGCATTAGAGGCGCCTCTCTTCTCTTTTATACTCTGTAGCTCCTGCTGGATTTTGCTTCTAATCCCTTGTGGAGGTAGACATTTGTGGATGGACATTTTATGGTTACACAACCTATCACATTGCTATATTTTTATATGGACTATAAACTGAAGGATTTATGAATAAATAGTTGTGGAACAAATCATCTGAGCTTCCATCATTTCTTATGGGGAAATTTGCTTTGATATACAAGTGCTTTGGATTACAAGCATGTTTCCAAAAGGAATTACACTCCCAATCCAAGGTTTTATTGTATATATGTACTTGTATCACATAGAGTTTCATGCACAGTAACTGTGCGTTAGTGCTCCTATTATCTCAATGCAAGTCTACCAGTCAGCATGAATCCAAAATGTATCACTGAACCTAATGTACTCCCTCGGTAGCTCATCCTATGGTATCTTCTCAGTGTCTGATCAGCTAGGCTGCTGATTATACTGTCTGACACCCACATATTCATTAAGTAGATTATATAAAGTTGGATATGAAATGCAAGTATAAGGTTAATTTACATGAAAAAGTAAAATGTAAATGTTGCAATAGTGACTTAAAAAGAACAGTCAGTAAATGTATACATTTTATCTGTTAGAATTGTGAAAATCCAATAAACTATTGAAATTAAAAAGCACAGTCAAGGAAAACACATTCTCTGGAGTTCATAAAAACTCGTACAGGCAGATTTTGCAAAAGTGTCGCTCCTGCATTCTAAAAGTGGTGAAGAATGCGCCAAATTCATGAACCGGTCTTGTACTTGTGCCTGAATTTGGTGTACGCAACTTTTAGAATGCACTTGAGACACTTTCACAAAAGACAGTTTTTCTCTCTGTACACCAAAAGAGATCTTAATTAGCTCCACTTTAGAATTTGCTGCATTCAATGAGATATAGGGGGTTATTTACTAAAGGCAAATTCACTTTGCACTACAAGTGCAAACTACAAGTGCAAAGCGCACTTGAAATATCATGGAAAGTGCACATGGAAGAGCAGTCACTGTATATCCGATAGGGATATGCAAAGAAAATAAACAGCATTTTAGCTTGCACATGATTGGATAATAAAATCAGCAAAGCTTCACCTCATTTCAGATCTACCCCTTAAGATTTACAGCGACTGAACTTCCAAGTGCGCTTCCAGTGCAATTTCAAGTGCACTTTGCATTTGTAGTTTGCACTTGTAGTGCAAAGTGGATTTGCCTTTCGTAAATAACCTCCATAATGTAGAAATGGAGCATTCAATGAGATACAAAGTAAAAGTGGCACATGTTAGAGCTACCAAAATTCGGTGCACGAGTCGTGGCCAGAGCCAAAAGTGTTGCAAATGCTTCATGAACTGGCGCATTACAGTAACAAGAGGCATCAACACCAGAAAAGTGGCACAACCACTTTATTGAATTCATTCACATTGTAGTTCCATTTCAAGTTTCTCTTGCGCACCGGCATAATTTACTGATGATGCAAGATCTTATTGGTAGAAATACAGTAAAACATTCCATAAAGACCTTCCATATACATATGTTTAGGTGCATAAACATACACACACACACATACATATATATATATATATATATATATGTGTGTGTGTACAATAATTCTTCATCCTGTTCTAGTTGCCAGTGTTGCAATGTGTATACATGCATATATCACAACACTGAAAACTTAATACTTTCCATTTTTATTTTAAGGCTCTGAACTCATGCCTTTTTTACTGATCCAAAGCCTTCATTCACACAGCTGTAAAAAAAAATTCTGGTGTTATTGCATGTGTTTTCTTGGAGAAAATTCCATGCATAATAATCAATAAAATAAGATAATTTAAAAACAAAAAAACACATTTTATTAATAAAAAAAAACAAAACATGATTTTACAAACACAGACAAATAAAGGGTATTAGAAATTAAAATGAGAGAACCCAATATCTATAATTATACCTCCAGTATTAATATGTTAATCATGGGATAATATATAAGATTATATCATATTAAAAAAAAATATGGGGGAGGGGGGGGGTTTAATAGTATAGATTGTTAATGAATTCAACTGATCCATCTATGTAAAACTCATCACCAAATTCTATCCACAAGATTCCAATATACTTCCTTTCCCTTTATTTATTTTTATTTTTTATAATAATACATTTTTCCCCTTTGTTTAGACTTAATTTAAGCACTGCGTAAATCGACAATACTACCTGTAATAAATAGATTAATATATAAAAGGCTTTAGAAACGCCTAATATGCACTATAAGAATATCAGGGCCGAAACAACCAATTATGAAATTAAATCGATTACAATTTTCATAATTGATTAATCGACCAGTAGTATAATGGGGTTAAAAAATAAATAAATAGCCCTTTATAGTACAAAAAAAGCAAATCACTACTGTAAATATTACTTATCACTGTCCCACAGTAAAAAAAAATTAACCCCTTACAGTAGCGATTATTTGCTCTTTTTGTCCTTATTTTTGTTTTTTTAAACCCCATTATGTTACTAAACATCTCAGCCCTAGGTCACACCTCTGTTTTTTGGTGCTTTTTGCAGAAACACTACAGTTTATTTACATGTTTTCCAATGGGACACGTTCACATCCATGATTTTTTTTCAGCTGCCGCGTATTTGGAAAGCGCAAGGACTTTTTAATGCAAAACGGTGCCATTTTGTTTGTTTTTTGGTTCAATATTCTTCAATGGAGAAGCTGCAGAAAAGCATGTAATGTGTTTTTGTGGCAATTTGTGTTTTGTAATCTGCCCAACAACAAATTGGCCCAAAAAAGTTTTAAATATGCATTTTTTTTTTTTTTTTTAAGGCTATTATCCGATTAATCAAAACAATAATCGGCCAACTAATTGAATATGAAAATAATCGTTAGTTGCAGCCCTATTATCCATTTTTTTTTATGCTATTAGGTTACTAGAGTTACACAAATTCTAGTAAGACAGAATACAACTTCCCACGTTGATGTAATGTATTGTATTGTAATATATTCTTTCGTTTCTGAGCATAAACGGTCTTGGTCACTCATTTTTTATAGACAAATACTGCACTGATGAAACAAAAATCGTTAGTTCTTGTATCATAGAAGACATTTTTTTTGTGCTCGTCATGCTTGAAAAATCTGTACCAACGATCTGATTATCGGACGATCGATCTGAAAGTGGTATTTTTTGCCGGATTTTCTCATTGTGTGTACTAGGAATAATAGTTGCTAAATCCTGTATAATAATAATAATAGTTCTTACTCATCACACCCCCTTACACAAAGAGGAGCTGTATAAATCACAAAAGATCAACACTGTATTTAAAGAGCTTCATGTAAAAATGGGCCATCATGGTAATTAACAAGTCGCCATCACTCCGTAATAGTAGTAAACATTTGTCTTGCTATGCGATTAGTCTTGCAGATGTAAACACATTTTTTTTCTTCAATATTAATGGAGCATAGTCATCGGGTGAACAATGTAAGTGCAAGAACACTTTTACTTCAACATGAATAATATAATCAACTGGTGAACAAAGGAAGTGCAAGACTAATTTGCTTCAGCATAAAGTATAACATAATTGACTGATGAACTGAATAGCAGCGAAGAGAATTATATTCTTCAAGATTAATGGATAATATAATGAGCTGGTAAGCAGTATAGTTGGAAACGGGCATACGAGCAACCAATCAGTAAGTACATGGAATTTTATTTTATCAAATAAAACAAGGTGTAGAACCAGCCAGGTTATCGCAAAGTGGGCTTGAAACGGTATTAAAGTGTTACTAAACCCACAACAGTAAAATCAGTCTGTATATGCAGTAAAGCATGGTTGTTATATTCATTGTGAAACCCAAGGGGTTCATCTTCTGCATTGTGTAAAAAGGCTGTTTGATCCTGTCTTTTATGATCCTCCCCTTCTTCCACAGTGCCCGATCCATATGCTGATAGAACAGAGCCTTGGGGGCACTCTGTAAATGCTCAGTTTGTTGTGTATTGCTGGAGAGTTTTTTTTGGGGGAGGGTGCATGTGATCGGCACAGGGACAATCAGCAATGTCTAGACACAGGGTCAGTCTCATAGGACAGTCATAGGAGAATAAAAACTCCTCCTACAAGCTTTAACCAGACACTGATAGAAGTCATAAGACTGCTATATACTGCTGATGAGAAAAGGTATTTAGCAGTTTATATTTACTATATTTACATGTTCTGTGTACTGTGGGAGACCAGATATAGCGAATGCAGGCTCCTGGGTTTAGTAACACTTTAAACCCAAAAACAAAAATGTAAGACATTACTAATTTTTAAACATAATGGCTGCACTGCATTCATTTTCTTTTCAAGATTTCTCCTTTAATTTTCACTTCCTATCTTAAGGGCCATACACACCGGCCGAATACCGGGTGGCATCTGCAGGTTCAATCTGATCAGCGCTCTCAGCTATTGGTTGAGGGCACTGATCAGGTGCCATTCTGCAGTTTTTTTTTTTTTGGGGAAAAACGCTGCTAAAAGGAGCAGCCCTTTAGTGATAACAGGTGGCGCTTTCAGTGTGAAAGCACTCTAATGCCCTGTACACATGATCAAATTTTTTCATCAGATATCCGATGAAGCTGACTTTCATCAGTCTTGCCTATACACCATCAGTTAAAACAATGATCGTGTCAGAATGCAGACGATCTTTTTTTCTATTGCTTTTTTAACCATCAGATCATTTTAAAACAAGTTAATGTTTTGTTTTTTTTCACCAATGGATAAAAAAAACGATGGGGCCCACACACGATCGGTTCGTCTGATGAAAACTGTACATTAGACCGTTTTCATCAGACGAACCGATCGTATGTACATGGCAATAGAGAAGGCGCCTCAATAGACTTTTTAAAATTGTTATTCAACCCGTAGGATTTAATATTGCATTGGTCCACCCTTTGCATCTATAACAGCATCAACTCTTCTGGGAAGGTCGTTCACAAGGTTTAGGAGTGTGTCTATGGGAATGTTTTGCCATTCTTCCAGAAGCGCATTTGTGAGGTCAGGCACTGATGTGGACAAGAAGACCCGACTCAGTGGTGAAGAGTTGATTTTAGGCCCCTTCCACACGGGGCGGATCCGTTGCAGCGGAGTCCACCAGCTTGGCGGGAGATCTCTCTGTGGATCTCCACTGTGCCGGCGGATGACAGGTCCCTCTCTACTCACTGAGCGGGGAGGGGCCTGTCGAGTGCCGCCGATTCCTATGGAGGAAATCGGACGAAAAACGGACAGCATGTCCATTTTCATCAGATCTCATCAGATCCACCAGGACAGGTGGCAAACGTAATGCCATACGTCTGGTTTTAGCAGATCAGATGTGAGCGGACATGGTCACCGCTGACATTCCTCACTCCATAGACTTGCATGCAGCATCCGTTTAGGTCCACCGGAAAAACTGACAGACGGACCTAAATGCTCCGCCTGTGTGAAAGGGACGACCTTAATGAGGCCACTGGTCTGAACATTACTAAGTGCTACAAGCACTTGGTCCCCTTGGTGATTAAATAAAATGTTTACAAAAATTTAGTGTAGATTTCTTCTTTAATTCTTTCCTACTGCAGGCTTGAATCACTGGTACAGCAAGTCTTTTGACAACCCTCCCTCAATTCCTCCTATAGAGCTATACTGGTGCATTAATTTTCCTACCATCAAAGTGTTTGTATTGCTTACAACAAGCAATTAGAGTCTCCTTGTGTGCACAAAATGAAGGAACTAATGAGTTGTCATGGACAACAATGACTATACTTCCTTCAGAAATCTATGTTGACAGTTTGTCTGTACATAACCTTACATAGTACAGAGTACTGTAGGTTGAAGAAAACCATATTAACAAGGTTCTAGTCTTTTTTCTCCTAAACAGTTAAAGATCAAGTGTTTGTAAAAAAAAAAAAAAAAAAAAAAAGACAAAATGAATCATCTTTTTTCCAATCCAGGCTTCACATGGGGTATTAGATTTATCATTTTCCCTCGAAGGCCTGGAGCCTTGCTTTACTGAAATTACTCTACATTTTGCAATTAATTTTCGGATTATCCGATCAGCAGTAGTAACAACCAAAATCCTGAAATGTTAACACCGGCCCACCCACTAAATACCAAATGGGAGGACATTAGAGTAATAGAAATGGTTGTTGATATATGCGGCTGGGATACCAAACTCGTAACACAAAATTGATTATGTAAAATATGCGGCCTATGATCCGTCTGGTGTGCCTGGAAGAGCTGCACAAGTAATCTGTCTATGGCAAAAGGGCAATGCTCAGATCAATGCTTTAGTGGGCCTTCTGTCCACTCCCCTTAACGTCCTGTCGTGGCCACGCTTAAATCAATAACGAGAAGTGATTTTCAGCTATTTGCTTAGATTATGCAAGTTTTCTTGCACTCTAGTAAAACGGGGGGAAAAAGAGAAGTGAAAAAAAAAAACACAAAAATATTCATAAAAAAATAGTGTATTCAACAATAACTAGAATTTAAAGTAGAAAGGCACATGTCTGGAATACAGGCACATTTACCTGTGATTTATCCCTTTAATGTAGACCTCCTCCCCTTCATCTAAAACTGCCAGCATATTAATGAAATAAGTTTTGCTAGATAAATACATCTAGTGCATCTAATTAGTATTGGTTGTCTCATTTCTTACTATGTTCCCATATACTAATGCCCAATTCTTCCTCCTCCTGTAAACCTGCATCGCAAAATTACCAGCTGACACCATCAGTGGTCAGCTTCTTCTGTGCCAAGTTCTCACTGCTGTCATCCTTGGGAAAAAAAAATGTTTGTGTCCGAGATCTTGCAGCTTAGGCCCCGTACACACGACCGAGTTGCTCGACAGAATCCAGCGAGGAGCTCGCTGGGATCCATATTCTGCCGAGAAGCTTGATCGTGTGTACACTTTAGTCCAGCATCCCGTCGGGAAGCTCGTCGAGCCAAAATAGAGAGCAGGTTCTCTATTTGCTCAACGGGCCATCGGGACTAATGGCTCGACACCTTTTTCGACAGCCTGGTCGACGAACTCGACGGCCGACCGAGAACCTTGTCGGGCGGATTGATGAGTTTAGCCCGACGAGGTTCTCGGTCGTGTGTACACGGCCTTACAAATGAGATCTCTCTTGAATGCACTGGTGATGTAGCCTTTCCAGGTGGCAGCTATCAGGCACTTGCTATGTCACCAGTGCCTCTGAATATCCAGGAAGTGACTATAAATACAGTGATAAAGTACTGAAATAAATATTTTATTTAAAATAAGACTGAAAAATATGTTGGGATCTGCAAGCAGAGATGCATGCACCAGGATTTTCTATTTTTTTTTTTTGGGGGGGGGGGTCTGCTTTAAACAAGCTGCAAGTACAGAAGAATAATTGTTGAGGTTCCAGAAATATAGTACGTTCCTACCATCCACTTTGATATGACACAGCCCTGAATTCCTAAATACACCGTGTCAACCCTGCTTAATGTATTTTTGATGGATTACAAAGAACACAGACCACTCCTCATCTCCATAACCCCTCCTTGTGTACAGGCCAAGAGCACAGGAAGCTCACAAGATTTCTGACAAAATCAACAGGTCATTTTTGCAGTTATCGAACGGATAGAATAAAACACTTTCAATTGTATATTTAACAGAACAAAACAAAGCAAATAATATAAGTTATTGTTAGACCCCTATTACATTGGGGCGTTTTTCAGGCGCTTTTGGGCTAAAAAAGTCCTACAAGCAGCAACTTTCCACCGCCCCTGCCCATGGAAATGACTGAGCACCGCTGCCGAATCGCCTGCAAAGCACTTCGGGAGTGGCGCCACATTAGCGGGAGTTAAAAGCACCCGTTAGCGGCCAAATAGCACCACTAAAATGCGTGAAAGCAGTTTTGGGGTTTACACATACTTTAAAGAATGAGTTTGCTTTTCAAAAAAAAAATATGCACATTTTTCTGCAGGTGCTTCTTGCAGCGCTGGGTTCCCCAGCTCATATTCCAGGGCACCTTCTGCATTTGAATATTTCCCATTGTGCCTGTGTGGGGTTCGTCCGGGTACTCCAGGTTTCTTCCACACTCCAAAGACATGCTGGTTAAACAGCACCTTTCCAAATGGGTCATTGTATGTGTGATTATTTCGAGATTGTAAGCTCCTTGATGGCAGTAAATGTACATTAACCACTTAAGGACCGCCTAACGCCGATATACGTCGTCAGAATGGCACGGCTGGGCACAATGACGTACCTGTACGTGATTGTTAAATGCCCAGCCGTGGGTCGCAGGCGCGCGCCCACGACCCGGACCAAAGCTCAGTCCCGCGATTGGTCCCTGGAGCTGAAGAACAGGGAGAGGTGTGTAAACACCTTCCCCGTTCAACACAGTGGCGCCGTCATTGATCCTCTGTTCCCTGATATAGGGAAAGGCGATCAATGATGTCACATGTCCAGACCCGCCCCCCTACAGTTAGAATCAGATATGAGGTCACACTTAACCCCTTCAGCGCCCCTTAGTGGTTAACTCCTAAACTGCAATTGTCATTTTCAGAGTAAACAATGCATTTTTATAGCATTTTTTGCTTTGAAAATGACAATGGTCCCAAAAAAGAGATGTCGGTCCTAACTCATACTCTTATATTTGAAGGCCTTGGACTTGTGAGGTTGTTTTTTTTGTTTTATTTTTTAACCTTTTTTTAAAGTATATGCATAAGTAAACTACAAAACAGGGCCTCTCCAGGCATACACAGGCCCAAAAGTGTACAATAGCCAAGGAAAAATATAAGTACAGTAAAACAGTTAATCTAAACTAGTACAATAGTACTAACAACCTTTTGCTCATAGGCGTATGATAATGTAATGTGTCTTTTTAAATCATAATGACAACAGAAACTATCCAAATTACCCTGATCAAAAGTTTACATACCCTGGTGATTTTGGCTTGATAACATGCACACAAGTTGACACAAAGGGGTTTGAATGGCTATTGAAGGTAACCATCCTCACCTGTGATCTGTCTGCTTGTAATTAGTGTATGTGTATAAAAGGTCAATGAGTTTCTGGACTCAGGACAGACCCTTGCATCTTTCATCCAGTGCTGCACTGACGTTTCTGGATTCTGAGTCATGGGGAAAGCAAACGAATTAGACAAGATATCCAAGGAATTGAGAATACCAATAAGCAGTGTTCAAACTCTAATCAGGAAGTGGAAAATGAGGGGTTCTGTTGAAACCAAACCATGGTCAGGTAGACCAACTAAAATTTCAGTCATAACTGCCAGGAAAATTGTTCTGGATGCAAAGAAAAACCCACAAATAACTTCAGGTGAAATACAGGACTCTTTGAAAACATGTGGTGTGGCTGTTTCAAGATGCACAATAAGGAGGCACTTGAAGAAAGTTGGGCTGTATGGTCAAGTTGCAAGAAGAAAGCCATTACTATGCAAATGCCACAAAGTATCGTGCTTACAATATGCCAAACAGCACAAGGACAAGCCTCAAACCTTCTGGCATAAAGTCAATTGGGGTGATGAGACCAAAATTCAGCTTTTTGGCCACAACAATAAATGCTACATTTGGAGAGGAATCTACAAGGCCTATGATGAAAGGTACACCATTCCTACTGTGAAACACGCAGGTGGATCGCTGATGTTTTGGGGATGTGTGAGCTACAAAAGGCACAGGAAATTTAGTCAAGATGAATGCAGTATGTTATCAAAAAATACTGGAGGAATATTTGCATTTATCAGCCAGGAAGCTGTGGATGGGACTTACTTGGACATTCCAACATGACAATGATCCAAAACACAAAGGTCAAGTCGACCTGTCATTGGCTACAGCAGAATAAAGCGAAGGAATTTACAGGAACTGGAGGCTTTTTGCCAAGAGGAATGGGCAGCTTTACATCTGAGAAGATAAAGAGCGTCACCCACAAATACCACAAAATAATTCAAGCTGTCATTGATGTTAAAGGGGACAATACACAGTATTAAGAACTGGGGTATATAAACTTTTGATCAGGGTCATTTGGGAAGTTTCTGTTGTCATTATTATTTAAAGAGAGTAAACCCAGTTGATTGATAATTAATGGCTTCTGCCAAACACTAACCATGAGTGAGAAAAAAAGGTTTTGGGTTATCATTCATATTCTCTGAAAAATGGCCAAGAAATCATAAATTCGGGGTATGTAAACTTATGAGCACAACTGTAGCTACCATATTTTTGCAGATTCCGTCTTGTGCCCGTGTATACATCCAAAATATTTCCCTGCAAAAATGTTGCTCTGTAACGTCTTCTATACAATAGTTACTTGAGTTGACAAGGTCACCAGTACTATAACTGTCACTTTACTGTAATTATTACTTCTTTCTTATTATATATTTTAAATATACCCAATAAAGATTATGAAACGAAATTGCACCTAAAAAGTGTGTATGTGCGATAGGGACCTTAGATTGTAAGCTCCTTGGGAAACTCATGTGAATATGGAGTATGTAAATTGCTGGAGCTAGATAAATAACTATTATAATCAGCGTGAATAGGCCCTAAAAAAGTAACATCTATGACAAAAATGATTGCAGTGTTTCTAAAACCATAAACAGGGTTGTTATGTGGACGCTGGATCCAACTTAGCAGAGTCCTTTAATAAAGACAATTACTAGTCAGACAATGTTCAAAGTGTGATAAAATGTTACTATTTTTGAAACAAGAACAAAGGAAGCTAAAAAAGAAAGTTGTTACATTGTATCCAGTAGTATGAAAACAGTGCTGTAAATAAATTCACTGCGCTATCTCAGCACCCAGAGCAGACGGGCCAGACTCCCACAATTGTTTGTGCGGTTTTGTATTTGGGTGTGTTCCCTGTCTGATACACACTCTGCACACACGCACACACCACTCCGCCACCTTCTCTCAGAATTTAGGTCTGCCTCTATCAGGCTGTAAAATACAGCGGCTGTTTACTCTGAAAAGGGCAGCAGTGGATTAAAAATAACATTGTGAGTTCACATCTGCATTTCTGCCATGCTGTCTGGACATTACTTGACAAAATCTGGTTTCCTTTACTATACTTATTTAATGAAACCCATTTGGACGTATACAGCTTATCCAATTAAAAAGAAGGTAGAATGTATTCTTGGATTACTAATAAAAATTACAAAAATAAGAGCTCACTGCTTTGTGCAACTTTATTATTTTGATGATAAAGCAATTTCCAACTAACCGAAAGCAATCCTCATATACATAGCCTCATAAGTACAGAAAATACCCAGTATCCATATACATTTTATTATATATATATATATATATATATATATATATATATATATATATATATATATATATATATATATTATATATATATACAGTGCAGAAAAATAAGTATTTGAACACCCTGCTATTTTGCAAGTTCTCCCACTTGGAAATCATGGAGGGGTCTGAAATTGTCATCGTAGGTGCATGTCCACTGTGAGAGACATAATCAAAAAAAAAAAATTCCAGAAATCACAATTTATGATTTTTTAACTATTTATTTGTATGATACAGCTGCAAAGAAGTATTTGAACACCTGTCTATCAGCTAGAATTCTGACCCTCAAAGACCTGTTAGTCTGCTTTTAAAATGTCCACCTCCACTCCATTTATTATCCTAAATTAGATGCACCTGTTTGAGGTCATTAGCTGCATAAAGACACCTGTCCACCCCATACAATCAGTAAGAATCCAACTACTAACATGGCCAAGACCAAAGAGCTGTCCAAAGACACTAGACACAATTGTACACCTCCACAAGGCTGGAAAGGGCTACGGGGAAATTGCCAAGCAGCTTGGTGAAAAAAGGTCCACTGTTGGAGCAATCATTAGAAAATGGAAGAAGCTAAACATGACTGTCAATCTCCCTCGGACTGGGGCTCCATGCAAAATCTCACCTCGTGGGGTCTCAATGATCCTAAGAAAGGTGAGAAATCAGCCCAGGACTACACGGGAGGAGCTGGTCAATGACCTGAAAAGAGCTGGGACCACCGTTTCCAAGGTTACTGTTGGTAATACACTAAGACGTCATGGTTTGAAATCATGCATGGCACGGAAGGTTCCCCTGCTTAAACCAGCACATGTCAAGGCCCGTCTTAAGTTTGCCAATGACCATTTGGATGATCCAGAGGAGTCATGGGAGAAAGTCATGTGGTCAGATGAGACCAAAATAGAACTTTTTGGTCATAATTCCACTAACCGTGTTTGGAGGAAGAAGAATGATGAGTACCATCCCAAGAACACCATCCCTACTGTGAAGCATGGGGGTGGTAGCATCATGCTTTGGGGGTGTTTTTCTGCACATGGGACAGGGCGACTGCACTGTATTAAGGAGGGGATGACCGGGGCCATGTATTGCGAGATTTTGGGTAACAACCTCCTTCCCTCAGTTAGAGCTTTGAAGATGGGTCGAGGCTGGGTCTTCCAACATGACAATGACCCGAAGCACACAGCCAGGATAACCAAGGAGTGGCTCTGTAAGAAGCATATCAAGGTTCTGGCGTGGCCTAGCCAGTCTCCAGACCTAAACCCAATAGAGAATCTTTGGAGGGAGCTCAAACTCCGTGTTTCTCAGCGACAGCCCAGAAACCTGACTGATCTAGAGAAGATCTGTGTGGAGGAGTGGGCCAAAATCCCTCCTCCAGTGTGTGCAAACCTGGTGAAAAACTACAAGAAACGTTTGACCTCTGTAATTGCAAACAAAGGCTACTGTACCAAATATTAACATTGATTTTCTCAGGTGTTCAAATACTTCTTTGCAGCTGTATCATACAAATAAATAGTGAAAAAAATCATACATTGTGATTTCTGGAATTTTTTTTTTTTGATTATGTCTCTCACAGTGGACATGCACCTACGATGACAATTTCAGACCCCTCCATGATTTCCAAGTGGGAGAACTTGCAAAATAGCAGGGTGTTCAAATACTTATTTTCTGCACTGTATATATATACACACATAGCTTAGGGTGACAACACTGCTCCTTCCACAGACTCGGATGACAACATTGCTCCTCCCACAGCCTAGGGTTACGACACTCCTCCTCCCAAAGCCTAGGGTCACAACTAGAGGTAGACTGATATAGAAATTGGGGCGGCTGATGGACGATATATGATGTTGATTTTTGTGGCCGATATTTTAGGCCAATTTAAAAAAAAAAAAAACTCACCCACTCCACTCCTTCCTGCTCTGTCACTCTAGTACACCAGTGATGTCCTCAGTACAGATGGCACTGGCAGGTGGCACTAGTTTGGAACTGACAGGTGGCACTGGTTTGGAACTGACAGGTGGCACTATTGGCTCTGGCAGGTGGCACTGGTTTGGAACAGATGGCACTGGTTGGCATTGGCAAGTGACACTGGTTTGGAACTAACAGATGGCACTAGTTTGGGACAGGTGGCACTGGCAGGTGGCACTGATTGGCAGTGTCACTGGCAATTGGTACTGGTTGGCACTGGCGGGTGACACTGACAGGTTTCACACTAAGCCGAGTGTAACTGTAATTGTGTAAAACTAACAGAGGAGAAAGAGAGAGAGAGAGCGCGAGTGAGAGAGCGGTGCTCATTCATTCCAATGAGCAGGGGTAGTTTGGGAGCGCGTGCTGAGCGTGAAACTCACAAGTAACAGAGAGGAGAGAGAGAGGTGCTGTCGAGGGGGGGCGGGACCCAGCAGCTAAATTACACCAGCCAATGATTGGGCTGCTTTAGAAAGGGGGCAAGGCCACATACATGTAGCGGCCCGCCCAGATACCATCCCATTGGCTGGTGTAATATAGCTGCTGGGTCCCGCCCATCCCCAACATCAAGCTGACAGCTCCTCGCTCTCTCCTCTCTGTAACTTGTCAGTTTCACGCTCAGAGCGCGCTCCCAAACTGCCCCTGCTCATTGGAATGAATGAGCACCACTGCCGAAGCATCTGAAAAGCACTTGGGTGCCTTTAACCCCTTTTTAACCCTTTTCTTGGGGGTTAAAAAAAAACTGCTACCGCTGAAGTGAAAGTAGCCTTAAATGCATCAGGGAAAAAGTAAGGTCCCCAATCTAGCTGCAGTTTTGTAGAGCTGTGTAAAGCTCAGGAATGAATGGACAAAAAAATACAAATCCAGTATATTTCAACTATGTGTTAAAGAGACACTATCTTTCTCTGGGTGGGGTATTTTCTGAACTCTCATACTGATGTTTCCAGCCTTTCCTCGCCGCTGCTCTCTCCTCTGCAGCAGACATTGAGATTGGCCGTCAGCAACCAGGGAAAACAATGACATCACTCCCTGGTCATGTGACAGGGCTCCAACCTAAAACGTAGCCGTTTAACCCAGGTACCTCCACAGGGGAGTAAGTCACATGCTTAAGAACCAAAAGAGCAGGCAGTATCATGGGTTACAGTGGAGCATGGGACTGTAAGGGAGTGCTGGTTAGGCAACTATAAAGTTGGGGGGGGGGGGCTTTTCATAGAAATGGATACTTGTCCTGCATGGGCAAGGTGACAGTGTCTCTTTAAATTGTTTGCATGGCATTCAACTTTAATACCAAATGTAGAAGTTGCAATGAATCTGATATATTTTGGCCGTCCAAATCAATAACCAATGTGGCAATTTCAATGACGACACTGTCATCTGGCAGAGACAAAAACGTATTAAAGCTTCCTCGGCAAACACTGTGAATACGCCGGTAAGAAGCGAGGTGCAGTGGGGTCAGCCTGTGTCTCCGTGCATCAGTGACTGATTTGAGAACTGTTTACTGGAAGTAATTTATCTTCATCTGTCCTAGAAGAGTCCCCGTGTTGGCAGCAGTTCAACAGGTAGATATTTAGAGCTACTGATGAAGCCTGATTTTGTCAGGAAATTGATGTTAACAGACACCTGAATACGTTCCCAAGTCAATGCAGTTTGTGCGTTTCACTCGAGTGCACAGCGAATTGGATGGCATTGGAAGAGAGATGTAAAGAGCAGCAAAATAAATAAAATATGTCAAGCTAAATATAGAATATGATAACCTCCTGTCAGATCGTTTGAAAGAGATACATTGACAACAATAAACTGAATTATATCAGTATTACTATCTCAGCCTCTGTTGACGGCTGCTACCATGATCTCTCCAAGGCAGGGGTGGACAAGTTAAAGCCCCACAGTTTGTGCTATATATGAAAACGGCTACAACTACCAAAAATTTTGTCATTCTGGATGGCCAATCTTAGAATCCCACAGACATTTGTCGCACAACAAATATTCTCCCCACCCCAATCTGCTAACTGGACATTGAAGAAGAAGCACACAGAAAAGTAATCAATCTGCTCACTCTGCTTTCTTTATTTGTCATGCTGGCATTATATGTGTACAAAATTAAATCTTGACAGGCCAACGTGGGCCATTCCCTCTCCCTTTCTGAGAGCCTTTGTGAGGGAATAACGTGAACCTTCTATAATGCATTTAAAGTTTTTCTAATGAACACAGAACTGAATTAGTTGGTGATCTCCCAATATCTGTCTGGATTAGGGCTTTGAAAACCTAAGGCCGCTCATAGACTGTTCAAATCTCGGCCAGTTTACCAGGAATCAACCGAGATTCGAATCGTGTGTGGTACAACCAGTCCACTGGCTTTACTTGTGATTATCGCTAATGGCTGCTTTAACAGCTTCTCGTGGTTGCAGGAAAGAAATTCACACCTATATTGCCTGCCTAACTTTGGGCTATTTGCCCCCCCCCCCCCCCCCCCTACACTTTACCTAATTGTGCACTATGTGCATTTTATGGCATTTTTGTTTTAATGCTTACTCTTTCTTAAAAAGAGGAAGTAAACTCCCCTTGTGTGTTTGTACCTATAGCTAAGCTTATAATAAGGCTTACCTACAGGTACTGTAAATATCTCCTAAACTTGCACAGTGTAGGAGATATTTACTGTATACCGTGCCGATTACGTCAGCAGCGCATGCGTTTTGAAGGAACGGCCATCTGTGCCAATTTTCCATGGCCTGTGCCGTGACTGGTGGTATCCGCGCGGGAGTGACATCATTGCGGCTTCAGCCAATCACAGCGCGAAAGCCAAAATTTTGGAAATTGTTCATTGAGATATTGATGAAAATCTTGCTTTGCAAAAGAGGTGTACTTATTTATGCCAAGCAGTGTATGTGTGTGTATATATATATATATATTATAAAAAAAAATCTATATCTATCCAGGGAAAAGGTGCAGGAACTCACTCGTCCCCTCCTAGGTCCCGCCCCTACCGGCCCCTAGAACCGCCCCTTTAGAGAACAGGGAACCAAGTACATCAAAGAGACATCGTAGTCCAGTCCAGTAATGAGACAGCCCAGCCCAGTCCAGCAAAGACCACACACCCAGCCCAGTTCACAAACCACCCAGCCCAGCAAAGACCATCCACCCAGCCAGCCCAGTCCACAGACCACCCAGCCCAGTCCACAGCACAATCCCATTAGCAGCATTTTTCTCAGTCACAACAGTAACAGACCAGCCCAGTTTACATGACATGAGAGAGGCTAGTGAGGAAGAGGACCACCTGGCTACTTACGTATCCACTATCAGATAGCGTAACACATGGCACCAAACCAATCTCCCAGACAGCACTGAGAGGCGGGGAAAAGCTGCTGAGTACAAATCACTCCCCCTTCCGCTGTCACATGCTGCAGCCATTCGATCCCTAAGTGAAGTGGCAGCGCAAAGCAGACTACACAGATACGGGGGGGGGAGTGCTCTGGCAGAAGTTCCCCGTGTTTGAGCTCTCTGCAGGCAGCAGAGGCAGGGCCCAGGCTATACAATTAGGAGGAGAGGGGGGAAATGAATGATCTGGCAAAGGTGGCGGCACAGCGTTCCAGTGTGTTCTGCCAGAAAAAAAGCCCTGTATCTATCTATCTATATTTACCCCCTCTACACTGTAAATGTTTCCCTTCCAGTGCGACAAGCTCAATTGAAAAAAAATTATTTTCAAATTTACTGATCTACACAAATAGTCTACAACATCAAAATATTCATAATTTTCCAAACGACTTACAAAACAAAAGAAAAAGGGAAAGTCTTGATAGCAAAAGAACACACACCAATTGCTCTAAAACCCATAAATAAGCTCCAATGCAACCAATTGCCTTCATTAGTCACATAAATGATTAAATGTGCAAATAAAGTGTCACATGATCTCAAAATGAATGCACCTGCTTCTGGAAGGCCCCAGAGTTTGTTTGTGAAATCACCCCAACAAACCACATCATGAATATGAAGGTGATGTTAAAACAAATCTAGGATAAACATTAGCAAAAGCACCAATCATGTTTGGGTAAAAAAGATATCCAACACTTTGCTCAGAAACCCCTATGCTTTGAGATGACCATGTACCAAAGCTGAAAAGGGCCATATCAAATGTTGCTTGTTCAGTATTACCCCACCAGTTACCAGATCACCAAGCAGGGGTGTCAAATTGAGTCCCCCACTCTCCCTTACATCACATTACACCCCTTTCCTTATGCTGCTGCTGGGAAGAAGCTGGATGCATTGCTTGAAAGCAGAAAATAAGGGTCTTGAGGAGGACCAGAGGAGGGCTGGAGCCCTCCTGCAGCTGAAGGAGAGGTGCGAGGGCCATATGAAATGGCCTGGAGGGCCAGATTCGGCCCGCGGGCCTTGTGTTTGACACCTGTGACCTAGAGGGTAGCGTTGACATTGGGAAGTAAAACCTCTACCAAGATGGGCGCAAAATAAACACCAGCTTAGGCTTCTGTTTAAAAAAATGTGGGCACAGCTTCTACACGGTGGCCGAGCAGGAGCTTTCCTATCCTAACTGGACATTATAACGGCCTCCCAGTTACACACAACTCACAAGCTAGGGGCTGTTCTGCAGTGCGATCTGTCACCTTATGTTTCCACTGGACACAGCAGATGACAGATGATTGTATTAAGCCAGCACTGACATCATGTGATCATGGTGACTGGTAACATAACAGTTGTACACAATAAATGGCTTTCATTCATAGTACAGACTACCATACACAACAATACCTACAAGTGTTGTTCCATCTGAAAGCCTGGAACCACCCTCCATCTTGGACCCTGGGATCCCTGGGAAAGATCTACAATCCCTCCAACCATCACTCTCCATAGAGCCGTCCATCCGAGGAGCTCTCATAAGCGCATCTGACACAGTGCTCCTGGCATGTGTGTCCACCTCATGTGGTAAGAGTACCCATCCTCTTGTATCTATCAGTTTGGCTATCCTGCATGCCCATTAAAGTGGATCACGCATACCATCTGATTCTCCAGTAACACAGGAGCGGTGTATAGGAGTGTTTCATATGAAGACTTGCCTGTTTTTATACTTTGTTCTTTGAAGGACTTCCTCTATAGTTTATATTTCACACTCCACCGATTGTATCCTAAGGGTCTCACCACCCTCTCTGTACATTTTTGTATTGTGTTTTTGGATCACCCATTATAATCTCACCCATTTGGATGGGATTTGTGCAAATTGCTTCACGCAAATTCACGTTCACAAGCGCTGCACTCATTTTTCTTTTATTCATTGTGCATTATTGTGATGAACATGGAACAGACAGGGCCAATCACAGATCATCTGTAAGGTGTGATAGCTGTCACAGTAGTACACAATAAATGTCTATGAATGAATGCAATTCAAAATAAAGATCACTTATAACAGTGATCATCACCGTTTTAAACAATACTATTGTAAAAAAAAAAATCCTGATCACTTCACATCCTGATCAGTACATCAAAACTGATCAATTTCCAAATATATACCACAGTTTGAAAATAACTTTCCTACAATCTAAATATTATATACCGATTTGTGCTTTTTTTTTTGCAAAGCGATTAAGAAAAAGGATACATTTTGGCCTAAATTTATGCACAAAGATTATTTGCAACATTTTATAACAAAAACATTTTTTTCCACATTTTTCATTTTGCAAAATTCATTCATTCATACATACATTTTAAAGTAAGACAGCGCTGAAAGCTAAAAATTGGCCTGGGCAGGAAGTGAGTGAAAGTGTCGGGTATTTCAGTGGTTAAAATAAACTATATAAGCGCAGCTTCAGTTGTGTAAGTCCAAAAGCCTAAATATTTCTTTAAAAAGCCTAGTCAAAGTTCTGACATCAATCTAAAGCCGGGGGACTGGCCGAATTTCGATCCATGTATGGGGACAATGGTTGTACAGAAGTTGATCTACCGATGCAGGTTATGGGCTGCCTAACTGTTAATCTGCAGCAAATAGTGACTAACCATTTTAACAGGGCTAAAGCAATTTTTTCCAAGAAAAATGGGAAAATATTGCAGGATCCAAGGGCAAAGAGGGAAATGACCCCTCTGAAAAAAACATTATAAAACACAGTCAAGCATAGTCCTACCAGTGAATATATAGTGTGACGACCCCCATACACAAGGAGTATGTCTGCCATATAAGCTTCCCTTGCCCAGTACCAGCACGATCCAAGGTCCCTTAGCCCACCCAGACTGTTTATTCAAACACAGATACAAATAGGTTTACACTTGGGGACAATCCTCTTCTTTGCATAATGACACAGGTTGGGGTACCACCTCCAGTAACATGACACACAGGTGTATTCAACTTTCCAACAGTAGATTTCATACTACTTTGCGTCCAAGGCAAACAGAAACAATATAACAATATGTGTAAATCAAATTGTAAAAAATACAATTAAATTGCAACTCTAGAGAATGCTTTTTTTTTTGGATAGACTGTCTGTAATCTTATTGGGAAGATTATTGCTCTAAATGCCCTTTAAGGAACGGAGGGAGTAGTTGTCACTGGGACAGGAAGGCACTGACATCAGTCAAAACATTGTCAGAATGTCCAACCATTTCCTACTCTTCTAAAAATGTAATTTCAAGCTAGTGCAAATCGAGAGTAAGGCTGAAACAATCTTACCAATAATGACACAAACAGAAATAAAGGCATGGCAGAGTTTCTAACCTTTCCTGTTCTATGTGTATAAAAGTAAAGCTGAAGTTAGTCTTTAAATTGTGTGTCTGTGCAAACAAAAACACATATACATTTCTGTAATAAATACAATGTTTTATCTCTTTAAAAACACAGTACAAAAAAATTGCCACTGAATTGCTAAATTCCTGTGTTTTGCCGACAACATAGTGCCTTTGCTGCACTTAAATCTTTTGCAGTGTTTTCAGCACTGCTCAGTTCCCACTTGATAGGCTACAAAACAGCTTCACTTATAGCAATGAGGTGAGGGGGGAATGTTCTGTAAACCAACAGGTAAGAACTCAGACAGGCCTGATGACAATGCTTAGGATTTTGAGTTTTAAAAAACTGATTGGATTTTTTCCTTTTACTATATAAGCAGACTGATTTTTACACTACCCTTTGCCATTGTGTCCTTTGATGATAATATTTGTTTTTTCTTGGGGGATGTAATCCATTTATGTTTCCCAATCTAGTGATGTATTTCAACGCCATTTAATTGAATCTATTGGTTCTGTCCACCCTATGAGTGACAGGAATGAGGAGTCCTCTATGGCACAATATGCAAACTGAGACATCTGCATCCTATGATACCGGGAGGCGCATGGTCTAACCTTTTGGCACAAACTTTTAAACGATAAGTGAGTTTTCACCAATACACACTGTTTATTTGTATTCGATGTGGATGGTGTACCATTATATTGTATTTATGTTTAACATTCATATTACACTATGATTTGCTCTAGATGTAATACTGGTATATGCCTTGATGAAGAATGCTTGCATTCGAAACGCGTCGGTTCTCCGCTCCAACTTACCATCCAATTCTTGGTGATGGTACCGTATGACGGACAGTATTCACATCATATACTATTTGTGTATTTTGTATCTATAATATTCTGGTATCTATGTATTGTATAATATTTATATATTTGTACTAAAATTGTATAATTTTTTATATATTTTGAAGCTTTTTTTCGTTGCCTACACTTCCTTTGAGGTTTTTTCAAATGTTTTACTAATTACGGGGTGATGGCAACTACATGCCGCCCTATATGAGTTGGCCCTTTTCTAATGCTTAGGATTTTAATGCAATTGCAGTGTTGTCGGCTCCCTATAAGTAGTTAGGAGCTCACTGGATTCTTGGCAGGATCTGTTTTCATGGCATTTCTAAAGAGACAAAACCAAAACATGCAGAAACATGCATGTACTGCAAAGGTGCACTTAAAGAGGAGCTCTGGTCAAATGTTAAAAAAATGTAGTCAGCAATTAAGACAAATACTGTAGTTGCTATTCCAGTGCCATATTCATTGGAGTTGATCTTTTCCAAGGCTTCAGACCTCTCGCACCGCCATCTTGGATGTGGGAGCCAGGTGTGACTTCCCGTTTCACATGCGGCTCCCCACTACACCATGCATGAGATTACACTGTGCTTTTACACTTGTCCCGCTGCCTCCTGGGACCTGGTCAAGAAAGGTAATTCTTGCCTAGGTGAGAAAAGGTACCCATTCCCGGGAAAAAAAAGTGGGGGGGGGGGGGAATTGGGGAGATTAAAGTGATACTAAAAAGGCTTGTTTTTTTTTTTTTTTAATAACATGCCATGCTTACCTGCTCTGTGCAGTGGTTTTGCACAAAGAAGCCCAGATCCTCCTCTTCTTGGGTCCTTTTTTGAGGCTCCGGCCCCTCCCTCCTGTTGAGTGCCCCCACAGCATGCAGCTTGTTATGGGAGAACCCGAGATTATCTGCAGCTCCATGTCCATTCCGACATGAAGCCACAGCCTGGCCCCGCCCCCTCTCTCACCTCATTGGTTTAATGACTTTGACTGACCGCAGTGGGAGCCAATGGCACTTTGCTTCCATCTCAGCCAATGAGGAGGAGTCCCGGACAGCCGAGACTTCCATGGAAAATTGCTGGAAGTTTGCTGGATCGAGATGGGCCCAGGTAAGTATTAGGAGAGTTGCTGCACACAGAAGGTTATTTATCTTAATGCATTAAGATAAAATAACCTTCTGCCTTTACATTTACTTTGAGGCCGCGTACACACGATCGGTCCAAACCGATGAGAATGGTCCGACGGACCTTTTTCATCGGTTCACAGACTGATAGTCTGATGTGCGTACACACCATCAATTCAAAAACCGATCGTGTCAGTACACAGTGACGTAAAACACAACGACGTGCTAAAAAAATGAAGTTCAATGCTTCCAAGCATGCGTTGATTCTGAGCATGCGTGGGTTTTTGGACCGATGCGTTTGCGTACTAACCATCGGTTTGGACCGATGGTCAGGCGTCCATCGGTCCGATTTTAAAGCAAGTTTTAAAACTTTGGTAAAGTCCATTTTCATTGGTTTGGACCAATCGTGTGTACGCGACCTAAGACATGGAGGGGGAAGGAGGAGGATGAGCAGAGGGATGAGGATGAGTAGAGGGAAGAGGGGGAGGATTTGTTTTGTATTCTGGCAATACATACACATTAAATATATTTTACTTAAATATTTTATTACTACAAAAAGTTGTAAGGTCCATTGGTGAGAATACATTTGCAAATCAGCGCATACAAGTTTATAAAAAAAAGAAAACTAGACAGATTTTTTTTTTTTTTGATCTTTCACATTATGCTGGACTTCCTTACACCTGTCATGTTGCTTTTATTTTTACTATTTATTTCATTTTTCAGAGGAGCAGGCTGTCATGTTCTGTGCAGAATTACTTTCAGCATTTTTCTTTGGCAATAACTAACAAAAATTATGGGCAAAAAAAATGTATTAGGAGGCAAAAAAAGTAACCCTAAACTGCATGCGCGGAGGACCATTATCCTTTAAATGCACTAATGTTTAACCCCTTAACTCTAAGGCTGACCCTCATCCCATTACCATACCTCTTGGCAGAAAAGGGTCAAGCTTGCAGACTGCAGCATTTCCATAAAAATACATATAATTTTGTCATTTGCCTGAGCAGGGAAGAAACAGTCAAATCTAGCTGGTTGCAGGGGATAAAAAAAAAAAAAAAAACAGTTTAATATGTGGCTCCCTTGAGGTAAATGCAGTTCATAGTCCTGCCCGCGCCCCAACCTCAGCCATAATCTCTGATTCCTGGAGGAAGGAGAGGCAGTGGAGTGAGGAAAATTCTACAGCAAGACATAATGATACAAAATGACAGGGACAATAATGACAATGAATTTCATGTCCCCCAGTCACGAGCCGGGAATGCCTGACTGGGCTGACTTCTACAATTAAATTGTTACAGGTACAGCAGGAAATTTGCGGACGGTCTCCAGGCTTTTGGGAAAGCTGCCATAATGCTGTGCAGCTGAGGAACGTACAAGATGTGGTTTTGTTAGAAACATATGTTAATGGAACCTAAGGATGTTCCTTTTCGTTTGGCAGCCGCCACAGAAGTACCAGCACAGCAGATGCAATACAGTCGGGAGGTTCAAGGGGAATGTAACATAAAAACAAGGTGTAGAGCAACTCCAGTGGGAGGGAAAAAAATAAAGATCCAAGCAAATAGAATAAATGCAAGCGGCAAAAAATTCTTGTCTCGTCTTTTTTTTCCATATTCTAAATATAGCTTTCGTCACCACATGGAAGAGACATTAAAGTGTATGTTACCCCAAAACATGATACTGCATATGATTACACATTATGTAATGTACAGTATGTCTATAGTGCTAGTTCATTTTGAGCTTCTTGAATTCCTCCCAAGTATCTATTGATCCTGCCAGTTCCCCTTCGCTAGTTTTCATTCTGACCACGTCATGCACGAAACTAAATCCTTGCTGGGGTGGTCAGCTTGTGTACCCCGGCTGCTTCCTCTTAAACACAGGGTTCTCTGCTATCTTGGTCATAATAGTGGTGATAGTCCTCACCCAGCACTGCTTACTTGATTACAGTCTCTCCTGAAAGCTCCTTTTGGAATGCTGCATCAATTGTATGGAAGACAGCATACACATGGGAGGTTATTTACTAAAGGCAAATGCACTTTGCCCTACAAGTGCAAAGTGCACTTGAAATTGCACTTGGAAGTGCAGTCGCTGTAGATCCGAGGGGGACATGCAAGGAAAACAAAAAACAGCATTTTAGCTTGCACATGAATGGATGATGAAATCAGCAGATCTTTCCCTCATTTCAGATCTACCGCTCGGATTTACAGCGACTGCACCTCCAAGTACACTTTCAGTGCCATTTCAAGTAAACTTTATACTTGTAGTTTGCACTTGTAGTGCAAAGTGGATTTGCCTTTCATAAATAACCCCCATGGTGTCTCACAAATAAATATAACCTTCTTTAACATTTGAGGATGTGGCACCTGCACAATGGGGGTTATTTATTTACTAAAGGCAAATCCATTTGCACTACGAGGGCAAACTACAAGTGCAAAGTGCACTTGAAATCGCACTGAAAGTGCTCTTGGAAGTGCAGTTGCTGTAGATCCGAAGGGAAATAAAAAAAAACAGCATTTTAGCTTGCACATGATTGGATGATAAAATCAGCAGAGCTTCCCCTCATTTCAGATCTACCCCTCAATATTTACAGCGACTGCACTTCCAAGTGCACATTCAGTGCAATTTCAATAGCTGCCTATAAAGTCCATCATCTGCCATTCTAATTTGATCTGATATATCGGGGCGCGGCACTGTTTTTTGTTTTTCGTGTCCACAGTTCCACTCTGTGGTGATGCAAATTTTTATTTCAATCTTAATGCAGGGCATTACATTTTAATCAGTGTGGACTTCATCCTATTTCATTTTATTTATTCTTTGCACATTTATATTTTACAAATATATATTTTTGTGTGTGTGTATGTATGTTTAATATATATATATATATATATATATATATATATATATATATATATATATATGAGGGTTATGATTAAGTATTTTGAATAACTAATGACTTTTATAAAATATTATATGAATGACTAACATTCAGATACTTTTATACAAATATATGTTTTTAAAGGGGAGTTCCACCCACAATTTCACTTTTTAAATATAAATAATCCCTGTAATACACAAGCTTAATGTATTCTAGTAAAGTTAGTCTGTAAACTAAGGTCCGTTTTGTTAGGTTGTTACAGCATTTAGATTATAATCTAGAAATAGACTGTGGCCATCTTAAGTGTGGGCATCATGAAGTCAGACTGTAGGACTTCCTGGATTTAAGCTTATCTCGCACATGCTCAGTGCTGCACAAGAAATGTAATAGGTTTTAGTCAGGTTTGCAAGGACTACTGGGAAAAATGATGCATATCCCAGATGCCCTTGCAAATAGCCTTGTGGCCTAATAGCCTAGGCTAATAAGGAGCAGGAAGTAATGAAGGACTACAAAACAAAGGTATTTACAAGCAACAAAGCAAATAAAAATTGTCCATTCTGAACACTATGAGATTAGGGCATGCAGCACAGACAAACATAAAAAAATGGGTGGAACTCCACTTTAAGTGGTAGTGTGCTACACTTTTTGTTTTTGATTGTTTATGATCTACAGTGCTTCCAGTTCCAAACAATTTAAAAAACATATCCTTGCATAGTTGATATTTACTTTAAGTATAATGCCGCGTACACACGATCATTTTATGTGATGAAAAAAAACGACGTTTTCTGTGAAGTAAAAAACAACGTTTTTGAAACTTAAATTTTCAAAGACGATGTTGCCTACACACCATCGTTTTTTTCACAATGCTCTAGCAAAGCAAGGTTACGTTCACCACTCTTTTCCATTGAAGCTCTCTTCATAACTAGCTTCTGGGCATGCACGGGATAAAAAAACTTAGTTTTAAATGACGTTTTTGCTACACACGGTGACTTTTTGTGAAACAAAAGACGTTTGGAAAAACGACACAAAAAATTGAAGCATGCTTCAATTTTTTTTTGTCGTTTTTTACAAGACATAAAACAACGTTTTCCCCTACACACGGTCAATGAAATTGACGTTTTTAAAAACGTCATTTTTTTTCATCACATAAAGTGATCGTGTGTACGCGGCAAAAGAGCAGTGCCTCAAAGAAAAAAAATAAACAGTTCTTTAAACAAAGCTTATTCTAATTTATTGAAATCTTCGCAATAGCGCTTTCACAGATGACCTAGAGCTACATAAATGAAAGTGACAGATCGCTGCTCACATAGCAGCCACATTCCTGCCCAAAAATGTTGCCTTTTTGCCGTTCAGGAGTATCCAAATTCAATTCAATGCTAAATCAACTCTGACATGTACCCCTAAGAAACACTCTTGCAAGTTGTGCCTTCAAAGGCAGCCTTAAATAAATAGGACACATAGTATACACCCAGGCTAACATCCAACATATGCTTTGGCTTCCAGATGCTAAGACAGAGCAAGCATAGCCCCTGGTGTTGTCTGTGAAATGCTACTGCTGGTACTTACACCCTTTATACTGCTCTTTGTGTTCTCTGGCTCCGGGAATGGATATCAATTAAAAATAGCCACAAAGCGACTCTGCTCATAAGCACCACAGCATAATTATCAATGTGATTTTATGAGATCATCCAAACATATAATTCTTTTCTTTGTCTACTCTAGGCCAGATCTGGAGGCTTTGAAATATAAAAATATAATGGTCTTAACGCTGGTATACCGAAGGGGAACGTAGCATCATGCACAGATTGGGACCACAGGACATGGAGAAATAATCTTTTTAAAGTAATCACTGGACCTACTGCAGAGTGCTATAGGCTTTACAACTCTTCTAGTACATAAAATTCAGAGGTATGGTCGCAGGTGGGATTCTAAGGAGTGATGTGTCACAAGGAAGTTCATGTATGGTGCGCTGCAATATCCTTTCTTTAAAAACTTCAAAACACACAAATGTGCGTTCGCAGGGCCAGTGCCAAGATTAAAAGGATCACTCCAGATAGCCAAACCTAATATTGCGCTTGTAGTTTTTTTAAAGGTGTGTCTACTGTCTTGGGTATACTGTGAATTGGCCAAAATTGGGGCTATGGGTGGCCCTGTCAGCACCACCTGCCTTGACAGACTTTGAATGAAAAATCAAAGGAGCGGTCTGGAGTTGTAATTGGGGTGCACAGTTACAAACTTACAACAGACAGTATCTCAGCTTTCCAAAAATACAGTAACACCTAAGGGTCCCACTAAGTAGTAGTAGATGGGAACAAGGATGTATGAATTATATCGGAAGAGCAATGGAGCAGAATCCTTGAATTGAGCCCTTTGGTTTCACTATCCCCCTCCCAAAAGATGTCACATTTGTTCCTGCTATATAGAGCTTATTATACTCCTCAAAGACTTTTTGTTAGGCCATAGTTGGGACGCTAGTAGTCCAAGATTTGGGGAAAAGGAAGGCGATTTAATACACGTTTTGGTGGTGTCCGAAGCTATTCCGTTACTGGAAGGATGTGTTCGGGGTTATAAGTTAGATATTCGGAGGACCTCTAAATCTGCATGTGAGGCTTTGTGTACTGGGGCTTGTAAAGGGAGAAGGAAACCCCCGGATGTACCCAGATTGCAATCCTCAGATGTTTATTTCAGGCGAGGAAATTGATAGCACAAAAGGTGGCAGTCGGTCTCGCCTCCATCCTGTATAGAATGGGAGGGAGGCATGAACGAGACAATCTGTAAGGAAAAATCTGTATATGTCAGACAAGGCTGTTTAAAGAAATATGAAGAGACTTGGAAACCCTGGTGGGAGGCAAAAGAATACCCCTCTGTAACTGAATGACTCGTGACAACCAGAGACTTTGGAATGATGAGAGATACTCCTGTGCCAGCGGCACTAATAACTCCTGGGTCTAAGTCCACCCTGTGAGCTTTTGGGTGTAGGGTGGCTATTAAAATCATACTTCATGTATTACATGAGATGGGACATTATTGATAGTTCATATTGCAGGATACTGGATTACAAGTGGTTTATGTTGACTTGACCAGGTCAACAAGACAGTGACTCATCCCTCTGTGTAATAGGTGTTAATTGCATCTGCTCCTGACAGACCTTTTCATTGTGTGACAAAACTGTTTAAAGCCCTGTGTTTACACTTAAAAGATTGGGTATTCAAGATCACACATCTCTCTTCAGATGTATTGAATTAGCATGTCAATTCTATTGATAAAGGAATGCGATAGGTCATGTCAGTATCGGTGCCGAAATGTCTGCATAGTAACTAGCCATAGTGTGTGATGAGGAGGGTGGAGATTGCATTGTCCTGTGATTAACTTTAATATGCTGTACTGGATATATAACCACTTGCCTACTGTGCACCTACACCCCCTTCCTGCCCAGACAAAATATAAGCTTCCGGCACTGCGTCGCTTTAACTGACAATTGCGCGGTCGTGCGACGTGGCTACCAAACAAAATTGGCGTCCTTTTTTTCCCACAAATAGAGCTTTCTTTTGGTGGTATTTGATCACCTCTGCGGTTTTTATTTTTTGCGCTATAAACAAAAATAGAGCGTCAATTTTAAAAAAAATGCAATATTTTTTCCTTTTTGCTATAATAAATAACCCAAAAAATATATAAAAAAAAAAATTTCCCTCAGTTTAGGCCGATACGTATTCTTCTACATATTTTTGGTAAAAAAAAAATGCAATAAGCGTTTATCGATTGGTTTGCGCAAAATTTATAGCGTTTACAAAATAGGGGATAGTTTATGGCATTTTTTTTTTTTTACTATTAATGGCGGCGATCTGCGATTTTTTTATTGGGACTGCGACGTTATGGCGGACATTTCGGACACTTTTCTGACATTTTTGGGACCATTTACATTTATACAGTGAACAATGCTATAAATATGCATTGATTACTGTATAAATGTGACTGGCAGTGAAGGGGTTAACCACTAGGGGGCGGGGAAGGGGTTAAATGTGTGTCCTATGAGTGTTCTAACTGTGGGGGGAGGGGGGGGGTGACTGGGGGAGGTGACCGATTGTGTCCCTAAGGGACACAATCGATCTCCTCTCTCCCTGACAGGGACGTGCAGCTCTGTGTTTACATACAGAGCTCCACGTCCCTGCTCAGTTACTGAGCAATCGCGTGTGCCCGGCGGCGATCGTTCCCGCCGGGCACTCGCACGGGATCCCCGCAGAGCGGCGGGTGCGCGCGCACGCCGCCGGCGATGCACGCGCGCCCGCCCGTGGCTTTAAAGGGACATCACGTCATATGACGTGATGTCAGGATAATGGAGTCCTCTGCCCGCCGTCATTTGACGGTGGGCAGATGACAAGTGGATAAGCAAGCTAAGAAACCAATAAAGTATTCTTTCATTTTGTAACTAGAGAACAGAGCGGTCAGTCTCGTTATTCTGGGAAATGGAATGGATCATGTCTGCCGATTTGTTGGTGTGTCGGATAAGCTTGTCGTGGGTGGATGGAAGGTCGTAAACGGTGGTGACACCCTCCTAGAGTGAGGTGGAAGACACTAATAGTTATGAACCATTTGTAAAAAGGAAGAAGTATAAGGAGGTTTTAAGAGAGGCAAGAGATAAACGATACCTATATCAAAAAAAAAAGTAAATGGGCAGAGAACTAACACAATTAAAATAAGAGGTGATGAATAGGAATGGTTAAGTAGTGTGAATAAGGATAAAAGATGGAGGGGAGGGAGGCGAGAGTAGGTATTGGGATGGTGAGGAAAGAGATGGAATTGAAGGGGAGTCAATAGTGCGACAGGGGGCTATATGAATTTATCTGGAACCAGCTCCCTCATCAGCTCCGAGCATCCTCCTCCTTGATGGCCTTCCGTAAGGGCTTGAAAACACTTCTTTTTTCACAAGCCTATAGATAGAGACTTGGCCCTCCAAGCCCTCAGCAGGATGCTGCCTTAATCCCAGGCTGGGGTCCATGGTCAGGGAGTAGGGATAGGCCTTCTGTGCCCTGACACCCCCCCCCCCCTCTTTTTATATTTCTGTTTATTTCTTGTCTGTTCCCCTCCTTTACTTAGATGTTCTAGTTTCTTTTTTTGCTCCTGGCAACTGGATACCCCCAGCTTGTTGGTAAGCGCTTAGACGCGAGTTTCACAACTCGCATTCGGCGCTCTATAAGTATTTATTCCAATCCATTCCAATGAGGGCAGGAGCGGAGGTTTCAAATGAGAAATTTATGGGAGAAAGAGACTTGGTATCGAAAAAATGTATTGCAAATATGTTCTTTTTCCTTTTTCTGTAACTTTGTGGGGAGGGAGAGGGGGAGAGTATAAGGGTTGTTTCGTATCTGAAGATGATGTTTAATGAGAAAACCTTTTCAATAAAGATTACAAAGTTAAAAAATAAATAAATACAATAACACCACTTGTAAAGTGGTACTGATGCAATGTACCCATGTAACACAGTAGTCATCATCCAGCAAAGTTTAATTATGATCTTGGGCTTCATCAGGAGAAAAAGAAGAGAACCAGAAGGGGAAGGGAGGCAAAGGAAGAGAGGGAAGGAGGGGGGAGGGGTAAAGAAAAGCAGCACATGTAGACAGTAAGTAGGCCTACAGTCAGGTATCCCCTTTAATCAATCCAAAATAACTAAAGTTAAACGGTAAGACCTTGAGCATCACCACAACATTTCCAGATCTTGCCAAACCTATAAGGGCAATTCCTACTGGCATACGTTAATTTGTAAAGAGACATGGTCCCATTAATTCCAGCTATACACCGTAAGAGGAGCAGGGGATTTCCAGTTCAGAAGTTTCCCTCTGTGCATAATAGGCTGAGTAAAGTACAAATAATGTTTCATGCTTAGTAGCTACAACACCCTCCACGAGGCCCAAGAGCCACAGTGCAGGATCTAGTGGATCACCCATCGCATTGACAGTGTGAACAACACCCCATCCAAAGACCAATTCTGTTTAACTTGTTCATAAATGATATAGAGGCTAGTAAAAATAGTTCCATCTCTGTATTTGCTGATAATACAAAAGCTAAGAAGGGTAATAACTGTGCAACATGATAATACAACTTTACACAAAGACCTCAACAAAATAGAGGGTGGGTAATGATTATATATTTATTAATATTGATAAATGTAGAGTAATGCACCTGATATATGCACCTAATATATGAACGCAAACTACAGTACACGCTATGGGGAGAACCCCTGGGGGAATCAAGGACTGGATAGGATCTGGGGGTCCTAGTTGATGACAGACTCAGGAATAGCATGCAAAGCCAAGCTGCAGTAAAGCAAGGCCAGCAGACTACTAGCATGCATTAAAAAAGGGGACTTATAAAAGAGATAAATATATAAAATTCTACCACTTTACAAAGCTCTGGTCCAGCCACATCTTGATTATGCGGTCTAGTTTTGGTCCTCAAGGATGAGATGATAGAACTGGAGAGAATCCAGAGAAGGGCAGCAAAGCTAATAAGATGGCTGAAATTAGCTTAATGTGTGTAGCCTTTCCTCATTACTAACGGAGGAGAGATGCTTAAGAGGGAATATGATCACAATATATATTTTATACTGTGTATACATATATATATGTATACATATATATATATATATATATATATATATATATATATATATATATATATATATATATATATATATACACACACATACACACATAAATAAAATATGTAAATGGTGACTGTAGCATAGAAAGAAAACTGTTTAGTCTCGGGTCGCTCAAAAGGTTTAGCCTTAAACTGCATAAGGGGTTCTTTACTGTTACAATGGTAATGGTGTGGCACTGCCTTCCACAATCGGTGGTGTCAGTGAAAGTGGTAACAATTAAAAAAAAACTGTTAGTGTAACCAATATACAGGGATATGGGAAGTATTAGAGACATAAATGCATACACACACCCACACAGGCTGAACTGGATAGACTGATGTCTTTATTCACCCTTACAAACTATATAGCTATTAATGGGCTGAAAAAAGTCAACAGAACAGTGACTTCAGCCAATCAGATGTCTTTACTATTAAGCCTAGTACACACGGGCCAAATATCCAGCGGCATTGGTTGGTTCAATAGAAACTGTCCGGCATTCGGTACATGTGTATGGCAGCCAGTCTGACAAAAGCCAGCTTCCGTCAAGGGCGCATTACCGAAAAAGGTCTGTCGATTGGCTCTGTGTGTTCTGGTAGGGGTCCGTCCCCCTGACAGAACACAAAAGCTCAGCTGGGGAGATGGCTGTACTAACATATGATTGTTCGTGCAGCAGCTCCTCTTGAGCTCCTTCAGTTTTTTTTTCGTTCAGCCCGATGGGTTGAACGTAAAAAATATTATTAGTGTGTACTAAGCTTTAGTGTGTGTGTGTCAACATCCGGTAGTGCCAGATGTCAGTAAACAATAGTCGGTAGAGGAAGCTGCTGAAAGACAAAGACATGCCCCTGCCCAAGTTCTCCATCTGCTGGATCCTACCTGTCACCACCATTTTCTTGTCCCTTGCATACATTGATTTATATTCTAGTAAAACAATACAGCTGTTTTGACTATCATAAACTTGCCGACATACTGTGTGTAGGGAAAGGGATCTTGGGATATGTAGTTCTGGAGGGTCCACCTTTTTATCTCAGCAACTGTCGCCGCAAGAATTTTACAATCCTGGGGATGATGTTACTGGTATAATAAAAGATGTTTCTTTCTCTTGTCTTTACAGTCCTTTTTGTCTGTTTTGTCTTTGTTCTTTGTCTTCGATCAATATGGAAGTCCTTGGCACTGACTGGTCAGGCTTCATGGCCACTATTCAAACAAACTGTCTAAACACACATAAATTGGAAGATGATTTCAAGGTTTATTTTGTCAAAATATTTGCTCTGCTGAAACGTAAATCGCACCTCTTCTGGCATATAGGATATTTTAAACGTTACCTATTAGACAATATTAGACAATATCTGCCCTATTGGACTTCGTGTCCAAATCTTTCTGACTATTAAGGACCCCTCAGCGGAATTTAAAAAAACCTGGGAAAATACCCTACTGGGATGCAGCCTTGAGCTGATGAAATCCCTGATAACACAATATACTCAAGATATGACTATATTAGATGGAGAGATTGAAAGTATTAACACACAATTTCTCCACCTCACTGGCAACCCGGTCTTTGTTGAAAAATGGAAAGAAACCAAATTACGTTTAGAAATCCTTAATAAGGAAATTATTACTAACAAACAAACCAAGTTCAACAAGGATAAGTCTGCATTCATGGAGGGCCATGCATACAGATGGTCAACAGGCCAGACTGGAAGGAGAAACCCTAGACGCAATCAGTATAACACCAATCCCAACCTAGAAGCTGAATCTGACTCCTCAGCTTCCTCTATGGTTTCCCAGTCCAGTAACTCAAGATTATCGACCATATCGGGAGGACCCTCAACCCGTAAAAGATTGAGATATGGTGGAGTAACCCCTCCTCCTATTAGTTCCAAAAAAGATAAGAAAGCCATGAAGGGCACTAAGACTCGTGTCCCAGTCTCACGGGACCTAGTTGACACCAATACCCTGATTGATCCAGCTGCTATTTCCACCTCACTTCATGGGGCAATTCCTAAAGTCCTCAATTCTACACTACTGACAAACAAATACACTAAAATCAATGAGGAGGCCATTTTTTTAGATCTAAAAAAACAACAACAAGGCAATCTGGACACTTTTGTCCTCAAAACCATCCAACCACTTCCACCACCACTACAACCAACCCCACTCAAAGCACATGTCTAAACATCATTAACCTTACCTCTTATTCACTTTCAGAGGAGCAATCCTCGGTGTTACAATTAGGTTTGGGCTTTTGCCCACTCGACCCCCTCAAAATTACCTATACTATCAAAGACCTCTATCTTTTTGCTCGCAACCTTACATACAAGTACATTTATGATCATGACCGTTCCCTGGCTGTCCTGGAGCATGAGCTCGCGGACCGGACGAAACATTTCACCATGAATGAATTCCGGGCACTCCGCGACCTGATGCTCCTATATGATGAAAGCAACCCGGATGAAACGGATTCTTCCATTTCTCCAACACCCATCTCAAACATCTGTAAACCACAAAAGCCCTTTCGCCTTCCATCCCATCGTTTCCCTGACCTCATGACATGCCCAGCTATCTGGGCCTTTGTCAAAGCTACCATTCGGGACCTAAAACGCCAAGAATGGCACAGCATTACCCCTAACCTGACCACCAGTCAAACCAAAGCCTTAAAATCCCTTCAGAAATGTACAGACTTTGTGATTAAACAGTCCGATAAGGGCGGCAACATAGTCCTGATGACTCATGATTTCTATCAGAAAATGTGTTTATCCATTTTAAACAACCCTCAGTGGTATACCAGAATTTCGTCAACTATAGTTTCTACCTTTGCTGCAGAACTAAAAAATATCTGTACTGAAGCCTACTTCCTTGGTCTTATTGACAAAGACACCCTTGAATTCCTCATTCCCAAACATCCCCGTCTCCCAACCTTTTACGCCCTCCCTAAGACACATAAAAGCTTAAAGAATCCACCTGGCCGACCTATTGTGTCAGGTATTGGTTCACTTACTGACAATGTCAGCAAATTTGTCGACGCATTTTTAATGCCTCATGTTACCAGTCTCCCGTCATATATTAAGGATACGTCCGATCTATTGAGACATGTTGAGGGTACCCAGATCCCTCCCGACGCCTTGCTCGTGGCCTTGGATGTTGAGGCGTTGTACTCTAGCATCCCCCACGAGCAGGGCGTCGTGATGGCTGGCTCATTCCTTCATCAACAAGAAAACACCTCCTGGCCCCTCGTGGATTTCGTTTTACAATTACTTTTGTTTATATTGACTAAAAATCATTTTATCTTTCATGACGAGTTTTTTTTACAGACCCAAGGGGTCGCGATGGGGACCTCGTGCGCCCCAGCATATGCTAATCTATATCTAGGTGGCTGGGAACGCTCTCTTCATGTTAACCATATATTTTCTGAACATCTAGATAAGGTCCTTCTGTGGTACAGGTACATAGATGACCTATTCATTATTTGGACAGGGACCCCCGAATCCCTCCTTGAATTTGTCTCTCTACTTAATATTAATGAATTTAACCTTAAATTCACGGTCCAGTTCGACAATGGCCAGGTCCCTTTTTTGGACCTGTCCATTGTCAAACTGCCGGATGGCACATTAAGTACCGATCTATATCGGAAACCAACAGCGGGTAATACCCTCCTTTACGCCACCAGTGCTCACCCTAAACCATTGATTAGAAGCATTCCTTTTGCTCAGTATCTACGGATACGGAGAAATTGCACACTTACTAGTGACTTTAAAACGCAGGCCAATGCCCTTCGAGATCGTCTTCTAGCCAGAGGCTATACCAAAAGCAACCTCAAAAAAGCATTTAATAGAGCTACATCTCGAACTAGACAATCTCTATTATACGATCCCCCTAAACCTAAACTAGCGAACAACGAAACCGTCAGATTCATTACTACATTTTCAGCGCATCACAATACACTTCGCAACATCCTGAATAATAACTGGCATATTCTCACTGATGATGTAACCCTCTCCAAACATGTCAAAACTAACCCTGAACTTGTGTTCCGCCGGGCATACTCCCTTAGGGATCGACTGACCAAAAGCCACTATGTGTCACAACACAGGTCATCCCCCGACCCGAAGGGAACATACCAATGTGGCGCTTGTTCACGTTGCCCCTGGGTCTGGGAGGGACAGTCCTACCTTTTACCTAATGGAGAACTTTTTCGTCCATCTTTTTCTGCCCACTGTGGGACCAAGGGGGTGGTTTACCTGATGGTCTGCCGATGTGGTGCCTTCTACATCGGCAAAACCATCAGGGAATTTCGCCAAAGAATGGGTGACCACCTATACGACTCAGACAACGGTAAATTAACAACTATTGGACGTCACGTTGGCCTGTATCATCGCTATGACCTCTCTGTTCTACGTTTTCTGGTTGTACAAGTAATTCCATCAAACCCACGAGGAGGTGACTGGAACAAATCCATCTTACAAAATGAGTGTCTCTGGATAGAGCATCTCAATGCCACAGTCCCTCCTGGCCTCAATGAGGTCAACTCCTATAAATGTTTTCTGTAAAATATTTAGGTACTTTCCTGTTGCCTAAAATAACCCCGTCCCTCTTTCCTGCCCACTCTCTCCCCCCCCCCTCCTTCCCCCACATGTTTTCCTTCCTCCCCCTCCGTGGGTTTTTGTTGAAGGCATCAACTATACCAATGAAATACTATCCGACTATAATTGACTGCTGTTATGATATGTGTTTTCTTTTATGTTTTAATTTTCTTTACATATTTCTTTATATATACTCTATTATACAATGAATTCACTTAGATCATCTGTATGGGTTGTGTATATTTCTTTGCCTTCCCCCCTCCCCCCCCCCTCTTCCCCCGCCCGTGACTGTCTGTACGTTTAAGGCTGTTACTCTCTGCCCATATGAAATTACATTTGAAACAAATCTCCTTTTTAATGACATTGTCTGTTTTTTAAAAATTGACTATACTTGTAAATTTAATTTTCATTTTATTTTTCATGCTTGTAAATCGGCGGCATCCCAGTGTAACCTGACTGTGGGGATTACCCTGTTTCTTTGGCAGCCTTGCTACAACGGGCAGCTCTTTCTCCCTCCCCCCCTCCCATTGAAGCTATGGTTCGCGCTACTCCGTCCCGGGGGAGGGGGCTCTATCTCTAGCCCCCTCCTTGCGACTGACGACCTGGCTCTGCCATTGGGTCCCCAGATCGCACACTGACGTCTCACCCACGTGGGACGCTGGTCCTTGGATGGATGATCACATTATGCCGCGTCTGCGACGTCACACGGGCGCCGCCGTCATCTGACGCCCCATGTGACCCGGGGAAATCTCACATAAGCAGCGATCTGCTTGCTTATGGTGAGATATGACAGGCTCTCCCTGGGGATACATATCGGCCATCACACCAAGGTAGGACACTCTCTAACCAATCGTTTTCTGTTTTAAAATCTTTAGCCCTGCCAGTTTGTTACTAGCGGGTGTACTTTAAACTTAATTCGCCTTGTATCCTATTTTGCAGCTATTTGCTTACCAGCGCCTTTGGCTCTCCTCATACCCCATAGGTTGCCACGTGCACCTATTAGTTTGTGATGTTGCCTTTCATCCCCAGTATTTTGTAAATTTTAAACCTTTTTCGGGTAAGAACTACTAGGTTATCCCCCTATATTATTGCTGGTGTATCCTGGGTTCCTCACATGTGCACCACCCATTTGTTTTCCTTATACACACCTTCTCTTTGCTTCTTCTGCTACCCCGCCCCAAATTCCCCCCCCCTTCTCTCTTTATTACCCCCCCTTTACCCCCCGTTTTTACCTCCCTTTTCTGTTTTTCCTCCTTTTCTTCATTCCTCTCCCTTGTCCTTATTCTCTCCCCTTCCCTTTCTTTCTTTTTCTGGCCCCATTCTTTTACTCCCTGCCCCCCCCCCTTCCCATCCCCCTCCCATACCTCTTTATCAATTAATTCCCCACATGTTCTTTTCTTTTTTCTTTCTCTTTCTTCTCCTTTTTTCTTCCTTTGCACGTCTTTCGGGTTCACTCATTATTCTCCCTCCCCCTCCTTCTCCTTTGTCTCCTTGCTGGTTACCCTTCTCTTTTCTTTCTTCCCCCCTTTTTTCCTCCTCCCTTCCCCTATTCTGGCTCTCTTTCTTCCCCCCCCCTTTCCCCCCCCCCCTCTGTCCACCACTAATCCTTCCTGAACTTGCTCCTCCCACTTCCCTTCTTTTTCTTTCCCATCTTTTCTCCTTCTCCTACCCCCCTATCCTTTTTATGCCACCTTTCCTCACATGTCCCTCTTATTTCCTACCTGGTCTTTTTACCTGTACCTCTCTTCTCCCCCTGGTTCCTTTTTTCCAACCCCGTTCCCTCTATCCCACACATTCCCTTTCTCCTTCCTTCTATCCTTGGCCTTCCTTCCCCCACCATCCCTCACCTTTTCTCACCTAGTCCCTTTCTTTCTCCTTCCCCTACCCCCCCCCCCTCTCCCGTGGTGTCCCTTATTACATCTATTTGCTGCATACCTAAAAGCATTATTCTTTGCAACTTTTTACCCTTCAGAGCTTTTGTCAGCTTCCCCGGCGCGAGCCACTTTGTATTCTTTGTTTGTTTGGGGGACACGTTTGTTGTCTGCTCATTCCGGGCCACCTGCCATCCCATGTGAGTATATCTTCACAGTCAGTCTAACACTGGTCTTGCTGCTTTGTTTCTTAAAATGTGTACATTTATGTAAATCTTGCTTGTCCTTCTTCATAAATATATGTATTTTATGTAGATCCTCCTGAAGAAGCGGTATCAACCGCGAAACCGGTCGAGGTCGCAGATTGGCTCCACGCATCTGACCAATACGGTTTTGCTTTGTTTTGTGTTATCTTAACAAACACCTTACTGTGTCCGAACTGTGGGGCCTGTCCCATCTTTTTATTATTGATGTATTGTTCCTTTTGTAATAAACCTATTTTTATATGATATACGTCTCTCTACAAGTACCTTGAAAATCCCAACCAAACCCATACCGATCGATATAGTATAGACCAGTTTAGTGTCAAGCAGCTTTGCTGTCTCTATCTAGTTGGTCCCTCCCCCCTGTTTTCAAATATTTCGGGATGCTGGTACATTTTAAATTTATTGTCCGAAATTGAATAACTGAGACTATACTCTCCCTTTTTCACATGTTTCTTGATATACAGTTAAAGGGGTGTTCCAGCCCAAAAATGTGTTTATTAAAAGTCAGCAGCTACAAAAAGTGTAGCTGCTGGCTTTTAATAAACACTCACTTACCTGCTCCTGCGTTCCGGGGCTCCGCTCCTCTCCCCCCCCTCCCCGGCCGGCGTCTCCATCCTGACTGTGGGCACCCAGCCGTGACAGCCTTCGGCTTCACGGCCGGGCACCCACTGCGCATGCGCGAGCCGCACTGCGCATGCGCGCGCGGCTCGCCTCTGATTGGAGAGGCGATCGCATGGGACCTGTCAGTGTCCCATGTGATCGCCTACAGGGAGGGGCTGGTGTAGGCGATTAAAGCTTAATCGCCTAACCAGCCCCTCGGCGGAAGCAGGAAGTGGGACAGGAAGTCCCACTCCTACTGAAGCCCCCACTCCCCCCCAAAAAAATTACATGCCAAATGTGGCATGTAAGGGGGTAAGGAGTGGGATAAGAGGAAGTTCCAAATTTGGGTGGAACTCCTCTTTAATGTAAAATGTTATGTAATGTAAACGAAAATATTTATGCCAGGACATGCCCTAGAGAAGTAGAGGAGGCAAATTTGGGACAAGCCTATACAAATCCTTTAAATATTTGTACAGTACATTCCTCCGCAGACTTAGGGACTTTCACACACAGCGGTGTGAATAATATTACATCTTTCATTCAACGTAACTTTTTTTTTTTTTTTAAGTTTAGTGGCCCTTTAACCACTTAAAGACCCCCGCACGCACATATACGGCCACAACATGGCTCGTACAGGCACAAGGGCGTAAATTTACGTCCCCGCTTGAGTGCGGTTCGGGGGTCCCATCGGGACCCCCTCTGCGGCGTGCGGGGGTCTCCCTACCTCTGGGAGCGATCCGGGATCTGCGGGCGGATGTCCGTGTTTTCCGCCCCCCCCGCGATCGCTCCCAGCCAATGGGAGCGCGCTCCCAGCCTGTCACTTCCTCCTCCTGTGTTTACACAGGAAGGAGGAAATGATGTATTCTCTCATCGCAGCGCTGTTTCCCAGCGCTGCTGATGAGAGAAGACATCACAAGTAAGTGTGCACCAACACAACACTGACACACACTCACATAGGCATATTAACCCCTTGTGATCGCCCCCCCCCACCCCCCTGTCACAGTGTTACTGAATGCAGTGATTTAATCACTGCATTTAGTGTCAGTGTGACAGGCACTGTAAAAAACAGTTAGTGTTAGGTTCAGGATAGCCCCCCCACCCCCCCTAATAAAGTTTTAACCCCCTGATCACCGCCCTAGTTAACCCTTTCACTCCCTATTGCCAGCGTCACTAAGCGATCATTTTTCTGATCGCTGTATTAGTGTCGCTGTTCCCGCTAGGTAGCTATTTTTTTTTATTGCGATTTTTTTTTTTTACTAAAGACATGTGGCTAAATAAATTTTGGCCTAAATGTTTGACTAAAATTTAGTTTATTTGATTTTTTTTTAACAAAAAGTAAAAAATAGTGTTTTTTTTTCAAAAATGTCGCTCTATTTTTGTATATAGCGCAAAAAATAAAAATCGCAGAGGTGATCAAATACCACCAAAAGAAAGCTCTATTTGTGGGAAGAAAAGGACGCAAATTTTGTTTGGGAGCCACGTCGCACGACCGCGCAATTGTCTGTTAAAGCGACGCAGTGCCGAATCGCAAAAACACCTTGGGTCATTTACCAGCGTATTGGTCCGGGTCTTAAGTGGTTAAATTCCTATTTAAGCGGATCATGCCAGATTGCTATTATTGCACCCAAACACACCAGACGAAGTGGTCAGGTACATGCATCTCATTTATATACCCCGTCTCTGTTCCTTTCAGCAGTCAGAACACCAGCATCCACTTTCATAGCTGTCACATCTGTTTCAAAGCGAGCGATTTGAGCTGAACAATAACCAGCCGTCTTTCAACTTGTCAGGAATCTCGGGAGAGACATTTAGAGCCGCTATCTTTTTACTCTGTTTGTGCACCAAGATTTCAAGTAAAATGGCTGCCCTTTTGTATTAAGCAGATTCTCAGTTTGCCAATGTGTTTCTTTTTTCCGTTCATAAAAATATTGTTCCAAATCTGTGACAGTTTGGCAGAAAACCTTATCAGGAATTCAGTGTTACCATGTTGCTTTCCTTTTTTTTTTTCCTTCCTCCATCACACCACAGAATAAGCACCAAGCACTCAGACATTAACATTCAGAAACTGCTGCTGGCTCATAAAGAGCCTCAGAATAGACAGTATATGAAAGGAGAACTGTTTGTGCTGCTCAAAGTAAACCATTTCTTCATTTGTGTTTTTATCTGACGTAAAGGCATCAAAAATTGTTTGGCTCCTAAAAGGACCAAGAGACAGTTTCATAAAGGTTAAAGTGCTTGTAAAGGCTCTTTTTTTTTAATAAACATGTTACACTTACCAGTACCTGTTCTGTGCAATGGTATTGCACAGACCGGTCCCTCATCTACTCCTTAGGGGTCCCCTGCCAGTGCCCTCATAGCAAGCTGTATGCTGTGGGGCACTCATGCGGGCGCATTTCTGAACCAGGCTTCCTAACAGTGTGGCTCAGCCCTCCCTCCTCCCAGGATTTGATCGACAACAGCAGGAGCCAATGGCTCCGGCTGCTCCCTCTGTGTCCAGTGAGAAAATGGAGAGCTGGCACAGTACTGGATAGAGAAAAGAGTCAGGGAAATAATTGGGCAGGGGGGGTGTTTAAGACATAATTTTTTTATTATTATTATTTAATGGAGGGAATATATTCAGGCAAAAAATGTAATAGTGTCTTGCCCTATCTTCTACACTTGTAACTGTAATTCTAACTATGGCCCCCCATTACCTCTTGTGTGTGATTGTTACAAAATGATCATTACTTGCAAGACCTGGAAATAAAACTAGCCAACAAACCTCATAGGCACAATCCAATCTCATAGGCAACCTGGTTCGATTCCACCCTACTATAGGACTCTTAATCACTTACCAGTCTGTATATACCCCTTTATTACAAGATCATTTCTCAGCCATTTTACAAATAGAGCTTTATGTTTGTGGTATTTCATTTTTTTGTATTTGTATAATACATTATATATAAAAAAAAAAAAAAATAAGGAAAATGTTAAAAAATAAATAAACTTGTTTGCCTAACTCTCTGCTATAAAACATTTTTATAAATTTAGGCCAAAATGTATTTCATTGGGTGGAGTGAGGGGGGACTCTTATGCACACAATTACAGGCAGGAGTGAGGTGTGTACATTCTATGGGGGGGTGGAGGAGTATCGTAGTCACATATATAAAGGAAGTGTAGGGGGGGGGTATATAGATTGTATAGGGGGTGTCATATTCAAACATGTACAGGGATATGGAGGGGGAGGGAGTCACTCAGAACTAACTGGGTAAATCTATGGTCTGACCGCTATTGATCAAGGTTTAACTTCACTTATTAATTTGTGATAATAATGATAATATTAATAATATACTTTACTGGGGCAGCAGCCTGGCTCTTCCCAGCAGAACGATCCGCTTCAGTGATCAGCGGTTGTTAGAGAAGAGGTGGGCTCAGGCGGAGTTTACATTTGTGATCACTATGATTGACCATCACAGCAATCACAAGGCACAGAGCCACTCTGATTGGATCTGTTTATTGTGTGCTCTCCAATAACCACAGGCATCCAACGGGTGTACTGGCAACTTGCGTATTTTCAGTAGCTCCACTTATAAACGCTGTTCACCATCTTTTTAACAATGTGGCAGTAGTAGGGTGGCTAAAAATAATAAACAGACACCCATCTAATGATTGCCTACAGTACTTCATAGTTGTAATATTTTTAGTTTTACGCTTACTGGTTTTATGCCAGACATGTAACGTCTTGGCCTTTAAGATCAGATTTCACCTGCAGGTAAGTTCATTAAAGCAGAACTAAACTCAAGATTACTCACCTCTACTGCAATGGTCCGATAACCATGAGGTCCCTGGTGCCAGCCTTCGCCCATATTTATTGGTTGGCGCTGGATGACATCACTGCTCTGCATGCTATGGAGTAATTCCTCCTGGCACCAGGGCTCAAGTTCTGCGGGAATGCGTGGGAACAGAGTTCCTGCACTTTTTTCACAGCAAGAACTCTGTTACCTTTGCAGGACTAGAGCAGTCGAGAACAGCCGAGTCAATCCTTCACTAAGCGGCGATGCCCAGCTCGAGACACTGTCAGGGGCAGGCGAACCTTAGTAATACTTTAGGTTACTTGCCGCTTCCTGTATATGGATTCATCAGGTAGTGCTTCTTTCTAAAACCCGCGATAACTCACAGCAGACCTTTGCAATGTCTCCTGGGAACAATGACAAAAGCTCCCTGGAGACATTGCGGCATCAAGGAAGTGACGGCATACCCGCATACTACCCGATGAATCCATATACAGGAAGCGGCCAGTAACAAAGGATTACTGAGGCACAGTGGATCGAGAAAAAGAAAAACATGCGGTTTAGTAATTATGCATATAAGCGTATAATTTTTTTTTTGGTGGGGGAGTGGATCTTGGGTGGGAGTTCCCACACTTTTTTCCCCAGAACTCGACCCCAGCCTGGCACAATGGCACCTTGTTGGAAATGTAAACTGAGCGGTAGCATGTAAGCTCAGTTTTAGAGGTCGACCGATATATAGGCCGATATTTGGCCGTTTTGGAGAAATCGGCATCGGCCGATTTTTATCCAAATTAGGCCGATATTTAACATGGCCGCTAGCTGTTCCACGGATCCGGAGCTAGGCCGAATCCGCGGCCTTTCCTGATGCTGTGACTGCGGTCACAGCATCAGAAAAAGGCCGCGGCTTGGGCCTAGCTCCGGAGCCGCGGCCATCTTGGTACACCCAGCGCGGCGGCCATCCTCTCTGTTTACACCCACAGAGGAGGAGGGGCCCGCTCGCTGCTATCTGCTGACCCTTTTTTTTTTGTTTAACCACTTGTTCTCCGCCCACCGTCAAATGACAGTGGGCGGAGGACTCCATTGTCATGACATCACGTCATATGACGTGATGTCCTTTTAAAGCCGCGGGCGGGCGCGCGCGCACCCGCCGCTCTGCTGGGATCCCGGTGCGAATGCCCGGGCGGCAACGATCGCCGCCGGGCACACGCGATTGCCCAGTAACTGAGCGGGGACGTGGAGCTCTGTATGTAAACACAGAGCTCCACGTCCTATCAGGGAGAGAGGAGACTGTTGCGGTGTCCCTTGTACATAGGGACACAATCGGTCACCTCCCCCAGTCACCCCCCCTCCCCCTACAGTTAGAACACACATTTAACCCCTTCCCCGCCCCCTAGTGGTTAACCCCTTCACTGCCAGTCACATTTATACAGTTATCAATGCATATTTATAGCATTGTTCACTGTATAAATGTAAATGGTCCCAAAAATGTCAGAAAAGTGTCCGAAGTGTCTGCCATAACGTCGCAGTCCCAATAAAAAAAAATCGCAGATCGCCGCCATTAATAGTAGAAAAAAAAAAATGCCATAAACTATGCCCTATTTTGTAAACACTATAAATTTTGCGCAAACCAATCGATAAACGCTTATTGCATTTTTTTTTTACCAAAAATATGTAGAAGAATACGTATCGGCCTAAACTGAGGAAAAAAATATATTTTTTTTATATATTTTTGGGGTTATTTATTATAGCAAAAAGTAAAAAATATTGCATTGTTTTCAAAATTGACGCTCTATTTTTGTTTATAGCGCAAAAAATAAAAACCGCAGAGGTCATCAAATACCACCAAAAGAAAGCTCTATTTGTGGGAAAAAAAGGTTGCCAATTTTGTTTGGGAGCCACGTCGCATGACCGCACAATTGTCAGTTAAAGCGACGCAGTGCCGGAAGCTTAAATTTTGTCTGGGCAGGAAGGGGGTGTAGGTGCACAGTAAGCAAGTGGTTAAGGAATTTGGCAGCCAACCAGCGGGCCTGTAACAGCCAATTGGCGGCCGCCGCTGCCGACATCCTACACTGTAAAAAAAAGTCCCCTGACGTGCTGCGCGCCTTGCCTCTGCCTACAAACCCCAGAATGCAGTTACCGGCCCGCGCTGTATTCTGGGGTTTGTTGGCAGAGGCAGGGCGCGCAGCACGTCAGGGGACGTAGGATGTCGGCAGCGACGGCCGCCGATTGGCTGTTACAGGCCCGCTCTGCATTCTGGGGATTGTAGGCAGGGGGGGGGCAGCACATCAGGGCCAGGGACGAATGGAGCTTTCTTGTGCTAGGCTAGGAGATGGAACGGAGCCTGAAGCGCTCCGCTGGTGGGCATTGATGAGGTGGCAGTAAATGACATTGGGCTGTAATGGTGGGCACTGATGTGAGGCACTGATGAGGTGATGCACTGGTTGGCACTGAGGTGATGCACTGGTGAGATGCAATGATGGCATGCACTGGTGCATTGGTGGGCACCGATGAGGTGGCACTGGTGGGCACTGATAGACACCAATGAGGTGACACTGATGGGCGTCACTGGTGGGCACTGATGTGACACTAACAGGCTGCACCCCACCTCTCCACCCTAAACAATTATCTCCTCCCCACCTCTCCACCCTAGGTTTTTTGAGGGAAAAAAAAAAAAAAATCGGCCTAAAATAGCGGCCACAAAAATTGGCAACACATATCGCCCATCGGCCGCCCCGATTTCCAAATATCGGCATCGGCCAGAGAAAAACCCATATCGGTCGACCTCTACTTAGTTTATTTCTAAAGAGACATTGGCTGCCTATTTAATTGACATTTGGAACATGTGGGTGGAAGAAGTTTCAGATTTCAGTTGCAGCACCATCTACAGGTGAAATTTGTAATAGAAAACTCAGGGCCACAACAAAAACTAGGAAATGCAGAAGGAGCTGGGGGGAAGGGGGGGGTCACAAATAGATGTTTTATTCTTCTAAAGAAAATTTAGTTTAGCCCCTACAACTTGCCATATTTAGCTTGCACAACCCCTTTAAATAGAACTTCAAAGTTAACAAGCTCTGCCAGGTAAACATGGCAATTTAAACCATATTTTATCGTCTTTATGAAACTTTCATTTGACATCTCGCTTTTCGAGAACAGTATTCTTTTGGGTACAATAATCTTTGCATAGTTTTGCCCAGGAGAATGATTATAGCTTTTGTCTTCAATGATCTGTTCTTGATGTTCCTCATTTGTTAAAAATGTATTTCTTAATCTTCCTGGACCCTGTAGGCTTTGCCCAGAGTCATTGCTAGAATTCTAAATCATTGGATGGGAGTCTCACCAAGGTGTGATTCATAGGTTACAATTCGCAAAGGCAGATTATAAAGAAGGTGCTAAAATCTATAACCTGCACACTGTGTTTGAAGGGAAGCATTTAACTTATTTTACAATTGCTTCCCTATAAGAAAATGAAGTTCATTGCTGCGGTGCAGAACATACCTGCCGTGTCAAAGCACAGGCCATCCACAGAAATACCAATCTGTCCAAAGACATTCTCACAAAGAAACCAGAATACAGCAGAATTGGCCATCAATCAAGAAAAAAAAAGTAATACCTCAAAAAAATAACTACAAAAAAGTAACACTTTGCGTTTTTAACATAAAATCACCCAAAATTGAAAATTAAGCATTCCAGAATGACAAAACAAACACAAAGCAAAAAAAAAAGATAAAAAATATTATATTGCAGCTTTGTGGACCTTAGATGCTGTGGCTGCAATATTTTTCATTATTCAGGCTAAGAACATTTTCAGTAAGGCCACTTTCACACTGGGGCAGGATGTGCGGTGGAGGTATAGTGCCGCTATACCGTCAGAATTGCGACAGTATTCGGCCGCTAGCGGTGCAGGTTTAACCCCCGCTAGCAGGGAAAAGGGGTTAATGCCGCCGGCAATGCTCCTCTGCAGAGGCGCATTGCAGTCGGTATTACCGCGGTGTCCCATTGTTTTCAATGGGAAGGAGTGGTGAAGGAGCGGTATACACACAGCTCCTCTCACCGCTCCAAAGATGCTGCTTGCAGGAGATTTTTTTTCCTCCTGCCAGCGCATCGCCTCAGGCTTTCACATTGAGAATGCTGGGGGAGGATTATTTCAAGCGTTATTTATGCGCTATTTTTAGCGCTAAAACACCTGAAATACGCCTCAGTGTGGAAGGGGCCAAAGTGCACAAATTACCTGTTGACTTTGCCAGAAATGCAGCGAGGATTACTGATTACATCAATTGTGAGGCTTGGCTAACAGTTTAGCATGAGCCAATATGTTCTCTGGTGGATTCTGTATGGCTTGGATATAGACATGATTCAAAGTGACTACAAAGCTCTAAATGAAAGAACTTAAAGCAGAGGTCAATCTAAAGAAAAAAAAAAGAAAAAAGACAAAAATATATATATTATATATATATATATATATATATATATATATATATATATATATATATATATATATATATATATATATATATATATATATATATATATATATATATTAAAAGTCAGGAGCGACAAACACTGCAGCTGCTGACTTTTAATAAATGGACACTTACCTGTCCAGGGTGCCCTTGATGTCAGCAGCTGAAGCCGAGCAATCGCCCGTCTCTTGGCTGCCCTCGCCACCATCCTCGGTGAGGGAATTTAGGAAGTGAAGCGTTGTGACACCGGAGGGGGGGGAGGGTTCCGAAAAGCGGAGGTTCACTTTCTGTGTGGACCTCCGCTTTAACACCAATGCAGTGGGAGCTTCTTTGGGATGAAATCTTGATAAGTGATGATCAAGTGCATATGCAAGATGAGACGCCCCTCAAACCGACCGGGTGCTTCAAATATGAATGTAACTGTGTATGGCCTCAGCCAGCACTGCTCTGGTCCCATCCACTGATGCATTTCACCCTGCCCACCAGGGCTTGGTACCAAGCCTCGGTCGGTAGGGTGAAACGCATCAGAGGGCATGGCCAGAGCAGCGCTGGCTGAGGCCATACACAGTTACATTTATATTTGAAGCACCGGGTCGGTTTGAGGGGCAACTCATTTTGCATATGCATACACTTTTTAGTCCGCTGATCTCTGCTCCCCGGACACCAGCAGGGATATCGTTCATCCTCCAGTTTTGAGCAATGCTTCAAGTTTAAACGTAACCACGATGAGATAACTGTTTATTCCTTAAAAAGTGAATGTAAACCCAATTCATGAAATTTGTGCTGGGTACATATACCATGTTTTCCTGAAAATAAGCCTGGGTCTTATATTAATTTTGTCAACAAAAGACCCAGTAAGGCTTATTTTTGGGGTAGGTCTTAACATATTCTCTCTCTCTCTCCCTGAAACAAAAACAGAAAAAAGCAGGCGCCACTTAGAAAAAACTACAAACTTTAATATAAAAGTAACATCAAAGCACTCACATGATAGTAGTATGCAGGCATGTAGATACGGTCCTGGTGACAGTCAGTTCACAACCGATCTGTGGTCCCTTGTAGTTGTGGCATCCATTTGCTGTGCTATTGCCGATTTGTGGGACAGCGTGTGCCCGGTTCACCGACACGCGGTTTCCGGGTGATTCTCTGCGGCACCAGAGAAAGGGCTGTAGTGCAAACAATGGGACCTGCTGGAACGCGAGCTGCGTGTGGGGGATAACGTCGCCGCTCGCGTTCCAGCAGGCCCAGAATAACAGGACTGCTCTCTCACTTCAGAGCTATACAGGGAGTGCAGAATTATTAGGCAAGTTGTATTTTTGAGGATTAATTTTATTATTGAACAACAACCATGTTCTCAATGAACCCAAAAAACTCATTAATATCAAAGCTGAATATTTTTGGAAGTAGTTTTTAGTTTGTTTTTAGTTTTAGCTATTTTAGGGGGATATCTGTGTGTGCAGGTGACTATTACTGTGCATAATTATTAGGCAACTTAACAAAAAACAAATATATACCCATTTCAATTATTTATTTTTACCAGTGAAACCAATATAACATCTCAACATTCACAAATATACATTTCTGACATTCAAAAACAAAACAAAAACAAATTAGTGACCAATATAGCCACCTTTCTTTGCAAGGACACTCAAAAGCCTGCCATACATGGATTCTGTCAGTGTTTTGATCTGTTCACCATCAACATTGCGTGCAGCAGCAACCACAGCCTCCCAGACACTGTTCAGAGAGGTGTACTGTTTTCCCTCCTTGTAAATCTCACATTTGATGATGGACCACAGGTTCTCAATGGGGTTCAGATGAGGTGAACAAGGAGGCCATGTCATTAGTTTTTCTTCTTTTATACCCTTTCTTGCCAGCCACGCTGTGGAGTACTTGGACACGTGTGATGGAGCATTGTCCTGCATGAAAATCATGTTTTTCTTGAAGGATGCAGACTTCTTCCTGTACTACTGCTTGAAGAAGGTGTCTTCCAGAAACTGGCAGTAGGACTGGGAGTTGAGCTTGACTCCATCCTCAACCCGAAAAGGCCCCACAAGCTCATCTTTGATGATACCAGCCCAAACCAGTACTCCACCTCCACCTTGCTGGCGTCTGAGTCGGACTGGAGCTCTCTGCCCTTTACCAATCCAGCCACGGGCCCATCCATCTGGCCCATCAAGACTCACTCTCATTTCATCAGTCCATAAAACCTTAGAAAAATCAGTCTTGAGATATTTCTTGACCCAGTCTTGACATTTCAGCTTGTGTGTCTTGTTCAGTGGTGGTCGTCTTTCAGCCTTTCTTACCTTGGCCATGTCTCCGAGTATTGCACACCTTGTGCTTTTGGGCACTCCAGTGATGTTGCAGCTCTGAAATATGGCCAAACTGGTGGCAAGTGGCATCTTGGCAGCTGCACGCTTGACTTTTCTCAGTTCATGGGCAGTTATTTTGCGCCTTGGTTTTTCCACACGCTTCTTGCGTTGACTATTTTGAATGAAACGCTTGATTGTTCTATGATCACGCTTCAGAAGCTTTGCAATTTTAAGAGTGCTGCATCCCTCTGCAAGATATCTCACTATTTTTGACTTTTCTGAGCCTGTCAAGTCCTTCTTTTGACCCATTTTGCCAAAGGAAAGGAAGTTGCCTAATAATTATGCACACCTGATATAGGGTGTTGATGTCATTAGACCACACCCCTTCTCATTACAGAGATGCACATCACCTAATATGCTTAATTGGTAGTAGGCTTTCGAGCCTATACAGCTTGGAGTAAGACAACATCCATAAAGAGGATGATGTGGTCAAAATACTCATTTGCCTAATAATTCTGCACTCCCTGTATTGCTTGAAGGACTTTAAAAGGAAAAAATACTTCCATTAGCATGCGCCAGTATTGTAAATATTCTCTCTCTCTCTCCCTGCCTTTCTTTTACAGTAGCACACAATATGGAATGTGTGTGCCCCTGTGATCCAACAGTGCCAAACACCTCAAGGAATGAGGGAGTAGTCGTTCCAGGTGTAAACCCAAATGAAAATCCACCGTGGCAGGTAACTCAGGTGCAGGCATCGTACTCGGCAAAGCAGGAACAAAAGATGTCTCTGGACAGCCGCACTCTGAACAAATTGTAGCCTTTACAGCAGAAAATAATAAAACAAAACCTGGCTGTTGACGCGTTTCGCACTGGAGCTAGTGCTTAATCATAGCTGAGGTACCAATCACCTCAGCTCTCCTCCACTTCTCCGAGCCGCCAGGGAGGGACCCCGGCCCCCCTCCCTCTGCAATGCTCGAAGAAGGGAAGAGAGCACACCAGCATGTGCAGGAAAAAACTGTGAATACCTTGTGGAGACAGGAGTATCCATGCTGCATACCGCACACACTATGACATGTTGATTGAGGAGGCTCTGCACCGTGCCTTCTGTGACCCGCCAAAGCTCTGCGAAGGGAGGGGGGCCAAAATCCCCCACAGACAGGCGGGAGAAGAGGAGAAAAGCGGGGAGATCAGCTGAGCACCGCTCTGTATCAAAAGCACCCGACACTGCTAGAGACACACACAGCACACCGCCGTAACAGGATTATACCTTGAAAAGCACACAATCACCTTGAAGAAGGGCCCTCCTGGAAAATGGTGCTAGGTCTTATTTTCGGGGAAATACTGATATTTCCCGACCAGTTTCCTCTGTTATCAGCCTGATAACTATTGGACACAAATTCTTGGACACATCAGATAAAAGCAGCTTGAAATTTGTGTCCGGGAGGTTGCTATAAATAGATTAGCTGGCAGCTGGCCCTGTTACAAAACACCTTTGAGGCGGCGTACACACGATCGGATATATCCGATGAAAACGGTCCGCGGACCATTTCCATCGGATATGTCCGATCGGGAGTTTGATCCGATGGCGTGTACACACCATCGGATCAAATTCCCCGCCGCCGGACGGCGCGGTGACGTAGTGGTGACGCGGCAGTGACGTTGACGCCGCCGCGTCACCGCCACGTCACCGCACCAGGTAGTAAAACACTTCCGCGCATGCGCCGAATCCATTCGGCAGCGGCGCGGCGGCGGTGGGGGCCGACATGTCTGCTGGTAAGTGTACTAACCAGCAGACATGTCGGGCGGACAGATTCCCACCGGATAGATTTCAAAGCATGCTTTGAAATCTGTCGGGTGGAGATATCTGTCCGCTAGCCCATACACACGAGCGGAGATGTCTGCTGAAACGGTCCATCGGACCGTTTTCAGCGGACATATCCCCTCGTGTGTACGCGGCCTGAGAGTCTCTGATTATGATGAGAAGGGTTGTGTGCTTTTCCTCCAATTAGCAATTTTAGCTATCTTGGCTGTATGCCCAGACATCACACTCTGTGTTAAACAGGAAAAGAAAATCTCCTGAACTTTCTAACAGTATATAAATGTGAGGACAGCAGATATGGATGTAAAACTTATGTAGGGAGATTGGTTTCATCCCTGTGTATCATCTGAGGCTGTTCACTTCACTGGGTGTATGGAGGGTTAACATCCTACTTTAAGGGTGATCCCCTTAATATTACAGGGCAATAAGTTGTTTATCTTACTATTGTAGATCCAAAGTTTATCTATAAGTAGCATTGTATGGGTGGTCCAAACCAGTGGTGATGTTATAATGACAACATTGCCATGTTGTGGATTTCTAATGAACTTTGTAATAGAGTTGAACCTCGGATTAAGAGCATAATCCGTTGCAGGAGTATGCTCATAATCCAAAGCACTCGCATTGCAAAGCAAGTTTTCACATTGAAGTCTATAGAAACGAAAATAATTAGTTCTGCATTGACTTCAATGGGATGCAATACCGAATGCGGTCAGAGGTGGGGATGCCAGAGAGCGCCAAAAACTGCAGAAAAGGCCCGAGGACACTTTGGCTCGTTTCCTGCGCCCCCATACCTCAGGCCAAATGAGGTACTGCAGGCCAATGTTCGGCTATTCTCGGCTCATGCGCCCCCGTACCTCAGGCCAAATGAGGTACTGCAGGCCTATTTCGCTTGAATTCTGCTCGACTTGCGAGTCAACACTCGCAAACTGATTTAGATTTTTTTAAAAAGAAACAGTTGCTCGCAAATCAAAAAGCTCTCAAACCAAGTTACTCTTAAAATGAGGTTCACTGTATTTGTATTCTATATATAATTTTGTATTAGAATAAATGTTTGGGCCCATTCTGAGCCTCCTATATTGTGACCAAACCTGTTGATCATAGTAGTCTTTTTGTGCTATACTGAGGTTCTGGGACCACAGCCTAATGGCTGAGAGGGCAATAAAATTTAGCTAAGGAAAAATTCTGATAAATGTTAGTATAGTCAGTATGCTTAGCTTTCTGCAAATGTAGCTGAAATCTACCGTGTTATCTTCCTTCCAAGCTATCTTCTGTGAACTACTATTTCCTGGCCCTCCGTGTATTGGAGATGAAGGAAGGAAGATGTGCTTGTTGTTCAGATATGGATAACAGCCAAGTGACAGACATTGCTTCTCTATAGATACAGTTGAGTAAGAGACGGTTCACACCGGGGCGACCTGGGATCCGACTTGAAGTTGCCCCAAGTCGTCCCAAGTCGTGTAGTTGAGAAAATCAATGTAAGTGAAAGGAGCCATGTTAATACACACTACTGAAGTCGCTCCGACTTCAGAAAAAGTTCCTGTACTACTTCAATCCGACTTGTAGGCAACTTGTACCCATAGATTTCAATGGAAGTTGCCTCAGAAGTCTGATCACTGCAACTTTACTGGAAGAGAACATACATTTCTCAGGCAAACCCCTCCCTCCCCCAGAGCTAATTGTTGTTTGATTGGCCACTGGAAAGCCTCCTGTCCTGGAGGCAACTTGAAGTTGCCTTGTAGGTTGCCTGATGATTCATACTCAAGTTGTGTCCAAGTTGCCTCCCAAAGTCGTGCTGGAAGTCATGTTGATCCAGTGTAAACCGGCTCTAAGTGAGCCACCCTAGCCCAGGTGGTGGTTTATTATTAGGACCACCAGGTGAAGATAAGGGGGAAAAAAAGCCTAAAAAATGTAAACTATTTTCACCACCACATATAAATATAAGTCCTTTGTAATACACATTTGTATTTGTTTTTTGATCAGATAAGCATTAATCTGTTTAAAACATGCAATTAAAAGAATAATACATACCATCAAAGTAGACAATGGCCCCCACAAGTTTGTCTTTTCGAAGCATTGGAAACAATTCTAAGGCTTTGGATTTACTGAGAACATAACTGCTTTTTAGGCACTGGCTGCCAGCTACAAGATCATAGGCCTTGATGCCAACCCAGTAGTACGGTAACTGCCACCACCTAATTCAAAACAAAGAACAATGGCACACAAATTGAATATTAGAAAGTTTTTATCAGTTAATCTTTTATCATTTAAAAGAAGCGACCAATCACAGTAATTTTTTGGTTCAACCTTCTGCAATACCCAAGATAGGGATGGTTGGTTATTATGGCAGCAACAGCCGTCATAACCAATATTCCATGGGAACCAAATGGCCTTACATATTAATGTGTTTTGAAGGGAGAACAAGTTTTTTTCAAGGCATGCCATTCTAAAATGAAAAAAATGATTCCAATTGTTTTTACCACGTAGGACACTAAACATTTCCACACTAGTACTGACTAGTATTCCAGTGTTTCTCCTCTCCCTGAGTTTCTCTCCATTACTCAGCTAATGTGACCCCAGTGCTGACGGAGAGTGGCAGGGGAGAGTCAGACAGGGATGCGGTGTAGGTGATCAACACCCTTCTTATAAACGCTAATGACATCACTAGTTTTGCAAATTTTTGGGCAATTTTTAGGCATTTTGCCAAGGAACCCCTGAAGAAACCTCAAGGCCCCCCTGGTTAAAAAAAACTGATGTAAACCATCTAGTCATGTTAATTGTGCAGTAACTGGAAAAAAAAATAACCTTTGTCTGGATTTCCCCCTGAAAAATAAGAGTGTACTTCCTGGTATGCGAGTGTGCCTAGGCACCCCTACAGTCTCATTGATGGTTAGTTATCTACAGCAGTGTTTCTCAACTCCAGTCTTCAAGGCACACCAACAGGTCATGTTTTCAGGCTTTCCATTATTTTGTGCCTTAGTAATTACCACAGCCGGGAAATCCTAAAAACATGACCTGTTGTGGCGCCTTGAGGACTGGAGTTGGGAAACACTGATCTACAGTATGGGATCTAAGGCACTGTTGCCTCTTACTGCTAGTCTCAGAAGATTTGGTGTGAGATTTGGTGATGTCACTACTATATGGCTCACTGTTCGCTGTGCTAGAGGCTCTGACATAAGAAAGCAAAGCCCTGCCTCCACCACCAACAATGCCACCTCAACACAATGACACAGTGCAGAACAGGACACCATAAGTCAGAGGAACGATCAGCTGCAGGAAGACTACAGGCAATACAAGTGACTTTTCCTTTGTCCCCAGCTTGCTTTTTTCTGGGCACAAGTTAAAGTGTTCAGTTCCTCTTTAGCAAGTACAGGGATGGAGCCTCTTAACCACTTAAGACCCGGACCAAAATGCAGGTAAAGGACCTGGGCAGTTTTTGCGATTCGGCAAAGCGTCGCTTGAACTGACAATTGCGGTCGTGCAACGTGGCTCCCAAACAAAATTTGTGTCCTTTTTTTCCCACAAATAGAGCTTTCTTTTGGTGGCATTTGATCACCTCGGTGTTTTTTTTTTTTTTTTTGCGCTATAAACAAAAATAGAGCGACAATTTTGAAAAAAATGCAATATTTTTTTCCTTTTTGCTATAATAAATATACCCCAAAAATATATAAAATATATATTTTTTTCCTCAGTTTAGGCCGATATGTATTCTTCTACCTATTTTTGGTAAAAAAAAAAAAAAAAAAAATCGCAATAAGCGTTTATCGATTGGTTTGCGCAAAATTTATAGTGTTTACAAAAAAAAAAAAAAATTTTTTTTTACTACTAATGGTGGCAAACAACAATTTTTTTCGTGACCGCGACATTATGGCGGACACATCGGACAATATTGACACATTTTTGGGACAATTGTCATTTTCACAGCAAAAAATGCTATATAAATGCATTGTTTACTGTGAAAATGACAATTGCAGTTTGGGAGTTAACCACTAGGGGGCACTGAAGGTGTTAAGTGTGACCTCATGTGTTTCTAACTGTAGGGGGCAGGGCTGGACGTGTGACATCATTGATTGTGTTTTCCTATAACAGGGAACACACAATCAATGTCATTGCCACAGTGAAGAACGGGGAAGCTGTGTTTACACACAGCTCTCCTCGTTCTTCAGCTCCGGGGACCGATCACGGGACTCCAGCAATCCGAAGCTCCGTGACCACGGCCGCGGGACACGCGGACCGGGTCGCGGGCCCGCGACCCACGGCTGGGCACTTAAAGAGGACGTACAGGTACGTGCTTGTGCCCAGCCGTGCTATTCTACCGACGTATATGTGCAGGAGGCGGTCCTTAAGTGGTTAAGTGTGGAAAGCAAAGAAGGCTGCAGTCCCTGCTGCAGCTCCCCAGCAATCTTTACTATGTAGATGTTTACACTGCAGGGTTTGGAGCATGTAGGGGAAGTTGAGGCACAGAACCAGAACATTTTGCATATATGCGCTGCAAAGGATAAGTGCAAGTACACCAACTCTAGCGTTGGTCATACACAGTTTGAATTTGAGACAATTCCTCAGAATTGTCCTTTGAGAATGTCATATTTGATGAAACAGGTCAGGGCAAGGATGCGCAAGTGACGTCATTATGATCTGGATGTGTACTTCATGTTGATGTGATTATACAGCTCTGTATCTGGCTTTTTTCTATGCAAGTGCAGTTTCTAGTTTTTAATAAAATTGTGGTATATGGTTCACACTATGTGGTGCATTGGTCTCTTTTATGCTTTTTTTTAGTGGCAATCGGCCTTGGGGATGCTCTCTAACCTAATGTGAGAATAAAATGACATATTTGGGTGGCTTTGCATTTGATCTACTATCAAGTTGTTTGCCAGGGAGCTTCCATTGATGCAGTACTCTGGTAAGTCTCCATACATTCATTTTTGGTGACGGTTTATGACACTGCTAGAGGATGCACTAATTCATTTGATTTCTCAGTGAGGAGTGGGATCATCCCATGGACTGAGTTACAAGAGGACATTTTTTCCCTTTTATAGGGTTTGTAATAATTTATTGTTAAATAACGTCTTTGGTATTTCAATAATCGTTGCACCATAATTATTTGTTTAGCGCAGCAAAAGTATTTTTAGTGATTTCTCTGAATTAGCTAAAATTCTAACCAAGGGTGCCCTTGCCTGCTCGAGATTCCTCAACTTTTTTCAAGGGGGCTGGGACAAAAATTGTCGACCAAACAGTGACTGCATCCAATAATCTGCAGGCACTGTTTGGATAGTCTGACAGCCGCCACTAGTAGCTGTCAAAATACAACAGCCCAGCAGAGGAATTTGTTCATTCACACCACACCATTCACAGCAGGGTTGCCAATCGTCAGTAAATTTACAAACAGTTTGTAAAATCTGTAATTTTTGCATCTGTCCATAAATGTTCATTAGGGACAAAAAGACTACACGTCCATAATGGACATTTATGGACAGATGCAAAAATTACAGATTTTACAAACTCGGCGGACAGGACGGTCCTGCACACTGTGCAGGGACCGCCCTGTCTCTCCTCCGCTCTCCCCTATGGAGAATCGGATGAATACGGACCGTGTGTCCGTATTCATCCGATCAGATCCTTCAGACGGAAGAAAAATAGGGTTTTCTTCCGTCCGAAAAACCGGATCTTTGCGGAGGCGGGTCATTACGGACGTTAGCGGATGCTCATGCGCTAACAGACGTGATCACATAGGGTACCATTACAAGTCCGTAAAAGGACTTGTAATAAACGGACGAACGGTCCGCCCGTGTGAAAGGACCCTTAAAGTGGTCCACGTTTTATCATGGCTGCTGAGCCCTGACACCATGGTCAGTTTATGTGCCTTTGTCAGCCACAGCTCTGCTCTCTATCCCCTCTGTCCTTCTCCCTCCCCTCCCTAACAGTCAGCTCTTACCAATACCGCCCCCCTCCCCCTCTTGCTGCTGAAATACCTTTATAAACTATACACAACCCCATCTGTTATAAAGCCTCCTATGCTTCTGTGCATGTTCTTTGTAAAAATAATGCCTATTTCTACCTGAATTCACAGCGCCGATCAGTGGTCACGTGACTCAGAGGCTCCCTCTTCTGATCCGACAGCTAGAGCGGCCAAAATTCCCCAGCTGACGTCAGTCAGGGGGAGGGGAAGAGAGAGCCGAGATGTCAGCTGGGGAGGAGGGGAGCCTCGAGGAGTCACGTGACCATCAATCGGTGCTGTGAACTCAGGTAGAAAAGGCATTCTTTTTACAAAGAACATACACTGCAGCGTAGGAGGCTTTATAACAGGGGGGATTGTGTGTAGTTTATAAAGGTATTTCAGCAGCAAGAGGGGGAGGGGGGCGGTATTGGTAAGAGCTGACTGTTAGGGAGGGGAGGGAGGAGGACAGAGGGGATAGAGAGCAGAGCTGTGGCTGACAAAGGCACATAAACTGACCATGGTGTCAGGGCTCAGCAGCCATGATAAACCGTGGTCAGTTTACAGGGGGGAGGGCAGAACCAGGCAGGATCAGCCAGGTTTTTCAGGTGTTACAGGGGGGCAAAATTACACAGCACAAGCACTGTGCTATATAACATGCTTTAAAAGGAGCAGGATCCATTTTTTATTTATTTTTTATTTTTAGGGTAACAAACACTTTAATTCTATATGTTATATGGATCTGGCAGGTTATGCATTCACCAGCACTCACTCAAAACTGAACATTCTTCTACAGACTCTCCCTTTAAATACAAATTTGAAATGCTCAATTTCTTACTTGTATACAGGCAGCATAATAGGCAGAGGGGCAGATAAATGAGGAGCAATCTCCAGCAGGTTGGCACGTTCATGAAGAGCTTCTTTTACAAGTTTGTACTGAAAAACAGAGAGAATTCAGTTACATTATCAATAAATAAAATCATAGCTGTACTCTAAAAAAGATAACATTTCCAGAGCGTAAATAGACATAGATCTGATAGGGATAAATCCAATAGGGATATTGCAACCATCTTGCTGCTCTTAATAAAAATGGTCTGGGAAAACCCACCAATTATCTGGAAGCAAAACAACCAAGCAACGAGTGCACTGACAGTGTGTTAATAACTTTTGTCCAATACAAAGTAAAGATAAAATGCACTCACAAAAGGAAAGTGTCAGATTGCTCATCTGTGGCCCAGAGTTGTTCCCGCTATCCAGTCTAGAGGGACTCACTTTGCAGCTTTGCACACTGCATCAGCGGGTTTAACCGAGCCGATACTAGCATCCTGGACAGCTTTCGGCTCCAACTCCTGATGCTGGCCACGGCTGGGGAGTCCCCCTGGACTGGATAACGGGGAAACAATTCTGGGCCACAGATGAGCAAGTCTGAAACTTTCCTTTTGTGAATGCATTTTATCTTTATTGTATATTGGATTAATGTTATTACTACACTATCGCTGTATGTTCTGTCTTCTTGATTTGCTTCCAGATAGCTTTATTCTAACTGAAGTAAAAAAAAAACAGAATAAAATCCACCAGCTACATATCAGGAGAAGATGTAAACAGGTTAGTTGTTTTCTTGATTACTGACCCTTGATAGGGTTACATTGATGAAACACGTTGGGGCCGATCTTAGTCACACAAAAGATACCTGCTCATCGGGCACCAACATAGTGAGCAGCAGAATAACCTTTTTTGTTCAGTGTTTGAGCAATGGGGTAGTTCATTGACGCTTCCTGTTAATGGGTAACTGCTTTGCCATACATTGTATGGTCAAGACAGCTTACACACAGAGTCTGCCAGAGCCCTGCATTGCACCCATGATCTGCTGGTTTTGGGTGCAATGCTTTCCAGGCTCCCAATAAAATAAATGCAATTTTTTTTACTTGTAAAAAGATGTGCATTTAATTTTATTTATTTTTTTAAAGGTGAACTTATCCTTTAATGTAGCAGCTGAGGAATATTAAAATGGAGCGTATTGAGATTATAAGGGACCAAAGTACAAAAATCTGAGAACCTCAATGTATTTTTCATGGATATCCCAGTTCTGTAAAGTATGAATCAGATTGTGTTATCTTGCCCATCAGCAAGGCTTGGAATAAAAAAAAAATACCATCCCAGTTAAATTGATTCATAAAACACACAGCCTTTGGCGGACTTGTAGATGCAGTAAATGAACCAATGAATGCCATCAGGGGACAATAAGCCTGTCAGCTTACTTGTCAATAATACAATTAGCTACAATTTAATAAAGATTTAAGACTCTGAGGGGCTTGTTCAATTTGTTACAGAGTCTTTCCGCCATGAAGAAATAATTTCCTTCTATTTTTTTTTTATCAGAGCATATTAAATGAAACACAGAGCTATAAACCACTGAAATTTAAAGGGACACCAAAAGGCCTTATGTTTTCTTCATGTGGTGCTCTAATATGAGTGTTAAAAATATAATGCAAGATAAAAATTATTCTGTAGGGATACTGGTATGCAAACCTAACCACAAACATTTCATTTTAAAACTAAAAATCGACTCCAAGTGGCAAATACAATTACAACCCCAATTTTAAAAGAAGTTGGAACTTTGTTTAAAATATAAATAAAGACAGAATGCAATGATTTGCAAATCTCATAAATACTTAGGGCCAGATTCAGTAAAGAGATACGATGGCGTATCTCCAGATACGCCATCGTATCTCTGCGTATCTCCAGATACGCCATCGTATCTCTGCGTCTGAGCCCTCCTATCTATGCGCCTGATTCATAGAATCAGTTACACATAGATTTCTATTAGATCCGACTGGCGTAAGTCTCTTACGCCGTCGTATCTAACTTGCATATTTACGCTAGACGCTAGGTGGCGTTCCCGTCTAAAATATGCAAATGAGCATAATACGCCGATTCCCGAACGTACGCCAGGTCCAGCGTAATGTTACCCCTGCTGTATAAGGCGCAGCCAATGTTAAGCATGGACGTCGTGCCGGCGTATTTTTTCCTGTCGTTTACGTAAAATGTCCGCGAATAGGGCTTTGCGTAAGTGGCGTTCACGTCAGTATTTGCGTCGTGATTTGGAGCATGCGCACTGGGATAAATTCACAGCCGGCGCATGCGCAGTATGTTCGGTGCGGGATCGCGCATAATTTAAATAATACACGCCTCTTACCTGCCCAATTTGACTTACGACAGGCCATTTACGCTACACCGCCGCAACTTTACACGCAAGTGCTTTGTGAATACAGCACTTGCCCGTAAAAGTTGCGGCGGCGTAGTGTAAACAGCATACGCTACGGCGGAGTGGAGATATGCTGCTCCTACCTGAATCTGGCCCTTATTTTATTCAGAATAGAACATATAAAATGTATAAAATGTTTAAACTGAGAAAATTTGAAATTTAAGAAAAAAAAGAGGTAAGTTTTAAATTGATGGCAGCAACCCGTCTCAAAAAAGTTGGGACAGGGCAACAAAAAGCTGGAAAAGTAAGTGGTACTAACAAGGAAGAGCTGGAAGAACATTTTGCAACTGATTAGTTTAATAGGCAAAAGGTCAGTATGATTGGGTGTAAAAAAGGGCATCTTAGAGAGTCAGGGTATCTCTGAAGTAAAGATGGGCAAAGAGTCACCAATCTGTGAAAAGCTGCGTTTAGATTTTTTTTTAACAATTTCCGAACTGTTCAAAAACGTTTTTGATTTTCTACTGTGAATAAAATATAGGTTTATGAGATTTGCAAATCATTGCATTCTGTTTTCGTGTAGATTTTACACAGCGTCCCAACTTTTTTGGAATTAGAGTTGTATTCAGAAAACCATTATTCTAGAGAAAACCGCACAGAGGACTGCAAAGCTATAACCGGTGATAATACCTCCAATATACACAGCCCAATATAATAGAAACCCAATTCTATGGGGCTCAGACTGTAAAACGATGCAGAAAAAAACAAAACAAGTCTGCATTCAGTCAACTCAAATAATTTAATCTGAGGATCATTTTATTTTCCCATGAATACAAGCAGGGCTTCTAGAGTGCTTTTGGATGGGAGCAGCCTCTTGGCAACCATGCCTTAATCTAGATTCTTATATACATATCACTCATTAATAAATACAGTAGCTCTCTAAATGCTCCCAGAAAACAGCAGTTAAAAGGATTGTAAAATATTGGAGCTGCCATTGTTGATCTGTTACTGAAGGTTCATCTTTAAAGTGGTTTTAAAGCCTGGATATTTTTAACCTTAATGCATTCCTTTCATTGGGATAAAACATGTTTAGGCATCAGCATCACCCCTCATCCCCCGCCCACCTCTTTTTACTTATCTGAGCCCTCCTTCAATCCAGCACTGTGCATGTTTGCAACTCTTCTCTCACCTCAATCCTGGTCTTGCTGGCTTTGCTGCGCTCTTCACTGGCTTTGATTGACAGCACCTGGGAGCCAATGGCGAGGGTAAGACACAGACAGCGGGGCTTCTGGGTGAGCACGCACAAGTGCCCCTATGGAAAGCGGCTTTCCATGGGGGCACTCAGAGAGGAGGAGTGCAGGCAGAGGACGAGGAAGTTTGTGGCTGCTCTGTACAATTCCATTGCACAGAGCAGGGTACTATAGACATGTTTTTTATGATTACCTTTACAATCGATTTAAAGCGGGGGTTCTGTGGGAAATTGTTTTTTTTTTTTACATGTGCATCTACTGTTTTAAACATAGTTAAGCTTGTACTCATTTGTCTGAATTTTGTAGGCATCCGCAGTGATATTCAGCAATGAATGAAGATTTTTTTATTTTTTTAACCACTTCAGCCTTTACCAAGCACTGGAGAACAGCTCATGGTTTTATGCTTCCTCCGTCTCCATAACGGTTTTGCATCATCTGTGTTTTCTGTGCTTTACCCTCTTTTTTTTTAATTTTTAATAATTCTATATTTTTTTTTAAATACATAAATCTTTTGTGTACATATCAAAAATGTTCCTTTTATCTTTGAAAGAGACGTGTCGTCGTGCCTCACCATTACATTGTTGATGGGGAACTCACTTTACGTAAACCCATCAAAATAGCTCAGACATACCGAAACCCAAGCCTCGTTGTTCCCCATCCTTATTCCTCCCCTCCCCCTTTGCCCCTACCCCTCCCCCCCCCCCCGCTCTCGGTTCCCAGGGCTCTTATTTTATTCTCAATATCATTATTCATTCTACCTTTGCAATTTATTTATTTGTTTTTTTCCCCGGTTGTTATTTATATTTGGCTGACTTATTGGTGCTATTCTGTTCATAAATGAAGATTTATAAAAATGTGTGTAGTACAGCTCAATCTTGCTTGTGGGCATTGTGAAGCCCACAAGCAAATACTTACGGGAATCTGTGAATGCTGATATCCCGGGCATGGGCAGTGTTGACGGTATATAATAGCAGATTTCACCCGTTTGCCAACAATTAAAACGGCGGAATTGGATCCGCCCTCATCACGTGACCGGCTGCAAGAGTCACGTGACGAGTAAAATCACGCAATATTTCCTCGTTTTGCCTTATGAATCGTCTCCTGGGAAGCGTGACGCTGTGCTACCAGGAGACATTGCGAAATAGTCCCAGCAAACACTGGGGCGCTGAGAGATGCCCACTCCCGCAGGAGGAAAACCAGGTAATGCCTACAATTGACTCCGGATTAAAGGTATTGCAATCGTACATAAAATTATGGATAGAAAACCGTTTATATACACACTGAGCTGCTTTGATTAAGTAGTAGTTTAGATTTAGGGTGAACCTCCGCTTTAAGTGCTGTCATTCTTATCCTTGCTACGCCACATGGTGAGTTAGTGACTTGGAACAGGCATGTGCACAGCGTTTCCAATTATTAAAAAAATTGTGAATCTGCATGTACATTCATTCCAAGCACACTGGGCAAAAATGTATGTCCTTTAGGCTATATTCTCTTTTGAACAAATGTTCTTTTATCATGAACAGTAGTAAAATATTACATAATGGCCAATTGATTGCATAACAAGAGATACCATGTAAAAAACGCTACAAACACTAAAGGTAGTTGCAGAATAAACTTAACCATTGGTTACATTTCATTTCAAAATTTTCTCCATCATTCACTAGAATTGTTTCATTGTATCTCGTTTCAAACATCTATGCATTTCCAATGTTACTCAGCTCCAACTAGTGACCATATAGTGGTATTTTACTACTGCCTATAATAAAAAGAACATTTGTTCGTTTTTTTTTTTTTTTTATAGGCAGATAAAATAGCCCAAAGAACATTACATTTTGCCTCATCTACAAAAAACTGTACATAAACGTTCAATGCACGAATGGCTATGTATATGTATATATATATATATATATATATATATATATATATATATATATATAAATAAATAAAATAGATGCTTGGTGTCCTGTCACTACATAGCTGCATGCTTGTTCCAGATCAGATTCTCACTAGATAATGAACCCAATATCCCAATGAAAGCCCCAAAACATCCACCTTGATAACAAAGAGAAACAAGTAGAGACAACTTAGGCCCCATACACACGATCGGACATATCCGATGAAAACGGTCCGCGGACCATTTCCATCGGATATGTCGGATCGGGAGTTTGATCCGATGGCGTGTACACACCATCGGATCAAATTCCCCGCCGCCGGACGGCGCGGTGACGTTGACGCCGCCGCGTCACCACCACGTCGCCGCACCAGGAAGTAAAACACTTCCGCGCATGCGCCGAATCCATTCGGCGGCGGCGCGGCAGCGGTGGGGGACGACATGTCTGCTGGTAAGTGTACTAACCAGCAGACATGTCGGGCGGACAGATTCCACCGGATGGATTTCAAAGCATGCTTTGAAATCTGTCGGGTGGAGAAATCTGTCCGCTAGCCCATACACACGAGCGGAGATGTCTGCTGAAACGGTCCATCGGACCGTTTTCAGCGGACATATCCCCTCGTGTGTACGAGGCCTTAGAGTCAGGAAAATATTGGATTAAAAATCTCCAATCGGTGGGATAACAAATTCCTTCATTACCTTCATTTGTTACACTACAAATTAAATAAAAACTCCATAGCTTCTTCCTTAACTTTTAATTTGGTGCTCAACTAGTTTTTCTCTGTATGGTCACACCTCAGGTTCTACTGCCTTTGTCTGATACCCCAAGATCAATAGCAACCTTATATCATATTTCCAACTTGCAGTTAAATTTAAAGGAAGCCCCTCTATGAGTGTTCTGTGCATCCCCATCCACAAAGCATACTTACATTCTTTTTTAAATATTTTTTACCCTTTCGATGTTTCTCAAGAGAAGGTGTCATGGCTGACTGCAAGACTTCCCAAGTCTGTCCTTAAAGTGGATGTAAACCCACCCTCATCCTTTCTAAACTGCTGCCATAGTGCTGATCTATAAGGATATAAATGCCTCCTGCATGTATCCTTACCTGTCAAATGTCTCCGCTCTGTCTGTTATAAGAACTGGAAAACTGCAAATTCTGTGGGTGGGTCTGTTGTCTGGAGCTCTGTGGGTGGAGTTGTGATGTCAGTGAACTCCCCGCTCTCCTCTACCCTCCTTGTCAACATGCATTTTTTCCTATGTATTTCTTACACTAAATTCTGCTATGATCACCAACATCCAGTCAAAATCCAGAAAAGTAACCACATGACTTCAGAAACGGAGTGGGGGCGGGAATTAAAAAATAATGCCTGTCTCCAGGCTAGTGCATGAGATATGTATATAACCTGTCACTCACAGCAAGGGGGCAGAACGGACCAAGGTTTTTCTCTGCAAGTCCATTTTATTTCACTGAACAATAAAAGAGGATTGCTCAGAGCTGGATTAACTCTGTGTGGCACAGATGATAGGAAATCTTACACATACTCTACATTGTGACATCAAAAAAAAAAAAAATATCATAAAAAAAAAATTGGGTTTACATTCACTTTAATGACATAGAATGCAAGAAGGCCAGCCTCTACACCTTTAACCGTTAGTGTTCAATTCTAGTTATAATTTATAAAGGAAGATCTGCCTGAATTGTACAGACAGGGATAATAATGGCAATAACAGCTGCCCAGCCTCATCATAAACAAAGAGAACAATGTAAGATGTGTCCTTGCTAGATGGTCAGCAATAGAGCATCTAACAAAGGTAAGCTGCATTTTTTTAAGTTATGCTATGCGAATAGGGATAGGTCACAGGGATAGGTCACAAATATAAAAGTAGGTGTTATCCCAATTTTGCTGCAAACGTGGAAATACACTTTAACCAGAATTCTCACACCTCTTACAAAGTTCTTTGAACTGTCACAGCAAGTTCATTGAGACGGCCAAACACTTTCCTGGCAAACACTTCCCACCTTACATGGCAGAAGTGGTATCCCATATTTACAACCTGACATTTTTCCTTAAAGGAATGTAAATAATCAGGAGTAAGGATACTTTGAATAGTGCAATTTAGACATGCAGAATAAGAAAGGAAAATGTATACCAAAAAAACAAAAAATACCCATTATTGTTTTCTGATGGACAAGTCTGGGTACCTGGTACTTCCTCGCCTGCAGACTCACATGTCCGGAAACCAAAAGTCCCAGACGACTTGACTACCACCAACAAAAAAGATTTGTAAAGTGAAGCAGCATGGTGCGTAGTATAGACAGCAATATTTCTGTAGTCCAAGGCAAAGAACAACAAAGCACCATCTGCGCCACACACCCATTTGATTCAATGCCTTTATTGCCAGAAGCCGTGAATGATGGATTCTGTGCTTCAATGCACTCATATATCCACTGAACAAACAAATTACAAATTCCTGAAAGAGGCAGCCTCTACGCAAATTTAGCCAAGCCCTACCCATCCCCCATCCCATGTGATATCAGAGAGCCAATTGTGAAAAGCAGAAGTCACAAGTAGAAGGATTCCTAGAACCTTCTAAATCCTCAGCCCTGGTCTACAGATATATTGCTCTTAAATAATTTATTACAACATTTTTTATCCTTGATATGTGTCTGCTGTACCATGTAGTTGTGTTAAAAAGGATCCTGTTCTCGTTGTAATGCTTCATTTGTGTGAAATACCTGGTGTTTCTACCAGACCTCCTGATTTACGGCTTTTCTGTTTTCTGGCTGTACTGGGAGTACACCCTGCTTTCCCCCTGCACAGCCATTAACTGAGAAGATCAGTGTACTGCTGTTTCTTCACTCCTAGCTCTCCAAGCCCCCTAGGCAACTAAGAACAGAGGTCATATGAACACAAAAAAAAAAAAGGCAAAACCCAAGGCATTTATATATATATATATATATATATATATATATATATATATATATATATATATATTATATTATATAATATATATATATATATATATATATATATATATATATATATATTTTATATCTATACACAAATGTTTTGCCTTTCATTTCCATTATAATCGGAATGGGTTGTTTTACAAAGTAAAGGGTTCAAATATATTTTAAGGCTCCCTTTGCATCCGTGTACGTGTTCCAATTCATTCTTAATGGCACCCCAATGGACTTTACTAAAGCACATGCGTTACCATGCACCACAACGCGTGTTACAGTATTCTCAAAATCCCCGCTAGGACTTGCAGAACTCCTACTATACCCACCAGGACATTCAGAGCTCCTAGTCTCAGCATCCATGACAGGACTTCCAATGGTACTAGCAAAATTCTTGCCAGGACTTCCAATGGTACTCACAGAATCCCTGCCATGACTTCTAGAGTTCCCAGTAATGACGTTGGATGTGTCCTCCGACCAGAGGCTAGGGCTGCATCATACCAGGAGCTACCTAAGAGCTAGAGAGCTACAATACTTGTCTGCCAGTTGCAGACCCAGATTGTCCCGAGTATTCTCTTGCTTGCTCTTGTCTCCTCAGACCTGAATGCTCCTCCTTGCTACTTGAATAGACCCAACTAGTCTCCTCCTGCCTTTACCCGTGCTTGGATGTCATAAGGGTTTCCGGTCCACCTCCATCATCAGGAGCTCAGGTGAGGACAAAATTCTACTTGGATTGGGTGCCTCAGGCGAGCCTACGTCACCTGCCAGGGGGCCCCATAACAGCATAGTAACTTCATACTGTATTTAAAAAAAGGAAAAAACCCAGTGGCATGAACTTCTTTGGTGGTATGTCTTGGCAATGGAAAGCCCAATAAAATGAATGAGCTGCCCTAAAGATATGCACATTAATACGTGAAAAAAATATACATCAAAGCATGTTCACTACCAAAGGCAGAATGTAAACAAAGCAGCATTTACAGTACATTAGTCTGGATTTCTGAGCTCACCTTTAAAAGTGCAAGGGCATTTACATTTAGGATGCTGATACGCAGGCTTTTTAGGACAGAACATACTGTATTTAGTTTACAGTGCCGGGAAGATTGTATGCCAGGACAAAGTAAACCTCATGAGTATGCGTGAGAGTTACGCACCGACCATCAGGTGGAGGGTGGACATTGCAGCTTTGAAATAGGTCACTTTGCTGGGTAAGTGTGTGATCAGGGGTGTCTTTAACACAGGGCAAAAGGGACAGCTGCCCCGGGCCAAGTCATTGTTGTGGAGCCCAAAGCAGTTTCCCCTTGAACCTGCACTGCCTGAAAATAGTAAGTGGATTCTGGAGGGCCAGAGAAAATGTTTACCCGGGATCCAATCAATATTAAAGACGCCCTGTGTGTGATAAGGAGCAAAAATGCTGTAATTACTTGTAGATTATGACAAAAAGCTCCCGGGGGCCCAACATTTTGCCTGTGCTTTAGCAGTGTACTTCTGCCCTTACCTTGTTGAAGAAATATTTTTGACCAAAAGACTGTCTAAAAGTATAACAGCGAGAGTCTCTACTTATTTTTAAAAATCCGGTGACATAATAACAAATAAATATCCTTCTAGGGAGTACAAGGAACCATAATACCATGAACACACGAACGTTTTTCGGCATGAAAAAAAGCGAAGTTTTTCACCATGTAGAAAAACAACGTTTTTTACAACTTCATCATTAAAACGACGTTACCCACACACCATCGTTTTAAAAAAATGCTCTAGCAAAGCGCGGTGACATACAACATGTACGACGGCACTATAAAGGGGAAGCTCCATTCGCCTTTGGGCTGCTTTAGCTGATTCCGTGTTAGAAAAGCGTGAATCGTCTTTTACTGCCTGTTACAGTGTGATGAATGTGCTTACTCCATTATGAATGGTAGTTTTATCAGCGAGTGCTCCCATCTCATAACCTTCTTCTGAGCATGCGCAGGTTTTTCACGTCGTTTCAGCCCACAAACGATCATTTTTTACAACCCGAAAAATGACAGTGTTTAAAACGTTGTTAAAAAATGCAGCATGTTCGGAACAAAATGTGGCCGTATTTCAGAATCCGAAAAATGATGTGAAGCCCACACACGATCATTTTAACCACTTTAGCCCCGGACCATATTGCTGTCCAATGACCAGAGCACTTTTTGTGATTCGGCACTGCGTCGCTTTAACCGACAATTGCGCGGTCGTGCGACGTGGCTCCCAAACAAAATTGGCGTCCTTTTTTTTCCACAAATAGAGCTTTCTTTTGGTGGTATTTGATCATCTCTGCGGTTTTTATTTTTTGCGCTATAAACAAAAATACAGTGACAATTTTGAAAAAAATTCAATATTTTTTTACTATAATAAATATCCCCAAAAAAATATATATAAAAAAAAAAAAATTTTTTTTCCTCAGTTTAGGCCGATACGTATTCTTCTACATATTTAAAAAAAAAAAAAATCGCAATAAGCGTTTATTGATTGGTTTGCGCAAAAGTTTTAGCGTTTACAAAATAGGGGGTCGTTTTATGGCATTTTTATTAATATTTTTTTTTTACTAGTAATGGCGGCGATTAGCATTTTTTTTCAGTACTGCGACATTATGGCGGGCACTTCGGACACTTTTGACACATTTTTGGGGCCATTGGCATTTTTATAGCGATCAATGCTATAAAAATGCATTGTATTACTATAAAAATGCCATTGGCAGTGAAGGGGTTAACACTAGGGGGCAGGGAAGGGGTTAAGTGTGTTCCTTTGTGTGTTCTAACTGTATGGGGGGGTGGCCTCACTAGGGGAAATCACTGATCTTCTGTTCATACATTGTATGAACAGAAAATCAGCGTTTCCCCCGCTGACAGGAAAGAGAGCTATGTGTTTACACACATAGCTCCCGTTCCCCGCTCTGTAACAAGCAATCGCGGGTGCCTGGCACTCGGGGGCGAGCGGGGACGCGCGCGCCCCCTAGCGGCCGCTTTAAAGCGGACGTATAGCTACGGGGTCTCGCCCAGGAGTGCCGCCGTCCCGCAGTAATACGACGGCGGGCGGCAAGCGGTTAAATGACGTTTTTAAAAAAACATAGTTTTTTTCATGCCGAAAAAACGATCGTGTGTACGTGGCAGAATAGATCATTAAAGATTAAACTGATTATTTACTAAACAGGATTACATTCCAGAACAATAACCCATAACGTTGCCAAGACGATACGTATCAAAATCTATGATTTTGAATAAAAAATAAATAAAAAAACTGTACATTCTTTAAAAATGTCATAAGGTAAATCGGTCATTCTTTGTTTCTTTATCTACAGACAAACAATATAAATGCAGGACAACATAAGTGAAATGACTAAGGCGGTAGAAGGTCTTTGGCATACAGCGAGCCGCATACGATGAGGCCGCTGCAGACCACTTCAATGAAGCCTTGCTCACTGCCCGTTGCTCATACAGCGCTGTGACATCAAGGCTAACAGTCAGGATTATAAAAAAGGAAGTGACCAGGCATGTGTCACTTGAAATCTATTGACGATTTTTGTTTATAACAAACTCAATGACCCCTTTACTTGGTCATGACATGGCTTGCCAACGCTCTTTATAACTCAGCCACAAACCGCTGTTTTACTACACTGAACAGAAAAAGAAATAGAAAAAAAAAGAAAAAACTGTTGTTAAATACACAGAGGAGAGTTATCATTATCAGTGCCCTGGTGTGATAAAAGTATTTATTATGTAATGACTACAAAAGAAGATTATAGCAAAACCCTGGTCAAGGATCACATGAAGCAACTGTGTAGGAGTTGTATGTAGATAATCAAGTGCACAGAAACATTTATGCAACATTAATGATAAAATCCTTACATGTCTTGGAATAAACTATGATGGTATAGGTGAGCAAAATAAAAAAGTATTCAGTATATTGCTGTAATACATGCACCTTGCCTATGATTTGTCTCATTATAAATGCTACAAGTACATAATACCTTGATCAAACAAACAAATTGCCTTATGAGCGGCTATGATAATTTTAACAAACTATAAAGTACTCCTTCCTCTCTTATTGAGTTAGGTGCCCACCCTTTAATACTCCCATAATCATATGCATCCAATTAATATAAACTAAACAGTGTCCTGCTTCGCACAACTTAAAAAAAATAAAATAAATCAAAAGTCCATAATATTAAAAGTCATCTTTATTCACTTTTCTCCTTGTACGTAACTTCTTATAGTGAATCAGCCACCTGTGCCTATGCCTATGCCTGTAATCACCACCAGATGACCTTACAATTTAGTAGGGTCATAAAGCACTTGTGGACTATGTTTTCTCCCCAATAAGTGGACTCTTAACTTTTTCTTGGTCTGCAGTGTAATACTTTTTACAGACTCACTGCCTTCTGATCCTCCGCTAAGCATCACATATCGGGGGGAGGGGAAATGGGCAAAACAGTGCTTGAATAAGCACTTGATCCTCCCAGTGAAGCCACATCACCCTGTGGCGTAACACGTAGGGGAGGGGCTAGATGACGCCACAACGCTCAGAGCATGAGGAAGTGCGGTAATTTATACAGAGGATTGCTGGTGCAAAATAGCTGCTGATATGGTTATATGATGTTTATATCGGGTGCAATTTCGTACCATCAAAAATTGAGTGTATGTCTGGAATGGTTTTAGAGCATAAAGGGATTTTTAATAACAGCTTACCTGTAAAATCCTTTTCTTGGAGTACATCACGGGACACAGAGCGCATAGCCATTACATATGGGTTATATGGAGTACCTTCAGGTGTGGACACTGGTGTAATCAACTTCACAGGAAGTTCCTCCCTATATAACCCCCTCCCACTGAGAGTGCTTTAGTTTTGTAGCAAGCAATTTCTCTGAGGTTACACAATGTTCCCACAAAGAGGGGTGGGAGCTCTGTGTCCCGTGATGTACTCCAAGAAAAGGATTTTACAGGTAAGCTGTTATTAAAAATCCCTTTTTCTTGATCGTACATCACGGGACACAGAGCGCATAGCCATTACATATGGGATGTCCCAAAGCAATGCTCTATGAAGGGAGGGAGACCGTAAGGCAAAAAATAGCCAAACAGAAACTATATCAGGAGGTAAAATAGCTCCACCAACAGAAAAAGGGGGCGTGAACCGGGCCAGAGGATTCTATACTGCTGCCCGTAGGACCGCCTGCCCAAATGCTGCGTCCGCAGCCTTTGTGACGTCCAACTTATAAAATTTAGTAAACGTATGTACGGAAGACCAGGTTGCCGCTTTGCAAACCTGTGCCATAGAGATCTGATGGTGTGCCGCCCAAGAGGCACTCATGGCCCTCGTAGAATGGGCTTTAACTGATAAGGGAGGTGGAACGCGCTTCAGACCATAGGCCTGAAAAATCAGCTGCTTAATCCACCTAGCCAAGGAAGACTTGGCAGCCGGCTGACCCTTCTTGGGGCCATCCGGAAGAATGAAAAGCACATCTGTTTTCCTAATCTTTTCTGTAGCCTTGAGATAAACCCTCATGGCTCGGACCACATCCAAAGTATGAAGCAATCTTTCCTCTCTGGACTGGGGAGTAGGAAAGAAGGATGGTAGGACTAGGTCCTGATTCAAGTGAAAACTGGATATGACCTTAGGAAGGAAAGAAGGCTGAGGCCGCAGAACCACTCTGTCCTTATGCAGAATAAGGTACGGTTCCCTGCAAGACAAGGCTGCCAGCTCGGAGACCCTTCTGGCCGAAGCCATAGCCACCAAGAAAACCAACTTTCGGGTTAGCAGCACAAGAGGGATTTCTGTCAGAGGTTCAAACGGCTGCTTTTGTAAAGCTGACAAGACCAGATTTAAATTCCAGGGGCAGAGGGGAGCTCTAATAGGGGGATTTACATGCAAGACCCCCTGCAAAAAGGTTTTTACAAGCGAATGTGTGGCCAAAGGCCTTTGAAACCATATCGATAAGGCAGACACCTGCCCCTTTAGAGTACTAAGAGCCAACCCCTTGTCAACGCCAACCTGGAGGAATCGCAAGATCCTGTCAATAAAAAACTTGCGAGGATGCCCTCCTTGAGACTCGCACCACTCCACATAGGTTCTCCAGACTCTGTAATAGATATTTCTAGAGACTGGCTTTCTAGCTTGAATTAACGTAGATATGACTTGGGCCGAGAGGCCTCTGCCCTTAAGAATTAGAGATTCAGCCGCCAAGCCATCAAATTTAGCTGCTGTGAAGCAGGGTGGTAGATCGGGCCCTGAGACAGCAGATCTGGGCGCAGGGGGAGTGGCCACGGTGCCCTTACTGACATCCTCACGATGAGTGCGTACCAAGCCCTTCTGGGCCAGGCTGGGGCCACCAGGATCACCGGCCTGCGCTCCACCCTGATCCTTCGTAGAAGGCGGGGAATCATCTGTAGTGGAGGGAACGCATACAGGAGAGAAAACTGGTGCCAGGGGCAAACCAACGCATCGGTCCCGTAGGCCGAGGGGTCCCTGGCTCGGGATACAAATTTGTCCAATTTCTTGTTGAATCTTGTTGCCATGATGTCCACATCGGGAACTCCGAATCTTTGGCAAATCTCTTGGAATACCTGGGGGTGAAGAGACCACTCTCCCGGGAGCAACTGTTGACGACTCAAAAAATCTGCTTGAGAATTGTCTATCCCTGGGATGAACACTGCTGAGATGCAGGGTACATGGGCTTCGGCCCATGCAAAAATTAGGTTTACTTCCCTTTGAGCCGCCAGGCTCTTTGTGCCCCCCTGGTGGTTTATGTATGCCACCGCCGTGGCATTGTCGGACTGTATCCTTACTGGCAGACCCTGCAGGGGGAGAGTCCAGGCGACCAGGGCCAACCGAACAGCTCTGATCTCTAGGACATTGATGGGAAGCAGACTTTCTGCCTCTGACCACTGTCCCTGCTGGGTCCGTTTTCCTAAGATTGCCCCCCAACCTGTTAGGCTGGCATCTGTGGTTACTATTTTCCACGAGATGGGGCAAAAGGTTTTCCCTTTTGATAATTTTTGAGGGATCAGCCACCAGTACAGGCTGTGCCTGACTTCTGGAGAAAGAACTAATGGACGGTCTAATGCCTGTATGGACTTGTTCCAAGCAGAGAGAATAGCTGCTTGCAGAATTCTGGTATGGATCTGGGCGTAGGGCGCTGCTTCGAAGGCGGCCACCATCTTCCCCAGCAGTCGCATGCATAGGCGAATAGTCGGCTTCTTTTTGCCTAAGACTATTTGAATCGTTTGAATCAACGACCTGATCTTCTCTTGAGGTAAAAATACCTTCTGGCATTCTGTATCTAACCGAAAGCCTAGATATTCCAACTGTCTTGTGGGATGTAACCTTGATTTTTCTTGGTTCACAATCCACCCGAACTCTTCTAGATGCCGCACTGTGCGGACTACTGCATGATTGAGGTTGGAAGCTGAACTGTCGATAACCAGGAGATCGTCCAGGTATGCTAGGACCAAGATGCCTTCTGTCCTTAGGACGGCTAGTACCGGGGCTAACACCTTTGTGAATACCCGTGGAGCTGTTGCCAACCCGAAAGGGAGGGCTACGAACTGATAATGACTTTGGTTTATCGTAAAACGAAGAAACTTGTGATGTGCTGGGTAAATTGGCACATGCAGATATGCATCCTTTATGTCTATAGATGCTAGGAAGTCGCCCTGAGGCAGGCTGGTTGTCACTGAACGTATGGAGTCCATACGGAAGGTCTGAATCCTTAGAAAGCGATTTAGGCGTTTGAGGTCTAATATAGGCCTGACGTCGCCATTGGGTTTTGGTATAACAAAAAGGTTGGAGTAGAATCCCAGACCCCTTTCTTGGGTTGGTACTTCTACAATTACTCCTTGGAGCAAGAGGCGATCCAACGCCTTTACGAGAGAGGCCCTCTTTAACGGGTCGCTTGGAAGACTTGACCCCTGAAAATGAGGAGGGGGGATTTCTCGAAACTCTAGTTTGTAGCCTGAGGCTACTACGGACCGAACCCAAGAGTCGGGAATTCTGGCCTTCCAGACTTCGGAGAAAAACTGAAGTCTTCCCCCCACCCAAGAGAGTGGGGGCGCCCCTTCATGAATCTGATTTGATGACTGGTTTAGCCGGCTTGCGAGACCAGGGCCTCTTGTTTGCCGCGGCTTGTCCCTGTGGGCGGCTATTAACTGTTGAACGCCCGGGAGGCCGTCGATACTGACGGGAAGTCGAAGGGGCCGAGCCTGCAATGGCCTGTCGTTTAAACGTGGGCCCACGCGGTCTTTTCTTGACCGGTAAGGAAGTACTTTTTCCACTTGATATGGTGTGGATATATTTATCTAGGTCTTCCCCGAATAGTCTTCCCCCATGAAAGGGAAACCCTGCTAGAAGCTTTTTGCAGGGTGCCTCTGCTGACCAGTTCTTTAGCCACAAAAGACGACGCATGTGAACCATCAGTAGAGATAAACGGGATGCCTGTTGGATGGAGTCCTTAATAGCATCTACTGCAAAGCAGAGAGCCCTAGGGAATTCTGCTAATTCATGAGTATGCTGAGCCGGCATGTCCTTCAATATATGCTTTGCCTGATCCTTCAAGGCCTGACAAACACCAATGGCTGCTACTGCTGGCTGAACCATGGCACCTACTGAGGTAAAAGCTGCTTTCAGTAGGGTCTCGAATTTCTTGTCGACCGGATCCTTGAACATATGGACATTTTCAACCGGACAAGTCAGGGATTTATTCACGCAGGAAATGGCTGCGTCCACTGTAGGGAGAGCCCATTTCTTTACATATTCCTCTTCCATAGGGTAGAGAATAGAGAATCTTTTAGGAGGGACAAAGATTCTATCAGGTCGAGCCCAATCTTGGTAAATCACGTTCCGCAGAAGGGGGTGCATTGGAAAGGATGCACCAGTTAATGGGGCCTTTAAAGAACCCAATGAGGATACCTCCGGGGCTACTAGTTCTGGCACTGGAAGTTTAAAGGCAGTGCGAACCATATCTGTCAAAGACTGGATCCACAGGCCCTCCGCTTGAGAGGCCGAAAAATATTCATCTATAGTGGAATTTTCCCTGTCTGAACCGTCGGGACTTGGGTCTGCCTGATCCCCTTGTGGGTCCCGTTCCTCTGAAGAGGAGACCTCCGCATCTGAAAACCCCACACTGGGTGAAGGGGATCTAGCCCGCTTGCTACTTGGGCAAGGACGGGAAAACAACGCAGTTAACCTTTTCTCTAGCCCACACATGGTGGCTGCTAGCATTTCTTCCGTCACGTAAACGGGAATGGGTGGATCGGGGGCCGCCTCTGCCCCCAGCACCCCCAATGGCTCTTGTACTATGCCACTCGGTGTCCTGACTGGCGAGGGTGGGGCCGTAGAAGCCTGGCCCAAATCCTCTGACCCCGATGGAGACCCCTTTTGCTTTTTGGTACCTTTAGCAGCCTTGGCTGGTCCAGATCCCTTTGGAGCCATTGTACAACCTTGGGTCACCCCTATAGCCAACACCTGACTGTTGTAGCTAGGAATAACCAATATGAGGGCAGGTATGAGAGAAAATGAAAAAGAACTAATTTCTCTCTTTTTCTTTTATATTTCTCTTTTTTTTTTTTTTTTTTTTTCAAAAAAATCTTTTTTACCCGCCTGGGAGGTGGCAATACCGAGGAAGCCTGTGAGTATTGACACACCAATGCCCGTTAGCCGGAGTCCAAGGTAGACTCAGATACTGCTGGATCTAAGGCTGAGTCCCTTTAAGCAAAAAAACCCTTTTTTTTTTTTTTTCTGGTCTATAGTGGACCTAAGTCCTAGACCTGAAGATCCACTAAACCGCCACTAGGTGTCCCTGTGTGGCCAAAAGACCCAGCTGCACGCTCTGTATCCTTTCTTCCTCTGCCTCCAGGAGGGAAAGACCAGCCAGAGAAAAGTTTTTCCTTTATACAGACCCTGACGCTGCTGGCCCGCCCCCCCGACGCACGCCGACGCTATAAAAGGCGGCGTGCACGCGCGCGCGTATGCGCGCGCACACACGCGCGCATGATCGCGCGCACGATCGCGCGCACGATCGCGCGCACCACGCCGAACCCACATGGAGGAAGCAGAGCAGAGGAACAACATGGACCAGCGTTATGCAGCACCAACAGACACCAGGTAAGCACTAATCTTATTGTAGTGCACACACAGCGAGGAAGCTGTCCCCATGGGCTTCCTAAGAAACAGGAGTTTTAACCAGCAATTTCCTCTTTAAAACATGTGGGGTTGCAGTATCAGTGTTAACAGGCAGACCTGGGGTGAGTAGCAAATATATAACTTACACAAGTATACATATATCTACATGTTATCTGGGTAAACATTAGAATCCCATCCTGCCTCAACAGACATAGTGGAGATAGTGGCTGATGCACAAGCATACCATTAGCCAACCCAGAACCCCCAGGGGGATACCTACTGTCGAACCAAGTCCCGCAGGTTCCCTCTTACCTGCTCCACGCCGCAGGGTATTGCAAAATGCAAGAGGCCCAGCCTTCCCCCATCTCCGTGGGTATTGTCTTGGACCTTCAGGGACCGGGGTCCTGTGTTAAGGAACCCACACCCCTGGACCTATATAGCATCCTGGCATCAGTAACTTTTAGTTCTTGGAAGAGACTAAAGCACTGGAGCCCAGAATCCAGCCCTCCAAGGAGAGGCATTATAGGCAAAACCCCACTCCAGCAGGGCCCGGGTACCGTACATCTTGGCTCTGAAGCACTTCGGACGGATCCGGCTAGCTATCCTGGGTCCCGAGACCTCCGAGGGACAGCTAGACGTGACCAACACCTAAGACACTGGCGGAAAAACTAAAGCACTCTCAGTGGGAGGGGGTTATATAGGGAGGAACTTCCTGTGAAGTTGATTACACCAGTGTCCACACCTGAAGGTACTCCATATAACCCATATGTAATGGCTATGCGCTCTGTGTCCCGTGATGTACGATCAAGAAAATACATTTTTAAAGATAAAGCACTGTTTTGGCAGTTTTTTTAAACATATATGTGTTGCTGAGTGGAGGAGTAGAAGGGAGAGAGTCTGTAAAAGTATTCACATATTGGGGAGGAAATAACATAGTCCACCTTGACATGCCTGGTTGGGCTTTTTTGTGGCATTAGTGCAGTAAAGGCTTCCATCAAATTCCAACAAAACCTTATGCCGCGTACACACGATCATTTTTCAGCATGAAAAAAATACTTTGTTTTTCAGCATGTCCAAAAAACAAAGTTTTTCCAACTTCATCATTAAAAACGATGTTGCCCACACACCATCGTTTTTGAAAAATGATGAACAAAGCGCGGTGACGTACAACACGTACGACGGCACTCTAAAGGGGGAGTTCTATTCGCCTTTGGGCTGCTTTTACTTGTTCGTAAAAGACATTTTGCGCTTTTTTATCTGTTACAGCGTGATGAATGTGCTTACTCCATTATGAATGGTAGTTTTACCAGCGCTCCCATCTCATAACTTGCTTCTGAACATGTGCGGGTTTAAAACATTGTTTTAGCCCACACATGATCATTTTTTACAACCCGAAAAAACGACATTGTTTAAAACGACGTGAAAAGATGCAGCATGTTCGAATTTTTTTTTTTGTTGTTTTTCTGAACATGAAAAACGATGTGAAGCCCACACACAATCATTTTAAATTACGTTTTTAAAAACGTCTTTTTTTTTCATGCCGAAAAATGATGGTGTGTACGCGGCATAAAAGTTATTATTGTTATGTTTATAGCCAGCATGAATACCAGGAACCCTCTAGAGGTCTTGTATAGAGCCTCAGGGATACCAGTGGATAATTGCTTATGTAATACTGTCAAAAATGTTATACATTTAAATATCCAAATATAATGGTCACCTGTTCCACATCCAACCTCATAATAGCCTTCTGCAGGTATCGAACACCACCATGGATCAGTTTTGTGCTTCTACTGCTGGTTCCAGAGGAAAAATCATCTCTTTCCACAAGAGCAGTTTTAAGCCCTGAAACAAATAAAAAAAAGTTCATTGCACCCCCACGAGAGGCATTCCAGGGCATCTAAAATAACTTCAATTTCACATGGATCCTCAACAAACTCCCTATTTGGGTGTTTATTAATGCTTCTGTAATGGTCACCACCGCTTACAACCTTCCATCCAACCACGACAAGCTTATCTGACACACTCCGACAATATTGCATACACGATCCATATCCTTTCCCAGAATAAACGAGACTGCGCTCCGTTCTTGCTTCCATAGATATGACAATTTATTAGTATTTTCTCAGCTTCTTATATCCAGTACAGCATAATGCAGTTAATCACAGGACAATGCAATCTCCACCCCCCTTCACACCATGGGGGGCTTCAATCACACTCTAAAAGGCATTCAGGTAAGCTAACCATGTAGACCGGTCGGCACCGCATCTTCAATAGGGTTCAATTGACCTTGAATAATAACACAGACATCTAGTTGAATAAGTTATCTATACAGCTTTATCACACAATGGCAAAGTCTAGTGAGAGTGGGTGCAATCCACACCTTCAGATATTTCAATAGCAGATTATACAAAGGTATGACTCACTGGCTGGCTGACCTGAATTAACACCTTTCAAAAGCATGTGTGCCCAGATTGCATAGCTAACCGCTTTTAGTATTTGAAGACATCCTGCAAACATGAATTATTATTAATGTCCCTTATTAATGTCTTCTGTAACATATGAATTATGATTCTTCGTCACCCTATGGCCCTAGTGGACATAAGGTGACCCTAGACATAGGAATATCTCAGTCGGTTACGGTGCATTCCGTTACAGCTTCTAACAAATCATTTCAGGGAAAACTACCCAATATGCTACCTATGAGACTTACTGCAGGAATAGGAATGCTACCCTATTTCTTGTCTTAGAAAAATCGTGGCAGTTAGGATGACCTTACTAAAATTGTTCTATTACTTTAGAGTATTTCTGGTACAGGTACCCTTACATGAAAAGATCCCTGCTTTTATTTGGGGCAATTGTAATGAAGGTTAATAGATAAACACTATTCAGATCAAGAAATTACAAGGAGGTCTTGGCGTCCCTCATATAATTGGCTACTTCAAAGTTGCACAAATCTCCCAATTGGCACTCTTAATTAATATCACCTATCTCTACTCCTTCTATGACTCCCTCCTTCATATTGTAAATGTCTCCCCAGTTCTCTCACCTCCCACTTTTTAGGCATATGATAATCTTATATACTTATGAAAACTCCTATCCCCTCATCTCTCCTCATGCCCACTTTTTCGTTACGGATTGGAATTCCCCTTGTAGTTTTGCCAAGGTGGACACATTTTCATCTACTTGGAATCCACAATCTTTTATGCCCCTCAGACTTTGTGTCTTTTGAATTTCTTACACACACTATATGACCTAAGGAAATGTTTTGATATGTATGCAAATGAAACATTTTACCTCTTCCCTAGTGTGACATTCTAAAATCCCTAAGAGACTTACGGCTTTTGAGCATATTTGCAACACAGACCCCTATGTCCCAGGGAGTATTTCTAATGCTTCAATAATTTCATCATGTTCCCTCTCGGGCGCCTTAAAATATTACAAATTGGCAACAGGAAGTGCTGGTGGTTACTTTAATAAGAATTTAAATGGCCTCAGGAAACATTTACCAAAACTAGGTGGAATACATCTCTGTAATACTATTGCTCGAAGCTCTGCCCACACTTACCAAGTTCTTAGTAAACACCTGGGAAATGCCTGAAGAACAGGATGCTTTACAAAGCTAACCATTTAAAATGGCCATGTATTTATGGGTTAATGCCATAAAAAAGATAAATTGAGAAAATTACAAGCTCCATACCTCTGGAAACAGCATCCAAGGCACAGCCGCAGCCTGTGGCTCCTCCTCCTATCACCAGAACATCAAATTCCTTAGTGTTTTCCAGTGTGAGTAGCTGAGCCTCTCTGGATGGTAGTTCATCCTGATTAGTCTGTCTGACCAACTCAGCGGCATTCACATGTGTTATTCTTGTCTGAAAGATACAAAAACATGCTTAGGACCATGTGGCAAAGCAAAACAGATGGAAAACAACTGGTCGTGAAATATGTGAAGAAATGCCATCCAATACTCAATGTAAAACATTATTATTTATGGATAGTGTGTCTATGATCTATTTACTATTTGGATCTTAAGACTTCACAACGATATGTTCATATTTTATTCTTATGCCTACACAGCCTAAATCAAATGGTCTCTAGCTACCAGGAGTATTATGGGTGTCTCACATCAATTAAATAAGCCTGTTATGAACCAGGACAACTTACGCCTCGTGCACCCTGAATGTTTTTAACGTTCCTCCTAGGGTTGTCTGTCTTTATTTCTGCCTCTAAGTGCCCCCCCCCCCCCCCCAGGTTAGCCTATGTGCCACTTAGGTGTTTAGAGGAAATAGAGGCAAGGGCATTTACAGGCAGAAAATAAACCCACTGCCAATGCATTCAGGAGCAGCAATGTTATGGCAGAAAATATGCTTGAACCTGTAAATGTATCCAAGTGCACGTTAACACTAGGCGTGTTTAGCACTTGAGCATCAATTCATTTCAATGGGCAGAATAAATTATTATGCTTTCCAGTGAAATGAATTAACAAGTGTTTGCATGGTACATGAGTTTACCGGTATCAAGCATTTTTTCTGCCATAACATCGCTGTTAGGAGGAAAAGCATCTAGGAGCGAGAGCAAATCGTCCAGTGTGTATGAGGTCTTGAGCCAGGCATGTCCAAAGTCCGGCCCGCGGTCCAATTGCGGTCCATGTTACGGTTTAATTTGGCCCCACTGGTAATTTGGATAAACACAACTTTTATGGCCCCAACAAATCCCTGAGCGCCGCCACAAAACATATATACCGTATTCATCGTTCAGTTCTGGCAGTCTTGGAGGGGAGGAGGGCGGGATGAATCCAGTCAGATTACATACAGGAGAATCTGCTGTTTACACGGCGGCCTCTGTAATAGGAAGTCCCATCTCCTGGGTTGCCATTGGATGACTGTTCTGTCTAATATAGGAGGCGGGACTTTGTATTAAAGAGGCCGCAGAGTAAACAGGAGATTCTCCTGTATGTAACCTGTTGGCACTCATCCAGCTCCCTTCCCTGTCCCCTCCGAAGCTTATGATGGCAATGGCGAGGCTGCATTCATTGCAATGGCGAGGCTGCATTCATGGCAATGGCGAGGCTGCATTCATGGCAATGGCGAGGCTGCAGAAGGGCACTGAAACTTCCCTCAAAGTGAAGGTGTGCGTTATACGCTGATAAATACGGTATATCCAAAAAACACGCCCAACCTCATCCTTAGACTTTTCACCACAAAGGCAAAACATTTCCTGTTGGGCAGTGTATTCGTTCATTTGCATTTAATTTTATTGGTTCAAAGAATGTCAGGCAAAATGTTCGGCCCTCACGCATGTTCACTTCATCAAATCTGTCCCTCTTTGAAAAAAGTTTGTCCCTCTTTGAAAAAGGTTTGTAACAGTCGAGGATCAAAAATACATAAAAGTAGAAGTTAGTTTCAGTGAAAATCGCCTAATTTATATTCAACAATAGTTGTTCTTATTCTTCCCGTTAAATGATAGTCAGTGTCTTTACCCTCTTCCTCTGAGCCTACAGTATATACAGTCATAGATCCACCCACTGGGGAAGCATCATCAGAAGCCTGAACTCAAGAGTATTACAGCACCGATCTGTGATCACACATTCATATTGTCGGGATCTACCCAGCTGCCTGATTGACAGCTGGCTTTGGCTCTCCACAGGTAGCTGAGAGGGGAAGATAGCTGCGCTTGACCCCTCTCCAGCCCAGCACTCCGGTGTGCAGAAGGGGCAGAGCCCGGAATGGCAACGGATAGTCACTGCTCTCTGCACTGAGAAGACAGAGAACTGAGCAATCAGTGGTCATGTAATCACTTAGCTCTCTGTCTTAAAACCAGCAGGGAACAGATGCAGCATCACAGCAATGCTGCAGCATTGAGAGAAGAATGTTTGTTTGTTTTTTTGTTTTTTGTTTAACCACTTAAGGACCGGACCAATATGCTGCTAAATGACATAAGGGGTTTTTACAATTCGGCACTGCGTCGCTTTAACAGACAATTGCGCGGTCGTGCGACATGGCTCCCAAACAAAACAAAAAGCTTTCTTTTGGTGGTATTTGATCGCCTCTGCGATTTTTATTTTTTGCGCTATATACAAAAACTTTTTGTTATAAGAAAAATCAAATAAACTAAATTTTAGTCAAACATTTAGGCCAAAATGTATTCAGCCACATGTCTTTAAAAAAAAAAAAAATCGCAATAAAAAAAAAATAGCTACCTAGCGGGAACAGCGACACTAATACAGCGATCAGAAAAATGATCGCTTAGTGATGCTGGCAATAGGGAGTGAAAGGGTTAACTAGGGCGGTGATCAAAGGGAATAAAAACTTTATTAGGGGGGTACGGGGGCTACCCTGAACCTAACACTAACTGCCTGTCACACTGACACTAAATGCAGTTATCAGTACATACAGTGCAGAAAATAAGTATTTGAACACCCTGCTATTTTGCAAGTTCTCCCACTTGGAAATCATGGAGGGGTCTGAAATTGTCATCGTAGGTGCATGTCCACTGTGAGAGACATAATCAAAAAAAAAAATTCCAGAAATCACAATGTATGATTTTTTTAACTATTTATTTGTATGATACAGCTGCGAATAAGTATTTGAACACCTGAGAAAATCAATGTTAATATTTGGTACAGTAGCCTTTGTTTGCAATTACAGAGGTCAAACGTTTCTTGTAGTTTTTCACCAGGTTTGCACACACTGGAGGAGGGATTTTGGCCCACTCCTCCACACAGATCTTCTCTAGATCAGTCAGGTTTCTGGGCTGTCGCTGAGAAACACGGAGTTTGAGCTCCCTCCAAAGATTCTCTATTGGGTTTAGGTCTGGAGACTGGCTAGGCCACGCCAGAACCTTGATATGCTTCTTACAGAGCCACTCCTTGGTTATCCTGGCTGTGTGCTTCGGGTCATTGTCATGTTGGAAGACCCAGCCTCGACCCATCTTCAAAGATCTAACTGAGGGAAGGAGGTTGTTGCCCAAAATCTCGCAATACATGGCCCCGGTCATCCTCTCCTTAATACAGGGCAGTCGCCCTGTCCCATGTGCAGAAAAACACCCCCAAAGCATGATGCTACCACCCCCATGCTTCACAGTAGGGATGGTGTTCTTGGGATGGTACTCATCATTCTTCTTCCTCCAAACACGGTTAGTGGAATTATGACCAAAAAGTTCTATTTTGGTCTCATCTGACCACATGACTTTCTCCCATGACTCCTCTGGATCATCCAAATGGTCATTGGCAAACTTAAGACGGGCCTTGACATGTGCTGGTTTAAGCAGGGGAACCTTCCGTGCCATGCATGATTTCAAACCATGACGTCTTAGGCCTCGTACACACGATCGGACATATCCGATGAAAACGGTCCGCGGACCATTTCCATCGGATATGTCCGATCGGGAGTTTGATCCGATGGCGTGTACACACCATCGGATCAAATTCCCCGCCGCCGGACGGCGCGGTGACGCGGCGGTGACGTTGACGCCGCCACGTCACCGCCACGTCACCGCACCAGGAAGTTAAACACTTCCGCGCATGCGCCGAATCCATTCGGCGGCGGCGCGGCGGCGGTGGGGGACGACATGTCTGCTGGTAAGTGTACCAACCAGCAGACATGTCGGGCGGACAGATTCCACCGGATGGATTTCAAAGCATGCTTTGAAATCTGTCGGGTGGAGAAATCTGTCCGCTAGCCCATACACACGAGCGGAGATGTCTGCTGAAACGGTCCATCGGACCGTTTTCAGCGGACATATCCCCTCGTGTGTACGAGGCCTTAGTGTATTACCAACAGTAACCTTGGAAACGGTGGTCCCAGCTCTTTTCAGGTCATTGACCAGCTCCTCCCGTGTAGTCCTGGGCTGATTTCTCACCTTTCTTAGGATCATTGAGACCCCACGAGGTGAGATTTTGCATGGAGCCCCAGTCCGAGGGAGATTGACAGTCATGTTTAGCTTCTTCCATTTTCTAATGATTGCTCCAACAGTGGACCTTTTTTCACCAAGCTGCTTGGCAATTTCCCCGTAGCCCTTTCCAGCCTTGTGGAGGTGTACAATTTTGTCTCTAGTGTCTTTGGACAGCTCTTTGGTCTTGGCCATGTTAGTAATTGGATTCTTACTGATTGTATGGGGTGGACAGGTGTCTTTATGCAGCTAATGACCTCAAACAGGTGCATCTAATTTAGGATAATAAATGGAGTGGAGGTGGACATTTTAAAGGCAGACTAACAGGTCTTTGAGGGTCAGAATTCTAGCTGATAGACAGGTGTTCAAATACTTCTTTGCAGCTGTATCATACAAATAAATAGTTAAAAATTCATAAATTGTGATTTCTGGAAAAAAAAATTTTGATTATGTCTCTCACAGTGGACATGCACCTACAATGACAATTTCAGACCCCTCCATGATTTCCAAGTGGGAGAACTTGCAAAATAGCAGGGTGTTCAAATACTTATTTTCTGCACTGTATATGATCACTGCATTCAGTGACACTGTGACAGGGGGAGGGGGGGGGTGATCGCAAGGGGTTAATGTGCCTGCGTGTACTGGTGTCAGTGTAGTGTTGTGCAGACTTACTATGTGATGTGATCTCTCCTCAGCGGCGGTTGAAAAAACTGCAGAGAGCAGAGATCACATCACTTCCCTCTTCCTGTGTTTACACAGGAGGAGGAAGTGACACACAGGCGAGTGCGCGCATTGGCTGGGAGCGATCCGGAGGGGGTGGACAGAAACGAACAGCTGCCCCCTCAGCACCGATCGCTCGCACAGCCACCGGGACCGTCGCATGTACTGGGGGGGGTCCCTATCGGACCCCCGAACCACGTCAAAGCAGCCACGTACAGGTACGTTGATGTGCCTGTCCGTGCCATTCTGCCGACGTAAATGTACATGCGGCGGTCCTTAAGTGGTTAAGTACCCCAAACTTCTACTCTAACCACTTCAGTACCACGCTATAGCTGAAAGATGGCTAAAGCACGTCTCTCTCCCCTTGGGTGCACATGGGACGTACTCTGTGAATGCTGTATCCTTTACCAAAGGGTCAATCACAGTGGCCTTTTACCATGTCATCAGCTGTGTCCAATCACAGCTGATCACATGTAAACAGACCTGCTGGTTATCGGCAGTCCTTTCCTCATACATTGTGTCATTCATTCAGCCTATTCATTACACTGATAATCAGGGCATTGATCATCAGTGACTATCAGTGTCCTTCAATGCAACCTCATCAGTGCAGCCTCATCAGCACACATCAGTGAAGAAGAAAAATTACATATTTCAAAAATTGAAAGAAAAATATTTTTGTTTAGCCAAGAAAAAAAAAAAAAAAAGTGGTGATTAAATTCCACTAAAATAAATTTCTATCCGTCTCAAACAAATGATAACAATTTCAGGGTACAGTGATGCATGACTGCACAATTGTCGTTTAAAGTGTGAGAGCACTAAAGCGTTGAAGTGGTTAAAGTGGTTCTCTAAGGGCTCAGGGTTTTTTACCTTTATGCTTTCCAGCCCCCCTCCCCAATATATACCTGAGCCTGATCTTTCTCCAGCAATGTGCAGGGGAGCCTCGATTCTGCTGGGTCTCTTCCTCCTCATTGGCTGAGACAGCAGTGGAAGCCATTGCTGTCAATCACAGCCAGTGAGCCAATGAGGCGGGAGAGGGGGTGGGGCCAAGCCGCAGCTCTGTGTTGATATACATGCAGAGCAGCAGCTCAGGAGCGTGCCAACTTGGGTGTCCCTAATGCAAGCTTATTGCTCTGGGGGCACTTGGCGGTAGGGGGCCAGGAGCGCCGATAGGGGACCAGAGAAAAGGAGGATCAGGGTTGCTCTGTGCAAAACCACTGCACAGAGCAGGCAAGTATAACATGTTTGCTATTTTTAAAAGAAAAAAAATTGCCTTTAGTATCAAAAGTAATTTTTACTATTTTTAAATCTATAGCTTTTATCACAAAAATACCTGGTGATCCTGCTATGAAGGTAATCGTTCAGGCCCTTCCTGTTATAAGGTGACAATGCTCTGCCTTTACCTCTCAACTGTTCCCCTGTGGTGTCGCCCCTTCAAGTCCACTACAAGTGGGGACTACAAGTGGCCATTTCAATGCACATTATGCAGGTGTGTCTCACTATTGTCCCTGCCAGCAAACATGCTGAGAAATGGCATACACACAATCCTGAAGTACATGGAGACAGGAAATGGCCGCAGAAGATCAGCAGCTCTGAGATGTAACAAAGGATGAAGAAAAAAAAGGGGGGGGTGGAAAGAAGCAGTGTATTTAAAAATAAAGGCAATTGATCCTGATGCACAGTGCCATTCAGTTGGGGTTCACACCTATTTTAGGGCACAGTGGATTGATGTCGACTTGGTAAGCATATGAAGTCATATGGGTCAATCCAACTCTTTCACACTTGGTACCAAGAAAAGTTAGGTGCATAGCAGGTTTTTCGTTTGCATATTTCTTCATGTTCACATATACAAGGCCAAAATGAAAATATTCTAAATGCACTTGTTTGCTTAGTTGGCTTATGAATAGACAGAAGCCTACAAGCCATAAATCAAGCTTCTTTCACAACCATGCCTGCAATATTTACTACGACTGAGAGCACAGGGTTAACCGAGCGGCCACCATATGTTCACATTGGATCTATTGTAGCTCAGGTTTGTCTCAAAGCACAATGACACCGACTCCTCCAGCCCCGACTCCTGACCCCAAGGCATGAGAAAAGTCACAGATGACCTTCTGCCATTCCTTCCTGCGATCCTCTCTGCCCTGTGCTTGACAGGTGACGTGATGCTGCTAGCCAAGCTCTGTTTGAGCCTAAACTGACCCTTAACTGTCTCCTTCATACAAGTCACAGGAAAACCAAAAGAGGAAACAGGACCCGAGATGTAAAAGTCATTAAACAACTAAATGAAAAATAAATAGATTTTAAAAACAAATATCCAATCATAATAATAGTAAAAAGGGGGGGATAACGTAAAAAGATACAAGATATATTTCAACATGTAATGTATAGTCATTTTATACATAATAAAATGTCTTTATATCTTTTGGCTAGGACTAAAAATGCATTTAAAGTGTATAAAAAGGAACAAAAAATACTGCATCCTAAAGAGGAGTTCCGCCCGCCCCTTTAAAAATTAAAGTCAGCAGGTACACATACTTTAGCTGACTTGCAACATTAGGACATTTACCTGTCCTGGAATCCAGCACAGTTGGCACTGCAGCTGGCACTCAGCTGGTCGAATGATACCGCCACCATTGCTGGTAAGGGAACCCGGCAGTCGCCACAGACCGGTCTCCTAAAAGTGGGGAAGTGGACCTGTCAAAAGGTCCCCGTTTCCCCCTTCTCACCGAAACGAATAAGCATAGGCTCCACTTTTGGGTGGAACGCTTTAATTTTAATCTAGCATGTTGAGCGCTTTTCATATTTCCCATGCTCCTCTCAGTTTATAAAACTCAGTAGCTCAAGCTGAAATTTGCACATGATGAATAATTCATAACTGTGACTTTTCACTTAGTCTAAACGTTCAAGGAAATCTGAAAGAAAAATAAAGTGTCTGCTGTGCTATTTAGCTCAACAACTAACATAAAATTGACAACCCCATATATTCCTAAACAGGGCACAAAATATCACAGTTTTGTCTTATAGGAACTTAATAACAAGGTTTTACACCTTCAGCTAATAAACTGAAAAACTTCTCTACTCTGTGAACAGTTAACATTGGTGAGGATAGTGTTGTTCAGTGGGCTCAGAATCTCATTGCTTTCACATGATTTCCAAAGCCTGAGCTGTATTATAGTCACTGTTGGAAGGGCAGGGTGGGAGCAGCACAACCCCTGACCATCATAACACACTACTACTACGGAAAGTTGCACATCGCTGATCCATACAACTAAAAACAACTTAATCCACCCAACAGCAAAAAAGGGACACTACACCCACAACCTCCCTCTGATACATTTGCTCCCTACTGGGGCTTAAAAGAAGAACTCCATCTTTCCACACTCCACACTCTTTATATTGTTTATTTGACAAAGCTAGCCCAAACTGACTATGTCCCTCACTAACCCATGAGGCTGCTGAATGTGCGGTATAAACTGTATGTAGCTGCGGCAAAATAGAGCATACCACACTGTGTTTTATGTAGAAGAGTCTACTGCAGTGGCGCTCAGCCACTCAGAGCGAGCAATGTATTCTTAAATTAATACAAAGCTTCCTGTGATTGGCTGAGTCAAAAGTTGTGACATCATCAGCCTGCCCCTCTGACAATCAGAGGAAGCTTTATATTCATTCGATAGAATACATTGCTTGCTCTGAGCGCCGCTGCAGTAGACTCTTCTGTCTTCCGGGTATGAGACAGGAAGTCTCGGTTTGCACCCGGAACACAGTGTGGTATGCTCTATGTTGCCACAGCTACATACAGTTATATATAATATCAGTCTGTATATGCAGTAAAACATGCTTGTTATACTTACTGTGAAACCCAAGGAGTTAATCCTCCACATTGTGTAAAAAGGCTGCTTGATCCTGTTTTCTCTGATGCCCCCTTTCTTCCACAGTCCCCAATATATCTCCTGATAGAACAGGGCCTAGGGGACATGCTGCACATGCTCAGTTTGATGTGTATTGCTAGAGAGTTGTTTATTCTTGGGAGGGTGCACGAGATCAGCACAGGGCCAATCGGCTCTGTGCAGATAGAGGGTCAGGGGTCCTGCATGCTCATAGGGCAATCAGGGGGAAATGAAAACTCCTCCTACAAGCTTTAACCAGACACAGATCAAAGTCACAGGACTGCTATATAATGCTGATGAGAAAAGGTATTTAGCAGTATTCTGTGTACAGCATGTTCTGTGTACTGTGGGAGGCCAGATATAGTGAATGCAATCAGAGGACCCTCCTAATCTTAAGGAATAGATTTATACAATGGGGGATATGCTCCAGAAGGAGAAAGTAATATACCAACATAGGAGTTGCGCCTAGAAGTTTGAGAAGCTGTGGGGACCGTGGCTGAGCCCTGGTTCACACTGGGCTGCGGGAGTGAAATCGCGCAATTTCAGCTGAACTCACGCGATTTCACTCCCTCTGGCAGTCCCGATTTCGGCACGTTTAAGGAGACATCTGTGCAGGTTTCTGCACAGATGTCAATGTAAATCGCGTCCTGAAATCGCAAAAAGTAGTACAGGAACTACTTTTTGAAATCGGTGCAGCGCCGCAGATGCAGCGTCGCACCGATTAGGACGGTGTCATTGCCGGCAATTGCCGCCGATTTGAGATGCGATTTCACATGTGAAATCGCATCTCAAATCGAACTAAATCGTACCCAGTAGGGTTGTCCCGATACCACTTTTTAAGGACCGAGTACAAGTACCGATACTTTTTTTAAATGTGTCCCCAAATGCAGCCATGTCCCCCCACATTGCAGCAGCCATGTATGTCCCCCCCACATTGCAGCAGCCATGTATGTCCCCCCCACATTGCAGCAGCCATGTATGTCCCCCCCACATTGCAGCAGCCATGTATGTCCCCCCCACATTGCAGCAGCCATGTATGTCCCCCCCCACATTGCAGCAGCCATGTATGTCCCCCCCCACATTGCAGCAGCCATGTATGTCCCCCCACATTGCAGCAGCCATGTATGTCCCCCCACATTGCAGCAGCCATGTATGTCCCCCCACATTGCAGCAGCCATGTATGTCCCCCCACATTGCAGCAGCCATGTATGTCCCCCCACATTGCAGCAGCCATGTATGTCCCCCCACATTTCAGCAGCCATGTATGTCCCCCCACATTTCAGCAGCCATGTATGTCCCCCACATTGCAGCAGCCATGTATGTCCCCCACATTGCAGCAGCCATGTATGTCCCCCACATTGCAGCAGCCATGTACAGGGAGTGCAGAATTATTAGGCAAATTAGTATTTTGCCCACATCATCCTCTTTATGCATGTTGTCTTACTCCAAGCTGTATAGGCTCGAAAGCCTACTACCAATTAAGCATATTAGGTGATGTGCATCTCTGTAATGAGAAGGGGTGTGGTCTAATGACATCAACACCCTATATCAGGTGTGCATAATTATTGGGCAATTTCCTTTCCTTTGGCAAAATGGGTCAAAAGAAGGACTTGACAGGCTCAGAAAAGTCAAAAATAGTGAGATATCTTGCAGAGGGATGCAGCACTCTTAAAATTGCAAAGCTTCTGAAGCGTGATCATCGAACAATCAAGCGTTTCATTCAAAATAGTCAACAGGGTCGCAAGAAGCGTGTGGAAAAACCAAGGCGCAAAATAACTGCCCATGAACTGAGAAAAGTCAAGCGTGCAGCTGCCAAGATGACACTTGCCACCAGTTTGGCCATATTTCAGAGCTGCAACATCACTGGAGTGCCCAAAAGCACAAGGTGTGCAATACTCGGAGACATGGCCAAGGTAAGAAAGGCTGAAAGACGACCACCACTGAACAAGACACATAAGCTGAAACGTCAAGACTGGGCCAAGAAATATCTCAAGACTGATTTTTCTAAGGTTTTATGGACTGATGAAATGAGAGCGAGTCTTGATGGGCCAGATGGATGGGCCCGTGGCTGGATTGGTAAAGGGCAGAGAGCTCCAGTCCGACTCAGACGCCAGCAAGGTGGAGGTGGAGTACTGGTTTGGGCTGGTATCATCAAAGATGAGCTTGTGGGGCCTTTTCGGGTTGAGGATGGAGTCAAGCTCAACTCCCAGTCCTACTTCCAGTTTCTGGAAGACACCTTCTTCAAGCAGTGGTACAGGAAGAAGTCTGCATCCTTCAAGAAAAACATGATTTTCATGCAGGACAATGCTCCATCACACGCATCCAAGTACTCCACAGCGTGGCTGGCAAGAAAGGGTATAAAAGAAGAAAAACTAATGACATGGCCTCCTTGTTCACCTGATCTGAACCCCATTGAGAACCTGTGGTCCATCATCAAATGTGAGATTTACAAGGAGGGAAAACAGTACACCTCTCTGAACAGTGTCTGGGAGGCTGTGGTTGCTGCTGCACGCAATGTTGATGGTGAACAGATCAAAACACTGACACAATCCCTGGATGGCAGGCTGCATGAGTGTCCTTGCAAAGAAAGGTGGCTATATTGGTCACTGATTTGTTTTTGTTTTGTTTTTGAATGTCAGAAATGTATATTTGTGAATGTTGAGATGTTATATTGGTTTCACTGGTAAAAATAAATAATTGAAATGGGTATATATTTGTTTTTTGTTAAGTTGCCTAATAATTATGCACAGTAATAGTCACCTGCACACACAGATATCCCCCTAAAATAGCTAAAACTAAAAACAAACTAAAAACTACTTCCAAAAATATTCAGCTTTATTATTAATGAGTTTTTTGGGTTTATTGAGAACATGGTTGTTGTTCAATAATAAAATTAATCCTTTAAAAATACAACTTGCCTAATAATTCTGCACTCCCTGTATGTCCCCCACATTGCAGCGATGTATGTCCCCCACATTGCAGCGATGTATGTCCCCCACATTGCAGCGATGTATGTCCCCCACATTGCAGCGATGTATGTCCCCCACATTGCAGCGATGGCCTGTCCCTCATACCTTTAGATAGGATGATGCTGCCGCTGCCGCATACCGTCGTTAATCCCCTGCAATAATGCGTAGCGCACATTACAAGCTTTCATTCTGAATACTTGTAAATGCCCGCGCTTCCATGTATAGACACTCCCCTTCTCCGGATTGGAGGGATCCCTCCAATCCTGAGCAAGGGTGAGTGTCTATGCACGAATCCGCGTATAGACACTCCCCCTTGCTCGGGATTGGAGGGATCCCACCAATCCGGAGAAAGGGAGTGTCTGTACATGGCGGCGCGGGCATTTACAAGTATTCAGAATGAAAGCTTGTAATGTGCGCTACGCGATATTGCAGGGGATTAACGGCGGTATGCGGCAGCGGCGGCATCATCATATCTAAAGGTATGAGGGACAGGCTATTGCTGCAATATGAGGGGGGGGGGGGGAGTATTCTATTTTGGTATCGGGGGTATTTGCGGGAGTACAAGTACTCCCGCAAATACTCGGAATCGGTCCCGATACCGATACTAGTATCGGTATCGGGACAACCCTAGTACCCAGTGTGAACCTGGGCTGAATGTACCGGGCTTGGACCCAGTGGATCTGGTCACGGGCAGATTGTTAGGTACTTGAATAGGATATTTGTTTTGCGTTTGGGTCTCATCTGTAGCTCTTCACGGTGGGGGGCGGAGGCTGTGCAGAGCCGGGAATGGTTTGTGTAATATGTGTAGGATGTGCAGTATTATGGTTCATTGCGTTTGGATTTGTATTAGACTGTTTATGTAGCTTTGATGTTTTTTTTTACTTGTTCTTTAATGAACTTTTTTCTGGATAAAAAAAAAAAAAAAATGATATAGTGAATATAGGCTCCTGGGTTTAAATGTCTGAAAACTATTAAGAAACGCACATTTCCAAGAGTATACATTTCCTCATCCCCCACTATGTGATGTGGTTTTCTGTGCGAGACGCTACAAAACTATAGGACACAGTAATTTTGTAGAGGTGGGCAGGAGGAACCACTGAGTGCAACAACAGATAAGAAGATTGACACTCTTGGAAGTGTCGGTTTCTGTAGAAACTTTGCAGGAAGATGTCTCTGCATAACAGCAGTGTAAGCAGCAGACGCAACTATGTACATTCTTCTTTACAGGAAGATCCCTTCTTCAAACTTTGTGTTTAGCAATGCAGTCTCTTTAAACAGAGAAAAAAAAATCACAACAAAAGAAAAAAAAAAATGTTGCTCGTTTTCTTCTTACAAAGGCTTACCAAAGTGTGGCGGTTACGGTTAATGAATTCACAAATACGCAAAAAGACCAGACGTACAAAAGGGAACTTATGAAAGCAAATGTTTGATAAGCCCACATTAAAGATTTCCTGATCTCAGGGAAACATGTTATTCATTTTGTATGCAGCCCTCTTCTTAAATGATTAGATCAATTTTCCCCGCGCTCCTGCCCCATTAGAATTGCAAATTTCCCAACCTTCCTAGACATTTGCAACTTATGGTGTAGCAGCAAACAAGATCTAATAATTAGTGTCTATTTCTGAAAGAAGTGCATATTTAAAGACTACAGGCAATTAACAACCAGGTTGTCCTGTAATCACGTACGGTATTAATTTGAGTGTAGCGCTGAATTTCATGCAAATTACTCTCTTAAACAGTGGTGGCGGCGGCTTTGGTTCTCCTGGGTGTGCCAACAACCTGCTAATGAAAGAGTTAATGGATGGAGCCATTTTATTGAAATTTATTTGTTAGTACTGAGGCGGTCCCTACTTTATTCAAGAACTCTTTTTATTCATTGCATTTTAATGTGGAAATTATTGGCTCATCATAAAATTAGTTCAGTCTAAACATGAAGATAAAGGAGAAGAGTGTAAATCAGGCTTACCAAAATATTTAAGACTACGTTACTTTACCAACGCTGAACTGTATGCATAATAGAACTACTTAAACTAAGCAACTAATAGAGCAAGCACAATGGCAAACCTGCTAAAGGTCAGGGGGTTGATTTACTAAAACTGAAGAATGAAATATCTGCTACAGATTCACATCAAACCATCAAAGTTTAATTGAACAAACTGAAGTTAAAAGCTGATTGGCTACCATGAACAGCTGCGCCAGATTGTGTGTCCTCCAGTTTTAGGAACTCAGCCCAAGGGTGTTCTCCACAATTAGATCTTCTGTCCTCCCTGAAAGGATTCACTAAGTCCCCTTTCACACTTATACGACTTGTCCCACGATTTTGGACTGCAAAATCGTATGACAAGTCATTCTCCATTATTTTCAATGAACACCATTCATACTGGCACGACTTTAAGTTGTGCCTACTTCAAAGTAGTCCTTGCACTACTTTGGTCCAATTTTGATGCCACATACACAGGCATTCATTGAAATCGCGGCCGCGAATCGCGGCAAAATCACGCGACTTTAAGGACGTAGGAGTGTGAAAGGTGTCTAAACCAAATGTTTAAAGTAAAGCTGTACCTGGCAAGAAGAATGTAAATACTTGCCCCTCCTGCTGCTGCAGTCCACTTCCCTGAGCATCAATTTTCTAAGTCCCCACACAGTGGTTGGTTGTTTCTTCTGCTGATCTTTAACATCAATACGGTGTCTATTGGTGCCATCCGAGTCAGCAGGAGAAACCACCGGGTACTGTAGGAGAAACATGAGTTTGACACCCCTGGAAGTGTCGGTTTCTGCACAACAGGAACACCCGTGGCTCAAATGTTGGGCAATTCAGTAGCAAATGGCCAAAATTCAAGGCATGTATGGCCAGCTTCACTCTGCTAGATGTATAACCAATCAGATGCAAACTTACAAAACAAGTCTGAACCTGACTGGTGGCTGTTGGAAAAGTAATCCTTTTGATACATTGGGTATTCTGTATGTGACAGACAACAAGCTTTACAAACGAGTATGCACATGGTGTTTAACCACCTGCCATCCGGCCGCCGACTAGTTACGGCCATAAGGTGGGTCTAATATGCCGGGAGGCCATCAATATATGGCCTCTGGCCGCGCATCACTGGGGGGCACGCGCTGCACAGGTGCCGATGCGCATGCTTGGTGACCGCGATGTCCGCCAGGCACCCTCGATCGGCAGTCACAGAGCCAGGGACGTGGATCTCTGTGTGTAAACACAAAGATCCACGTCCTGTTAGGGTGAGGACACCAATGGTGTGTCCCTTGTACATAGGGACAACCATTGGTCACCTCCCCCAGTCAGTCCCATCCCCCCACAGTAAGAATCACCTAGTAGGGAACATATTAAAACCCTTGATCGCCCCCTAGTGTTAACCCCTTCCCAGCCAGTCACATTTATACAGTAATAGTGCATTTTTATAGCACTGTTCGCTGTAAAAAATGTGAATAGTCCCAAAAAAAAAAAAAAAATCATAATTCTATCCCCTATTTTGTAGGTGTTATAACGTTTGCGCAAACCAATCACTATACGCTTATTGGAAAAAATAAAAATAACATTTTAAATTGAATATTTATGATAGCAAAATGTTAAAATTATTGGCCCGAATTCACGATGGATTTAGGTCGGCGTATCAAAAGATACGCCGTCGTAAGTACAAATGTGCACCGTCGCATCTCTGCGCCGATTCATAAAGCTAGATACGTCGAAAAGCAAGTCTTCAGCCGCCCGACGTAACTTGCCTATGCCACCATATCGTGGGCGCATAGTTACACTGGACGCATTCAGCATTCCCAATTTAAATATGCAAATAAGTAAGATACGCCGATTCACGAACGTAGATGCGCTTCATATATGCGATTTGCGTAAGGCTTACGTCCGGCGTAAAGTTACCCCTCATATAGCAGGTGCAGGTAATTTTACGTTGCGTACGCCGTTTACGTAGTACTACGTGAATAGGGCTGTGCGTAGATTACGTTCACGTCGTAGGCAGTGTTCGACGTATCTTAGGCAGCTATTTTGACGTAACTGAGCATGCGCACTGGGATGCGTCCAAGAGACGACGCATGCGCACTTCGTTTTTTGAAGCTGGCGGCATCATTTGCATTGGGTGAAGCTTCATTTAAATATATCATGCCCACTTCCACCTACTTTGACTTACGTCGGCTTACGCCGACAACTATACGATACGCCGGCGCAACGTGGAGCGCAAATTCTTCGTGAATAGCAGGCTTGCTTCTCTACGTTGTGCCGGCGTAGCGTAAAGACGATACGCTACACCGGAATAAATATATGCCGAATCCGGGCCATTGTATTGTTTTTCAAAATTGTCACACTATTTTTGTTTATAGCGCAATCAAATAAAGACTGCACAGGTGATCAAATACCACCAAAAGCAAGCTCTATTTGTGGGGGGGAAAAAAGGATGTCAATTTTGTTTTGGAGCCACGTTGCACGATCGCGCAATTGTCATTCAAAGAGTCACAGTGCCAAAAGCTGAAATTTCGCCTGGACAGGAAGGGGGTATATGTGCCCAGTAGACAAGTGGTTAAATAATCAGATTTGGGGGGGGGGGGGGGGGGCAGTTGGGTGATCCGATACACTTCTCTATGTAAAACCAACCACTAAAATCTCAAATCATTTTAGCATGTCAATGTAATGGTCATCTTTTTATTTTCTACAGCTGGGGTGTCCAACCTTTTGACCTTCCTGGGCCACATTGGAAGAAGAGGAGCGGTCTTGAGCCATGCAAAAAATACACCAATAATAGGGATAGCTGATGAGCAGAAAATGTCAGGTAGATCACAAGGTAACTGATGTAGATAATGTATCCGAGTATTAAAACTAACATTTTTGTAATTATTATTTTTTTTATATAAAAGGAAAGTGCGATACAAAAAAACGAGTGCGATATATGACACTTTTGATAAGCAAATGCATCAATATCTGGTTGGATGGATGGAGTTGCAATTCTCAATGAATTCTTAAGGTGCTCATCAAATATTTTGGTTTTAATTTTGCCCTTTCTGTGCTTCATCCTTGAGAATAGTTGCTCACAAATATAGGCGCTGACAAAAACTGATGACATGAATAAGGTGCGATTGTGAAGAGTGGGAAATTTTTCTTTGGCAGAATTAAGCTTAACCACTTCCATACAGGGCACTTATACACCCTCCCGTCCAGGCCAATTTTTAGCTTTCAGTGCTGTTGCACTTTAAATGACAATTGCGCGGTAATGCTACACTGTACCCAAACTAAATTTTTATCATTTTGTACCCACAAATAGAGCTTTTTTTTGGTGGTATTTGATCACCTCTGGGATTTTTATTTTCTGCAAAAAAAAAAATCGAAAATTTAGAAAAAAAAAACGTTTTTTTTTGTTTGTTATAAAACACTGTAAATAAGTATGTTTTCTCCTCCACTAATGGGCACTGATGGTACTGCACTGACTGGGCACTGATAAGGTGGCACTGATGGGCACCAATATGCGGGACGGATGGGCAGGGATAGGCGGCACGGATGGGCAGGGATAGGCGGCACGGATGGGCAGGGATAGGTGGCACGGATGGGCAGGGATAGGTGGCACGGATGGGCAGGGATAGGTGGCACGGATGGGCAGGGATAGGTGGCACGGATGGGCAGGGATAGGCGGCACGGATAGGCAGGGATAGGCGGCACGGATAGGCAGGGATAGGCGGCACGGATAGGCGGCACGGATAGGCAGGGATAGGCGGCACGGATAGGCAGGGATAGGCGGCATGGATAGGCAGGGATAGGAGGCATGGATGGGCATAGATGGGCACTAACTAATGTGTTGTACTAATGGATGCCAATCAGTGCCAAACAATGCCTGCCAGTGATGCCCATTGTGGGCACTGATTGGCATCCATTGTGGCACTGATTGGCATCCATTATGTGTCATCCCTGGTGGTCTAGGGTGGCATACCTTTGTTTTAAATCCCTGGTGATCTAGTGGAATCCCTGGTTGTCCAGTGTGCATCCTGGGGGGGGGGGGGGGGCTGTGCTGATAATCGATCAGCACAAACCCCCCCTGTAAGAGGAGCAGCCGATCGGCTCTTATCTGACAGACGCAAATGAGGAATAGCCGATTACCGGCTTTTCCCGTTTACATTGTGATCAGCCATGATTGGACACGGCTGATCACGTGGTAAAGTGTCTCTGTATATACGGTACTTTAAGACCCTATTCACAGTATTCCTTTAGGATGCCCATACACAAACAGTGCGGTTGGACATGCCAGTAAGGTCCAGCACTATGACTCACAATATTACTGGATAAGCAGGAGTGAAAGATCTAAAACACTCTCCAGGGGCCTTATGGTGCATTGGGGATATGCAGGTAAGGAGGTTTTTGTACAAAAGGCAACTACAAAGGAGGAATGCTGTAGAATTTTAGCACAATGCATTTGCGTGCCCTCTGGCCTATGTCACCATTCCCTACATGGCTATACTGTGCACAGTGTACTTTTTAAAGGTGTTTATTGAAGGTCTTCTTTTATTAGAGAATTGTATTAAACAGCAGTACAGAACTCATCCAAAAAAAAGTCCTCCGCACATACTGACAAGAACCTGATTTCAACCCCACATGAAGACTTAATTGCTGAGAATACATCCAGGAATGAGAAATAATTGAAGTGCTTCATTTCTCTTATTCAGATTTAAGCACCTTGTAAAACCCAACAAAAGTCTTTTCACTGATGAACCAACATGGCAGATTAGCCAATTAGAACACCTAATTAAAAGAACTTAATCATCTTCCAACAGTAAAACCACTTATCGCTGCATTAGTCTAAGTAAATCCCAGTATGACTTTCCCCCGCACAACTTCTGTCGTTTGATTAAAACAAACTACTTCATTACAGCCCTGTTCTTGATATTAGAGCCCAAGTGCCACTTTCTCTGATGAAATAAGAGTATTTCCCTTCTTTACAATTATTTAGATCAATACAATTAACAATAAAGTAAAGTAGAATACAATGCTGAATCAAAGAGGATACCCAATCAATACCAGTTAATTACATCAACGTGTCCGGCAGGCGAATTCTGCCTGTGTTCATAGATACAGCGAAACATTCTGCTTTAATTAAAGGATCACGAGACAGTGTGGGATAGACGTAGTGTAAAATAGGACAGCTGGCGGTTCACTTTCTATATTCTTTTGTTGCGCAGCGTGTTAGAGATCTAAACATTTTTCATAGCTCCTGGTATGAGTCAGTTGGATCAGCAAATGGAAAGTGGCAAAAAAGTCAATCACATTCATCTTTTAGAATGCAGAACAAGGGTATACACTACCAGTCAAAAGTCTTACAACGCCCCCATTTTTTTTTCTTTTTGGGACTATAATTTTGATTAACATTTTATAAAGTTCTGTAGCACCTGTCAATGCAATATGCTGTATAAAAAAATTAACCTGTCGGCAGAACTGCTGCATGAACCGAACCTGACCCTCTCTGCTGCCCAAAGGAAGCTGGTGGGATTTGTATTCCTGGCAAAGTCAGTGATCAAAGTCAATGATCACTGACTGTCCATTCACATAACTGAAACATTGTAATCTGTGATTACAAATGTTTCAGTTTATGAATAAAGAGAAGACGCTGTCTTCACTCCATTCATTTTCAGCACAGCTGATGCTGCTGAGAAAGGGACAGGGGAACATGTGTCCCTATTCCCTTGCTCTGTCTCAAAGGGAAGATGTGAGAGGTCTGTTAAGACCCCGGATATCTCACCAAAGCCTCCTCAACAGGACTGAAAAAATAAATAAATAAAAATAAATAATAAAAAAACAAAAGAATAAAAAAATATTATTGTAGATATTAAAGAAAAAAAAAAAAAAAAACACACCGACACGGTTCACCCCCCCCCCCCCCCTTAAAAAAAAAGAAAGCATTATAAATAGAAAAAAATTGTAAAAAAATAAAATAAAAATACAAATTAAAAACAAATTGTTAAAGACAAAAAAAAAAAAAAAAAACATAATCTCATGTGACAGCGGCACATGTGTCAGTATCAGCGAGTACTTGAAAAAAAGTATTGGTACTTGTACTCGGTCTTAAAAAAGTGGTATCGGGACAACCCTACCGATAACAGTTTTATACAGAGGATCTTAGAGTTTAATCACTACCTTTTTCTTTGTGTCAGTAAGATGAGACAGGCCAAATACAGCAGCCACAGCACCCCCTCCAAGGACGAGCGTGCCTTTAATCACATTTTGGAAGGCCATTTCACCTGCAGACAGAGGAAAGAAAAGGATAATGTTATTCTAGAATTGGAAAATTAATTTTCTTGCTCACAATATAGAAAACCAACAAGATGTACCGTAGTTAAACAGCTTCCTGAAATGAGAATATTGTTACATGTATTTAGAACGATCAAAGTTTGTATACACCTACACACTTCTTAGCGTACTTCCCAGTCTTTGAATGAGCCTGCACCTGACACCAGTCACTGCTTGGCTCAGGATTGCTAGAATGTCAGCAGCAAGGAACTTTAAAATTAGCAAATGCCACATGCAAGAATCACTGTAGTGTAAGGCATAACATATTAGATTTCTAGAAGTGTCCCATGCAGCTCTTCCCCCGTCCTGATGCTGAAGATCCAACCACATCCCATGAGTCAAATGACTCTCCAAAAATTACAGCTTACACTTGAAGTAAACGTAAACCCAAAATACTATTTTCAGTTTGTTTAGTAGCATCAAACTTAAAAAGGAGAAGTCCACGATGAGCTTTATAGGCTGGGCTTCTCCTTTGGGTCACAGGAGTGCAATTTGTTTTGGCCTCCTGAGACCCATTTTCTGGAGATATCGGTCTGAAGTTCGCTCTCCGCTGACATCACTGCCATCAGTTGAGGCAGTGCGTCTTACAAAATCTGGATCCACCAGCTGCCTTGATTGATGGCAGTCTCAGCGAGGCGCTGAGATGGCCGCTCTCCACCTCACCACAGCTCAGAGCTCCAATGAGCATGGAGAAGTAGAGCAGAAGCGATGCAGAACCGAGCCATCGGCAGTGTTTGGTGGCTCGATTCTCAGTGCAGAGACGCCGGGGGACAGATGCCACCAAAATAAGTATGAATGGGCAGCACCGTGGTGTATTGGTTAGTACTTTCACCTAGCAGCAAAAAGGGTCGCTGGCTCAAATCCTGACCAAAACACCATCTGCCTGGAGTTTGCATGTTCTCACTGTGAATGCTGGTAGGTTAATCAGATCCTGTCTAAATTGGCCCTAGTATATGTATGAATGTGTGTTAGGGACCTTAGGTTGTAAGCTCCTTGAGGGTAGGGACTGATGTGAATGTACAATGTATATGTAAAGCGCTGCATTTATTGACAGCACTATAGAAGTACCTGAAATAATAAATAGCAAAAAAAAAAAAAAACACTAGACTACTCTTAACTTCATAAAGTTTTCCTAAGCAAATTGTATTTTTGTAACCGATGCAGTGCTTCCTACCTGGAGATCCTGCCAGTAACAGCACTTCCTGATGTAGGCTGACAAGGCTAAGCCACTGCCTCGCAACAAGCAGCAGTGTTATTAGAACCTCACCCAAAATGGTAACTTCTGCTTGTTTGCCGCCGCCCCCCCCCCCCCCTTTAACATTTGGCACTCATCTGTTCTCCCGCAGCTTTCTGGGACACATCACAGGTCCTAGAGAACTATGGGATCATTCACAAAGCTCAAGGTGGCTTGCACATGCACAGTGAGAAGCCAGCTCTGAAGGTTCTGAACGTTCCCCATTGAAGAACCGGCCTGGGTGAGGACAGTGCTGGATCCGTAGCAAGGTAAGTATCCTTATATTAAAAGACAGCAGCTACAGTATTTGCAGCTGCTGTCTTTTACATTTTTGGGGGGGAAACAAACTCCTCTTTAACCTGCCATGCATACTCCTTCAGTTGGTCTTGGGGCTGCCCATCCAAGTCTACCAACACATTTCAGGAGATCGAGGTTCCCCCTTCTTTAGGGCTTCAGTAGAATCCAAGCTGCTAGCCTTAGGTAAAGTGCCTTAGAGACTACCATCAGGGTACTGTAACTGGTGCCATGCAGTTGGTTTTGATGTAACCATCTACACAGAAACAGCGCAATGAAAGCTCAAGCTGCCAACTCGGAAACACACTAAGCATTACAGGTAATGTATCGGGATTCAGATTTAAGAGCACCATTCCCCTCTAGTTCTGAGGAAGGGAGGCTGTGAAAAATCCTTCTGATGAATTTAACCAAGATGGAAGGATGAAGGGTCACCAACACTCCAATAAACATTTGCCCACATTTATTGGTGAAATGTTCCATAGATCAATACAACCAACGTTTCGGGACCTTGCAGGGTCCTTTTCTTCTAGACCCGTGTTTCTCAACCTTTTTTAAGTCAAGGTACCCTTTAAAATTTTGCTGTCTTAAGGCACCCCAGCCCCATTATAAAAATTAAAAAAACAAAACTAATAGTTTTACATAATGTAGCAACATCCACACACATAGGACAAGCCAGGTTAGAGGTGATTTATTGTTCCAAAGCAAACAAACCTTTGCATACTCCCCCCCCCCCCCTTAGTTTCTTTCTCTCACTCAGCCCACATGACCCCAGTGCTGATGGAGAGGGGCAAACAGAGGCTGTGCAGGTGTCCGAAATCTTCCTCATCAACCAATGACATCACTGGTTGTTAGGACGCCGGTGGCTAGAAGGTTGTAATGGTGCATAATGAGAACCTCTAGCATTGTCTAACTAAAAGGCAGGCTTCATCCATGCGCTGGCGTGCATACACATTTTAGACATTTTTCCCAGGCCCCCCTGTATAATCCTGAAGGCACCCTGGCTGAAAAAGGCTGCTCTAGACAACATAGTAACCGACAGAGCGTCACGCACTGGAGTGGTGGTGACTCTTCATCTTTCTACTGACTATTTGATTGGTAGCATCCATTGCAGTCATAACTAGGACCCTCGTATTACGCAGGTTGTCACACGGTAGGGGTGCAGGCCACAACTCTATTCTATTTTGTCTGAGTGGGGGAGATGTGGACATTACAATGGGGAGATGTGGACATTACAGTGGGGAGATGTGGATATTACTAATATCCACATCTCCCCCACTGTATAGGAAGATTGTCCTATCCCAATTTTTTTTAAAATTCTATCAGTTTAATGGCAAGTCTAAACATTGTATCAATTTGACTTTCACATCAAAGTAATAGACTTCTGTATGTAAATTAGGCACATTTAACCACTTAAACACCAAACCTTTTTCTGACAGTTGTTGTTTTCAAGTTAAAATCTTTTTTTTTTTTTTTTGCCAAAAAATTACTTAAAACCCCCAAAACATTATGTATATATTATTTTAGTAGAGACTGTAGAGAATAAAATGGTGGTTGTTGCAATATTTTATGTCATACTGTATTTGCACAGCGCTCTTTCAAATGCATTTTGGGAAAAAAATACTTTACTGGTTATTTATTTTCATTAAAGTTAGCCCAGTTTTTTTTTTGGCAAAATGTGAAAGATTTTTAGCCGTGAGAATCGTGATCTTTATTCTAAGCAAAAAAAAAAAATTGTGATTCTCATTTTGGCCAGAATGGTGCAGCTCTAACAAATTCTGACAGCCTGCACCCCTTTCCATATTCCTTTTTGATTAAAAAAAAATGTTTGGTATAAATCAGAGCCATTGCCATTTTTGTTTAGTTTGTAAAGAAAGGCATTTTTCTACAAACACTCAATTTCCAGGAAAATATAACCAAGAGACTTTCCACAAAATTAGGGACATTTTGCAGCCATTCGGTGCTCATGAAAACTGTACTTCTTCTAATTCTGTTTCTGTGAAAGGGAAGGCAAAACATTTCACTATGCCAGGACACTTCCCTTTAAAGAGCCACAGACTACAGACAGAAATAATTTATTCATAATTTATGGTTTTGACAAAACATTTTGCAGCACTTTATAAAATCCCCATAAAAGCTTGTGGTCTATCAGGGGAATTCATCAAGCATGTCCAAGATACTCTTCTGAATTCCAGCATGCTTCTGCACAACAAATGTCGATACGGGTGACAAATACATGAATCTGGAGGCACACAGACTGGAGTGTCCCCGTGGACAATCCGTTCTCAAGGCAGCCGATCCTGCAGCTCATCTGTCACACAGACAGTACAACAACGAGGATTTTCCAAGTGTTGGTTCACCATTTTTACTGAAAAAATGTAAAGGTGAGTTTACACTGTATACTCCCCACCCCCAATCTCTGCTATACTTGTCTCTGGGATACTGAGCTGTCAGCGCCTCCACAACCGGTCCAGTGAATCAGGGATTTGAAATCCCCGCTCTTCTCCCACTTCTCTAAGCAGCACTATCAGGAAGGACCAGATCGATTCTGATTGGTCAGTGACAGACAGCCAACCATCCTACTAGCATGTCACGCATTATCGAGAGCTACAGCGATACATCGCCAATTAACACTGTACAAAAAACCTTTACAAAAATTGACCCATTCTCACTTGGGTTGTCTTTGGTTGGAATTCGTTCCAGGATGTTTAGAGCCCCTTTACACTTGTCTATTTCTACCAAATACGTGTTCTATTGAAATCAACAGATATGCATCAAAAACAGGCATTATCATGCAATAAGACCTGTTTGACATGGGCTTTTGCATGTATAAGACTTGTATGAACAGCAAGCTTTGACAGAGCTTTTAGCAAGCTTTTTTGGGGCTTTTAGGCTGGGCTCACACATGTCCGGCTGCGGTTTGCAGTCCGGTGCGGTTTTGTTCACCGATTCAGGTGCGATTCCGGTACAAATTATTACTTGACTTCGCACCGGACCCAAAACTGCACAGGACCTTTTTTGAAAAAAGGACAGAGGTCGGGCTGGACAGGTATGGACTGGCTTAACAACTCTACCTTCGCATCACCGGTAAAAAAAGATCAATGTCACAGTCTAGAAAAATGCCTCATGCCCTGTACACACGATCGGTTCGTCTGATGAAAACGGTCCGATGGGCCGTTTTAAATTTTCGTATGGTTAAAAAAACGATAGAAAAAAAACGATCGTCTGTGGGGAAATCCATCGGTCAAAAATCCACGCATGCTCAGAAGCATTGAACTTCATTTTTCTCTGCACGTCGCTTTACGTCACTGTGTTGGACACGATCGGATTATTAACTGATGGTGTGTAGGCAATTCACCCATCTCACTAAATACCCAATATACAGATTGTACAGTGTATGGTCATGTTTATACACCTAAAGTTACTAGTTGCACTTTCAGTGCCATTAATTGTTAACGGCGCACCAAACACAGAAGCAAACACACATTTTGCCATGTGAAAAAACAAGGGGAAAAAAAATCAGCAAAAAACAATCACACAACCCACAAAACGCCAAAATTTCCCATTAACCTTGTGGGTGCAGCCAATTGAAACTAACAGGCTGCCCTATGTGTGTCACAAAAAAAAAAACTAAACACAAAATGTGCGCTCCCACTATGCTAGATGTGAATGGGGCCTGAAAGTAAAATTGGTGCGATAACACAAGAACAATGAGGCTCCATTCACATCTGTTATCTTGCATTTCAAAATGAGCTGCGCCAAAAAAAAAAAAAATATATCACAGTAAAAAAAAAAAAAAACTCACCCAGCTCCAAAAAAAAAAAGTTCTGAAGCTTCTTTGGGGCGATTGTTGTGTAGGGGAGCCCATTCAGGTGGATGGTCTGCCCTATGTGGATGAGTGAAAATGCTCCCGCTATGCAGAGTTGTAAACGGAGCTTGGCAGCCGAGTATTTCTGTCCACTCCTTTCTATGTACTTGTATAAAGATCGCCATAAATTATGCGATCTAATTGTGTATTTAGTGAAAATTTTATTTAATTTAAAAAACGTGCAGTTGGTAATGGGAGGGTGGATGAAGCAGGGTGTGTGCTAATGAAAGCAGCTGGTCAACTCCTTCCTGTGTCATGACCTAAAGTCTGTAAGAAGGAAAGACATTACTAATGGAAATGTCTGGAAACATGGATTAGGACAAGAAAAGTAAGCGACCGTAGATTTAATGGAAAGCTTTGATATTTTTAACAAAAAAGTACATTACATTACATACATTATGGGGAGCTGTGGTGGCTCAACGTGATTGGCACTGCGCTGACAAGCCGTTCACCTCTGCAGCCAAGGGTTCAGATCCCGGTCTCGGCTGCATGTGAATTGAGTTTGGTGGTCTCAGCCCGGCATGTGCTTAGTACGCCCACCCCCCCCCCACAAAAACCACCACACTTGCACGCACACAAAATTGGTTTAAAAAAAAAAAACACACGCACATTGGCCATGCGGTCTCCTAAAATAAAGAGAGGCGAAGGACCTACAATATTTTTTACTTGTTGCTATAATAAATATCCCAATTAAAAAAAAAAAAAATACATATTTTTGGTAAAAAAAAAAAATCGCAATAAGCGACTGGTTTGCGCAAAAGTTAAAGCGCTTACAAAATAGGGGAGAGAATTATTATTTTTTATTATTTTTTTTTTTACTAGAAATGGCGGCGATCTGCGATTTTTATTGGTACTGCGACGTAATGGCGGACACATCGGACACTTTTGACACATTTTTGGCGCAATTCACATTTATACTGCGATCAGTGCTATAAATATGCACTAATTACAGTATAAATGTGACTGGCATTGAAGGGGTTAACACTAGGGGGTGAGGAAGGGGTTAAATGTGTATCCTAGGTGTGTTCTAACTGTGGGGGGTGACTGGGGGGGTGACCGATCTGTGTCCCTATGTAGGAAGGAACACAGATCGGTCTCCTCCTCTCCAGAGACAGGACGCTGTCTCTGTGTAAAACGGCAATGAGAGATGATCTATGAGATCATCTCTCATTCGCCCACAGATCGCATCGCAAACGGCCACTCTGATTGGCCGTTCGCCGCGATCTGTGATTGGCCGTGTCTAAGGGACACGGACAACACAGGGCTTCCCCGCAGCGCGCTCTACAGCGCGCGCTGGGAACGCCCAAAGGAGATGTCGTCAAAAGACGGCATGTTGGATATTCAGACCCACGCTGTTGCCGTCATTCGACGGTAGCGCGGGTCTGAAGTGGTTAAAGACCCCTTCACACCGATATACGTCAGCAGAAGGACACGGCTGGGTGCAGGCACGTATCTGTACATCGCCTTTAAAAGCCCAGCTGTGGGTCGCGGGCGCGCTCGCGAACTTGTCCTGTGCTCTGTGACCGCGAACCTGATTGCCGCCGGTGTTCCGCGATCGGGTCACAGAGCTTAAAAACGGGGAGAGGTAAACAAACCTTTCCCCATTCTTCCTAGTGTGACTGCCACTGATCATCTGTTCCCGGTTATAGGGAATGACGATCAGTGACGTCACACACAAAGCCACTCCCTCACACAGTAGTAAACACTCCCTAGGAAACACTTAACCCCTTCAGCACCCCTAAAGGTTAACCCCTTCACTGCCAGTGTAATTTTCACAGTAATCAGTGCAATTTTATAATACTTTTCGCTGTGAAAATGACAATGGTCCCAAAAATGTGTCAAAAGTGTCCGATGTGTCCACCATAATGTCACAGTCATGAAAAAAATCACTGATCACCACCATTACTAGTAAAAAAAATAAAACATTTATAAAAATGACATAAAACGATCCCCTATTTTGTAAACGCTATAACTTTTGCGCAAACCAAATCAATAAACACTTATTGCAAAAAAAAAATTTTACCAAAAATATGTAGAAGAATAGGTATCGTCCTAAACTGAGGAAAACAATTTTTTTTTTTTTTATATATCTTTTTTGGGGATATTTATTATAGCAAAAAAAATTTTTTTTCAAAATTGTCGCTTTATTTTTGTTTATAGCGCAAAAATTAAAAACCACAGAGATGATCAAATACCACCAAAAGAAAGCTCTATGGACAGTTTTCATTGGACAAACCAATCGTGTGTGGGCCCCATCGTTTTTTTTCTACCACCGGTGAAAAAACGTAGAACCTGTTTTAAAATGATCTGATAGTTAAAAAACCGATAGAAAAAAAAAACGATCGTCTGTGGGCAAATCCAGCAGTTAAAAATCCACGCATGCTCAGAATCAAGTTGACGCATGCTCAGAAGCATTGAACTTCATTTTTCTCAGCACGTCGTAGTGTTTTACGTCACCGCGTTCTGACACAAAAGTTTTTTTAACTGCTGGTGTGTAGGCAAGACTGATGAAAGTCAGCTTCATCGGATATCTGATGAAAAAATCCATCAGACCGTTTTCATCGGATGAACCGATCGTGTGTACAGGGCATCAGAGCGATGCAGTGCCGAAACGCAAAAAGGGGCCTGGTCCTTTAGCTGCATATTGGATCTGGGGCTTTAGTGGTTAAAAAAGGGCCACCAAACATCGACAGATCAAACATGGCAAGCAACAAAATTTTAAAAAAAGGAAATGAGATGAAAGGTAAATAGAATAAGGAATAAAATAAAATAGTGGAAATGAAATAAGAAAAATGTGCAGAAAGTATGTTTTAGGTAGAAAATGGTAGAACTATGAACTGATGCTTTAAAAAGCTTTAGACTCCCAATTGTAACAGGTTCACTCATGCATTTTCAGGTCCAGTCCCAGGTCTCAATGCTGTATTTAGCTTGCGATGTTATTAGACACCTTCTGAAACCATATGACATGCTGGGTCCGAGGACAAGCGCTAAGCAAACACTGTGCTATTAATGCATGTGGTCTTGCTCACCGCTAGAACAAGGAGCAGCTTCATGCCTCAACCTCATATTCCACTTGCTACTGTACGTGAGTGCGAATGGAGCAACGGACAGATGGGTTTTATTCTAAATAATCAACGTCACAGGACCGAAAAAAGCAAACACTTAGAGAACATGGAACCTGCTGACGAGCAGTCCTGTTTTCCCATTTGTGCTTTTTATTTATACACAGAAAACAGAAAATACAAGGTGGTGATTGGCCTAGATCAGCGTGAATCTTAAATAATATCCGATAACATTTATGAAAACAGCGGGATGGAAAACATTACAACAGTATCAAACAACATTCACCGAATATTCCGTTATCACCCAACTACTATTTTGTTCTGCTTGAAGTGGGCAGAACAAAAAATAGCTCGATAGCTTGTAATCCATAATGTTTAGCGCAGATTCACACTGACAGCGGGAACGCAATCAGCTGAACTCGCATGATTCATTTCCCACATGTCAGTCCCGACTTCGGGGGGCGATTTAAAAAAACTCTGTGGGGGTTGCTGCACAGGTGTAGGGCTGCAACCAACGATTATTTTCATAATCGATTAGTTGGCCGATTATTATTTCGATTAATCGGAAAATAGCCTTACAAAAAAAAAATTGCTTTTTTTGGGCCAATTTGTTGTTGGGCAGATTACAAAACACCAATTTTTTTTTTTATATATTCTTTATTCTTTATCCTCCCTTAGGTAAAATAAAAAAAAAAAAAAAAAACACTAATTGACGCAAAAACACACCCCATATATTTTCCTGCATTGAAGTATATTAAACCTAAAAAAAAAAAAGATGTTTTAAAAATCGCACCGTTTTGCGTTAAAAAAGTTCTTGCCCTTTCCAAATACGCAGCAGCTGAAAAAAAATCATTGATGTGAACGTGTCCCATAGGAAAACATGTAAATGCACTGTAGTGTGTTTCTGCAAAAAGCACCAAAAAAACTAAAAAAAGCACCAAAAAACAGATGTGTGACCCCGGCCTGAGATGTTTAGTAACATAATGGGGGTTAAAAAAACAAAAACAGATGTGTGACCCCGGCCTGAGATGTTTAGTAACATAATGGGGGTTAAAAAAACAAAAATAAGTACAAAAAGAGCAAATAATCACTACTGTAAGGGGTTATTTTTTTACTATGGGACAGTGAAAGTAATATTTCAGTAACGATTTGCTTTTTTGTACTATAAAGGGCTAATTTTGGTTTTGTTAGTCCCAATATGTTACTGGCCGATTAATCGATTATGAAAATTGTAATAGATTCATTTCATAATCGATTTATCGATTCGTTGTTTCGGCCCTACACAGGTGTCAATGAAAATCAGACCCTGAAGTTGCCCAAAAGTAGTACAGAAACTACGTTTGGGAATCGGTGCGGCGCCACAAATGCGGCATCGCACCGATTTGGACTGGTCTTTTTTCTCGGATTCTACCTTTTAAAACAAAAAATGCGGAGCGAGCTGGCCCTATTGTTCCTAAATCCATTAGTGTGGGTGCACGCGCCCTCACACACGCCTTGCCTGGACCCCTATGGGGCCTCAGGCAACACGATACCTAAACCTGGATCTTATGCCACGCTGTTATATTTCTATTTTTTCCTGTATTCCTTTGTACTTCATGTATTCTGTTGTTGGGGTCCATGTGGACCAGTTTTCTCTGCTTTAAAAAAAAAAAAGTCCCATCGTGTGTATGGGCCTTAAAAGGGGTTGTAAAGGTGCAATTTTTTTCCTAAATAGCTTCCTTTACCTTAGTGCAGTCCTCTTTCACTTACCTCATGTTTCTATTTTGCTTTTAAATGTCTTTATTTCTTCTGAGAAATCCTCACTTCCTGTTCTTCTGTCTGAAACTCCACACAGTAATGCAAGGCATTTCTCGCTGGTGTGGAGTGCCGTGCTCGCCCCCTCCCTTGGATTACAGGAGAGTCAAGACGCCCACTTACACATAGCTTATTTCTCTATCTGCATGGTAGAGAGTGTCCTGACTCTCCTGTAGTCCAAGGGAGGGGGCGAGCACGACACTCCACACCAGGGAGAAAGCCTTGCATTACTGTGTGGAGTAAAAAAAGAAATTGTACCTTTACAACCCCTTTAAGAGTGCTATAAATAAATAATATACAAGCACATTTATAACGGTTATGGAACATATCAGCAGGTCCAGTGGTAAACCACCAGTCTCCACCACCTTCCCTTCTTCTTGTGGGGACAACCATATCACCTCCAACTTGCATCTAGTTGGAGACCACCAGGTCTCCATCACCCCCTCCTTTGGCATTTCCAAACTCAGACAGGGCAGGCCGTTTATAGACATATTGTAAAGTCTAGAATAGAAAAAGGTATATGGTGAAGTAAATTCCTACTTGTGCCCAGACCACAGCCGCACAAGCCAATCAAACATTCAGGCTGGGATCACACTGGTGTGAACACAGACATTGCATGCGATTCGCACAGGGTTTCCTTCATCGTACCAGTGTGAAATGGGACTCAATTTGAGAAAAGTCAGCAATCAGGTGTTCACAGCTCTAAAATCTTCTTTATTATTTTCCTAATAGGACAAAAATCCAACACAATCGATGGAGGCGATCGGGTCCTTCTGGTGCCTGGGTATGGAGACGAGACGAGTGAGGGAAGGATGGACCCTACCCATCTCCATATCATTGCAGGGCGTAAGTGACGTCAAAACGTCACTTCCACCCATAGCTCTTAAAAGGGCCATTTAAAAAATGAAAATAATTCAAAATGACAAACATTTTTACTTCTTTATTTTTTATTGCATTTTAGTCTAAATATGAGATCTGAGGTTTTTTTGACCCCAGATCTCATATTTAAGAGGTCCTGTCATGCTTTTTTCTATTACAAGGGATGCTTACATTCCTTGCAATAGGAATAAAAGTGACATCATTTTTTTTAAAGAACAGTGTAAAAATAAGAAAAAAGGTAAAATAAGAAAAAAAAAAAAAAAAAATGTAAACGCACCCAACCAGCCAAGCTAGAATGCAGAAACAAGCCGTGCCCACATATGAAAACTGTGTACAAACCACACATGTGAGGCATCGCCGCGATCGGTAGAGCGAGAGCAATAATTCTAGCCCTAGACCTCCTCTGTAACTCAAAACATGCAACCTGTAGAATTTTCTTGAACGTCACCTATGGAGATTTTTAAGGTTAAAGGTTTGTCGCCATTCCATGAGCAGACGCAATTTTGAGGCGTGACATGTTAGGGATCAATTTACTCGGCGTAACATTATCTTTCACAATATAAAAAAAGAAAAGGGATAACTTTACTGTTTTTGATTGAAAAAAGTGTTTTTTTCCCCAAAAAGGTGCGCTTGTAAGACCACTGCGTAAATACAGTGTGACAAAGTATTTCAACGACCGCCATTTTATTCTCTAAGGTGTTAGAAAAAAATGTATAATGTTTGGGGGTTCTCAGTAAGTTTTTAACTGTTTCAAATCTCAGAGAGAGACTTGGTCCTTCAGTGGTTAAGCCTCATTATATATAGGGTTACCTTTAAGTAAAAATTAAAAAATAAAAAAGGCTATACAACCACTTTAATTCCTTTGATCTAAAAATAATTAAGGCCTCTTTCACACGGAGTGGTCCGTTTTTTTTTTGTCCGCTCCGTGTGTCCATCGGCTCAGTGGGGGGTCTCCGCTGAGCTGTCGGGCGGACAGGGCGGTCCCCGCACACTGTGCAGGGACCGCCCTGTCTCTCCTCCGCTATCCCCTATGTGGAATCGGATGGAAACGGACCGTCTGTCCGTTTGCATCCGATCCGTTCCACCGGACGGAAGAAAAATTGGACATTCTTCCGTCCGAAAAAACGGATGCGGATCTTGCGGACGTTAGCGGATGCATCATCCGCTAACGGATGCGCTCCCATAGGGGCCCATTACAAGTCCGTAAACGGACTTGTAATGAGCGGACGAACGGTAAACGGACTTGTAAGGAGCGGACGAACGGTCCGCTAATGTGAAAGGGGCCTAAATGTTACAATGTTCCTCTTTATCTCCACCTAAGCAATGTTGTGATAAATTTGTCAGGCTGCCTGTTTTTTTGTTTTGTTTTTTGACAGCTGTCGGCTTGAGCAGAGAGCTCTTTGCACTGAATCAAGGAAATGCGGTGTTAAGATCGCAATTGGGGTAGAATCGAAATCTCAATTCTTTAAAGCGGACCTTTAGCAATTTTTTCAACTTTCTATCTATTAAATCTTCTGCCCTTGTTGTTTTAACTTTGGATAGTAAAACATTTTTTTCTGCCAGTAAATACCTTATACAGCCCACTTCCTGTTTTTTGTCTGGTTATTAGCCTAGGCTTATGAGCTCATGCAAAGCTCTCTCTCTAACTTCTCTAACTTCCCTGAGTGTTTACCAGGAAAGGAGGGCGGAGGATTCATAAGAGAGCCGAAGAAAGCTGCAGGGCTGCAGAGCTGGAGGTGTACCTCTGTGTAAATCCAGGAAGTGAACAGGCAGCAGCTTCAGCTGCCCACAGTCAAAATGGCTGCAGCCAGACTCGGTGGAGGGAGATTTCTGCAGCATATTTGGCAAGTACAGAATCACAGTATATATATATATATATATATATATATATATATATATATATATATATATATATATATATACACACACACACACATACACACACACACAGTATATAAAGCAATATGCAAAGTGGTTGGAGGGAAGAATCAGAATGGCAAAAACATTTTTATTACAAATGATGTGAGCAGACTGCAGTTCCTCTCTAACGATTAACGATCGTGTTGCTCTCCAGTATATTAACAAGCAGAATGCAAGTCAATAAAAAGTTGCTAATAGAAAGAAAAAAACGCTGGAAGTAAACATTTTAAATACTTGATTTTTCTGTGTAATTGCTTAAGCTGACAATAGCATCTCTTTATCTGCCTAACCTGTATAAAGTAAATGCTGCAGGTAGCAACTCACCCAGTGTGTTGTTTATAAAAAATATGCGACAGCTGGATTGTGACATGGAAACACAAAAGAGGATATATATGAGGATATAATCACTAAACCACGTGTTGTCATTACTTGTGGCTGTGTAAGTCTTGCCTGCTGCAGTGTTCTCATTGAGTAAATTCAGCTTCCTCGGGGATGGCGGGAGACAAAGCAGCGATCGGTCTATAAGAATTGTTTTTACGTTTGTGGTTTGGGCCCCAGAGATTTCTCCAGCCCTCTGACCCATATGTGGTTACACAGAGATCCCCATCTTTGCTCTGAGAACACAGTCACGGCGATCGCTGAGGCATTGTGTGTCTCACATACTGACTAACTGTCAGTCTGACGTTACCAATAAGAATCCACGATGATCATTGTTACTTTTATACGCAACACCCCTTTTGTCTCCAGACGGGTCCTGGAAGACAATGTCCATACACAAGTCTGTGTGATTCATCATGATCTGTGTTAAGGTGGGACTGGGCATCCACATATCCAAAGCCAAGCCATTTACAATTTGTGATGAATTGGGATGTTTGTGTGTTTCCTAGTGATGTCTGTATGCTGGGGAATCCCATACCGGTCCTCTGGGATGTCTAGAACAAACATGCATGTATTAGAAAAGAACACAACATTACTGGAGGGAGGTCCAGATTTAGTTGAAAATCATTGCCAACCTTAGTTTCCCTGTTACTAGGATATAAAACTGAATGCCAGGATTGTTAAACAAGCTACCCTAATGCCTTATACACACGCTCAGACTTTTGACCATGCATAAGTCCGCCACGAGTCCGTCGAAAAGATAGAGAACAGGTTTTCTATCTAAGATCTGTCGGACTTTAGACAAAAAAAGTCCGATGGAGGCACACACAGCTGGACTTTCCAAGAAAAAAAGCCTGTCTGACTTTTTTCCCCCTCGGAAAGTCCGGGCGTGTGTACGAAGCATAACAGTCCCAACAACCCCCCACCATGCAAGGGTTAAATGTTTGTTAAAGTGATACTAAAAACGCACACTGTGTAATTTAGGGCCCTTTCACACCAGCGGACTGCATGTCCGCATTTTCATCCATCCGTTTACGGATAAAAAAGGGACATACATGTACCCCTATGACAGGGCTCAAAATTTCAAGTCCTGAGCTACTAGCCAGGCCTCAAGAGCTACTCGCCACCAGTTGCCCCACCTAATTCATACAGTGCCCTGCGCCTAATTGCACCTGTAAACACGCCCTCATAGATTATCTCATGGAATGACAATGTTTTATGCAGAATCAAGTTACAAAATTAATTATTACCAACAACAACTTTAACTAAATGGGACAGGGCACTGGGGGCAGACCAGAGGGACAGGGCAGGCTGGCAGAGAGGAAAGGAGCTGCAGCACAGCGGGAGGGAGTACAATCCAGCGCTGAGATCCACACAACTGCACAGCCATTGACACCATAGCACAGCGCACACCGACACTGCACAGCACACATTGAGACCTGTCTGTTCACAGTGCTCAGGCTGAACTGTTGGACACTTACATAGAGCACAAGGAGAAGAAAACTGCACAAAACTGGAAGGCTGCCGCTCTCATGTCAGGGCAACTTTCAGTGAGCGCTGCACCGGAGTGGTAATTTTCACAATCCTCCACCTCATTCATTACTTTCTGCTCTCCATCTACATTGGTCGGGGCCCGGGGGGAGGGGGCAGGCTCAGAGAGGTCATACTGTTAGGTCCCATGGCTTAAAGGGGTGTTCCAGCCAAAAAATGTATTTATTAAAAGTCAGCAGCTACAAAAAGTGTAGCTGCTGGCTTTTAATAAACACTCACTTACCTGCTCCTGCGTTCCAGCGATGCGCCGACCGGGGCTCCGCTCCTCTCCCCCCCTCCCCAGTCGGCGTCTCCATCCCGACTGTGGGCACCCAGCCGTGACAGCCTTCGGCTTCACGGCCGGGCACCCACTGCGCATGCGCGAGCGGCGCGGCTCGACGCTGATTGGACAGGCGATTGCCTAGGACCTGTCAGTGTCCTAGGCCATCGCCTACAGGGAGGGGCTGAAATAAGGCGATTACCCCTCTCGCCTTATCAGCCCCTCGGCGGAAGCAGGAAGTGGGACAGGAAGTCCCACTCCTACTGAAGCCCCCACTCCCCCCCCAAAAAAATGACATGCCAAATGTGGCATGTATGGGGGTGAGGAGTGGATTAAGAGGAAGTTCCATTTTTGGGTGGAACTCCTCTTTAATGAGAATTGTAAGAAGAGCACCTGTGTACTGCTCTGCCTGTGCGCGGCTCGCCAGACTACTTTTCCCGAGCATGCACCTTTCCTCTTCGGCCGCCAATCTCATCAGGACTCTAAAGCCTCGTATACACAAGGCAATTCATTTGTCTGTTTGGATTTTGGTTTGCTCGCGTGTACACACGAGCAAACCAAAATCCCCGCCAGCAGACAGCGCGCTGAAGTGTCGGTGACGTAGCGGTGACGTTGACGCCGCCACATCACCGCACCAGGAAGTAAAACACTTCCGCGCATGCGTCGAAACCATTTGGCGCGTGTGCGAGAAGACATGTCTGCTGGTTAGCGTACTAACCAGCAGACATGTCGGGCGGACGGGTTCCCAGCCGACGGATTGGTAAGCATGCTTTCCAATCTGTCGGGTGGCCAAATCCGTCTGCTCGCCCGTACACACGATCGAATCTGTCTGCTGGGACGGTCTAGCAGACCCTTTCCAGCAGACAGATTTGATCGTGTGTATGAGGCCTACGTGTAGGCACAGGAGTGGAGGGAGATTGGTCATGCAGCCCTGTCATCACTCGCCCCCAGCTTAAATCCACTCGCCAAATGCTAGTAGGCGAGTGGAAATTGAGGGCTGCCTATGAGATAGTGGGTGTCAGCAGATGAACATCCGCTGACACCCAATCTCATCGGTGTCCGCTATGCTCCGATTCTGCAAACGGAGGAAAATCCTATTTTTATCATCCGTCTGCAGAGCGGATCGGGAGAACATAGACAGACGGTCCGTGTTCATCCGATCCCCCCATATGGGAGAGCTAAGATCTGACAGGGCGGTCCCTGCACAGTGTGCAGGGACCGTCCTGTCATCTGCCGGCTCATCGGGGATAAACAGAGCGATCCCCACTGAGCAAGCGGGTGGTAAAGGTACGGATCCTCACAGGATCTGTACGTGGGAAAGGGCCCTTACATTGTCACTTCTCTTTCTGTACATGGATGAGGGCACTGTAATTATTTTTATTTAAAAAAGTACATTTTTCCTAAATCGATATACAGCTGTGACATGACCCAGTTTTTTTCCAGCCTGTCTGCAGGGAAACATAAGCAGGAGGAGCTTCTAGACCTCTGCTGCTGGTCACATGTTCACAGCCTTTGGAATACAAAGTAAAAATAAATAAATAGATACAAACTTTTTAAAATGTGTTACACCCCTCTAGCCGATGTCTTAGAACAGGGTTTGACAAAACCTGGGGCGCCAGGTCGCAATTGCGACTAGAATTAGCGGCCTGGGGCCTGGGCAGCACATTTGGGGTATTCTCTGTGCGCCCCCGCCGCGCTATCGCGTTGGCTCGTGCCAGGCGGTAATTGAGGCCGTGGCTTTGCCGCCTTCTGTGCCATCTTGTGGTTGCTGTTGGTATGACAAGACAACCAGCAATGCTAATGGAGCTTTCCCTGTCTGTTTTCAGTGCCCTTTCACACTGGTGCATTTTTCCCGGGGTTTTGCGGTAAAAATAGTGCTATTAAAGCGCCCCCCATGCCCCTCTCCATTGAAATGAATTAGAAAACGCGGTAAAAACGGAGCGTTAAAATCGCAGTAAAACACAGCGATTTTACCGCGTTTTTACAGCATTTTTTAATTCATTTCAATGGAGAGGGGCATGGGGGGCGTTTTAATAGCGCTATTTTTACCGCGAGAACGGCAAAAACGTGGAAAAAACGCACCAGTGTGAAAGGGCCCTCACTGCCATCTCCTTCCCTCCAATTAGAACCCCCAAACATTATATATAATTTTTCATTCTAACACCCTAGAGAATAAAATGGCGGTCATTGCAATACTTTCTGTAACATCGTATTTGCGCAGCGGTCTGACAAGCGAACTTTTTTAGGAAAAAATACAGTTTTTTAAATTAAAAAAATAAGACACCAGTAACGTTAGCCCAATTTATTTTATATTGTGAAAGATAATGTTATGCCAAATAAATTGATACCCAACATGTCACACTTCAAAATTGCGTCCGCTCATGGAATGGCGACAAACTTTTACCGTTTAAAATCTCCATAGGAGACGTTTAAAAAAATACTACATTTGCATGTTTTGAGTTACAGAAGAGGTCTAGAGCTAGAATTATTGCTCTCACTCTACCAATGGCGGCGATACCGCACATGTGTGGTTTGAACACCGCTTTCATATGCGGGCGCTACTCACGTATGCGTTCACTTCTGCGCACAAGCTCAGCAGGACGGGGGCGTTCCTGGCTCCTACCTTTTTTAGTTGGCTCCTAGATTCCAAGCAAATTTGTCAAGCCCTGTCTTAGAATAACAGGGAGCTGAAGCCTCCATCAATCTACATGCAATATCCTGCCCCATTGTGTTTAGCTGGTTAGTGGGCATGGAGGAGGGAGGGAGTAGGCTGTCATTTACCACCGTGCATACATCCACATGTGTGACTCTATAGTCACATGGGCTGCTCATATGTGACGGGGAGGAAATGCTCAGCATAGAAACTCCCTGAAAACTGAGTCTGTGCAGAGTTGTCACCACAGCTGCAAAATCCCTAGCTGAATTGGGGACATAGACAGGAGGGGGAGATAGAGAGCAACCAGGATCAACCAATTTTTATTGCAGAATACAGAAAGAAAATGTTATAGCGACCGAGTATGAACAGCATTGTAATACACCATTTATTGATAGTTTTTTAGCGAAACTTTAAGTGTCACACGATGAAACTGCCTGCCTGTTTTTTTGTTTTTGTTTTTTTTTTACAGATCCGGCCACCCATTGACTTCTATGGGCAGGTGGATATCAGCGGAGACGTGTCTGCTAAAACCCGCCTGCCATCCGATCCCTCAAAATCCGCTCATAACAGACGGATGGCGATACTTTCGCCATCTGTTCAGCGGATCGGATGAAAAACGGACAGGCTGTCCATTTTCATCCAATCTCGCCATAGAGGACAACTGAGCTCCGACAGGCCTGTCCCTGCACAGTGAGCAGAGACAGACCTGTGATCCGCCGGCTCAGCGGAGATCAACGTGGATTTTTGTTTGAAGGGAGTTGGCCAGGCACACCCATAGCATACGCACGACTTTTCTGCAAACTTTCCCAACATCACATGATTTTTCTGCTCTTTTCTGCTCTTTCCCGCCACCTGTTGGCCAACTTCTGCTATTGTTGGTTGATTTTAAAGGGGTGTTCCAGCCCATTTTTATGTTTATTAAAAGTCAGCAGCTACAAAAAGTGTAGCTGCTGGCTTTTAATAAACACTCACTTACCTGCTCCTGCGTTCCAGCGACGCGCCGACCGGGGCTCCGCTCCTCTCCCCCCCTCCCCAGCCGGCGTCTCCATTCCGACTGTGTGCACCCAGCCGTGACAGCCTTCGGCTTCACGGCCGGGCACCCACTGCGCATGCGCGAGCGGCACGGCTCGCCGCTGATTGGAGAGGCGATCGCATGGGACCTGTCATGTGTCCCAATTGATCGCCTACAGGGAGAGGGGCTGGTGTAGGCGATTATGGCTTAATCGCCTTACCAGCCCCTCGGCGGAAGCAGGAAGTGGGACAAGAAGTCCCACTCCTACTGAAGACCCCACTCCCCCCCCAAAAAAATGACATGCCAAATGTAGCATGTAAGGGGGAGGGGAGGGGATTAAATAAAAGTTTTTTTAGGGTGGAACTCCTCTTTAACATTGGTTCTGGGCATGCGTGTTTGTACTTCGGACAAAAGTCTGATGGATTTCTGAACACACGGTCGGACTTTGCACCATAGGACTTTTGTTGCCAAAAAGTTTGTCCGTTTGCAGAGCGAATTTTTGTCCGACGAAAACCAAAAAAGTTTGCCCGATGGAGCGTACACACGGTAGGATTTTTTTTAAAAACATCCTCATTTTGAAGTCTGTTGTCAAAAAGTCATACCGTGTGTATGAGGCTTTATTACCAAGGGAAGTATTTCTGCTGACAACAATTAATAATTGAGGGAAGGTGGCTATTAAAATAGAATATTTTTGACAATTTTTTTTACCAAAACTAGTTCCAATGGGAATGCAGTGAATGATGCTCCTAATTTGGACCCGATCACTCTGCTACACCCCTTTACAGAAAATTAACACAGATTATTTTCCAATGTACATCACTTTACCCTGAACATCCATTATATGGAAACATGAAAAACACATTCCCAGAAATCCTTAATCACGTCGTCCTTCTCAATACCCTCTTTATATTCTACGACTCGGCACTCAGCCTCAGCCGCGAGAGAAATACAACACATCAATACTTTGTTGAAAGAGTCATTTCCATCCGAGTTGAAGCTATAGAAGCAGTTTTGTGGGAAGTTTCCACGAACAGAAAGAAAAACACTGCTTCTAGTTTGAGGTTACTCCATTAATGTTCTCAGTGTAATATTAAAAACATTTAATATAAAATCAGACATATGTTGGTAAAACCCAAGTTAGGCCCAAAAAAGGGCAGAGGGGAGATAACAAACGGCTTGTTGTAGACGACTAGAAACTAAAAACAAAGTCAATGCTGTGCCTGGTGAGATCACCAGGTGAAAGGGTCAGTCCACCCAAAACTGATACATCAGCTTTAAAAATAAAATTCACATCAAATGGGCAGGTGACAGGTCATCATTATTGCTGTGAAATTATGTAGGACTGAAACAACTAATCGATTATGAAAATAGTTGCCCACTATTTTAATAATTAATGAAATCAGCCTGTATAGACAATAGGAGTGCGCATCTTCACTGGCCTCACGATTCGATTACGATTATCTGCTCATCGTTTCGATTCGATTCCGCGATGCATCAAGATTACTGACGCGCTTCCACTTCCACTTGGGCCACCTCCAAGCAATCTTCTGGGACACATCACAGGTCCCAGAAGTTTGTCCAGCTATGCAGTACTGTGCAGTGAGACATGTGCACCCAGCTGTGAAGCTGCAAGCTGTCACAGTCGAATGCCCACAGTATTATTGCCAGCGCCGTGGACAGGCAGGGGAGAGAATGGAGTGTTTAGGTGGCCACGTCGCTGGATTGTGGGACAGGTAAGTGTCTTTTTATTAAAAGTCAGATGATACACTTTTTTTGTAGCTGCTGACTTTTAATAAACACAACATTTATGGAACTGCTTTTGTAGTCTACTTACTGCTGTTGACATAACTGTGCTGTAATAAATGCAGTACAAATCCATTAAGGCTCCATTCACACCTAGGTGTTTTGTCGCCTGAAGCGCGACGCTACAATACGCCGTACCGTCGAATTTGCATTATTGTCTATGGAGAGCGTTCACATCTCCTAACGCCGAACGCCGATAGAACGTCGAACGCCGATTTTGAAAAAAGTCCCGGACCCTTTTTCGACGCGCGTATCGGGCGGCTTTGGCGTTGCGCATAGCCGACAATGGCTATACAAAAAGCGGGATTTTTAAAAGTCGCGTTTGGTCACCGCAAATCGCGGGTACAAAACGCCTACACTTTGTCACCCAAATACGCCCAAAAACGCCTAGGTGTGAATCCAGCCTAAATGCCCACCGCTGTATGTGCTTTTTTAAATATATTGTGTTTCATACCTCATTTAGCCTGTGTATAGAACTGTATATCCCGTTCGTGTGCCTGCATGGTCCGGCCCGCCTCTCTCACAAGTCTCTCATCTCTCCTGGCGTCAGTGAGAGTTCTCAGCCCCGCCCACTGACTAGCAAGCTATCAGATCAGAGGCGAGCAGGGCTGACGTCAGAAGAGATGTGTGAGGAGAGAGGCAGGCTGAGCCAGGTAGTCACATGAGCGGGATATATCGTGTATACAGAAATGAGGTATGAAGCACCATATAATTTAAAAAAGCACATTCAGCGGTGGGCACTTGATGGATTATAACATCTTTTTTAGAAATGCAGTTATTTTGACAGCCGCACTCGGAGTACTCTCTCGGGAGGGGCGGGGAAAGTCAGGATGACGTCACACCCGACTGATTTTGCCGGTTGCATGCATCGATGCCCCATCGGGGACCCCCGAATCGCGATGCATCGATTAAATTTGGCACTCCTAATAGACAATGCATTATTTGTTTACATATCAGGAAATACAGTGCAGCACACATACAGCTCAGTACACCATCCATACATGTCACTAAGTGCCTGAGAACTTGTGAATGCGTGAGGAGCAATGCCTCATGGGACATGTAGTCCTGTGCAGGAAGCGAGTGGTACTAAAGGCAGAAGTTGTTTTTACCTTACTATAGGGCAGTGATGGCGAACCTTGGCACCCCGAATGTTTTGGAACTACATTTCCCATGATGCTCATGCACTCAGCAGTGTAGTTGAGCATCATGGGAAATGTAGTTCCAAAACATCTGGGGTGCCAAGGTTCGCCATCACTGCTATACGGGCTCTCTATACTATACTTTGCAGCTTGCTATTCGGGCACTCTAAAGGCAGGAGAAGCCAATAGCATCAGTGGGGAACCCCAGAAAAGGAGAATCAGGGCTGCTCTGTGCAAAACCATTACATAAAATACCATTAAAAAATCCCTTTAAAGACTGTGTGCAGGGAAGATCAGCATCTGAATACCGAGAAGATGGAGGCTAATAGACTGGAGGTAATATAAGTATTATATATACACATTTAAAGTGAACTTTTACCAGTATTGTGCGTTATATATCAAATGATCACATCCACAAAAAAAAAGTCTCAGCTTTTAGTACTAGTTTGATATAAAAGATTCATATCTCTTTTACACCCTTCACATAGCTTTATGTCCGACTCCTAGTTACAATTGCCCATATATCCTACTTCTGGGTATATATATATTTTTTATCTAGAAGGGCTCAAAATTTCAATTCCTGAGCTACTAGCCAGACCTCAAGGGTTACTCGCCAACTGTTGCCCCACCCAACCCCACCCGCCCCGCATTCTGCCCCTAAACGCGCCCTCATAAGTTATCTCATTAAATGGCAATTAAATGTTTTATGCAGAATTAGGTTATAAAAATAAATATTAATAACTTTATCTGTGCCTGCCAATGCAGCCTGTGTCTACTGTGCAGCCTATGCCCACCATGCAGCCTATCTGTGCAGGGGAGGAGAGGACGGGAGAGCTGGCTGGATGATCAGAGTGCAGCACAGGGAACACAGCTTTTATTTCAATTGCCGTGTTCCTGCCTCTCAACGTCATATACAGCCCCTCCCCCTGGCTGGGGAACTTTGATTGACAGATCACCTGTCCAATCCCAGGATGAGCGATCTGTCTATCAAAGTCCTGGGACCAGGAGGAGGGCTTTATTGACAGCGAGAGGGGGTGAACACGGCAATGTAAAATGAAAGCTGTTATTGCTGTGTTCCCTGCGCTCTGATCATCCGGGGTATCTCTCTCATAAACAATATGGGCCAGATTCACGTAGTCCAGAGCATCTTTGCTCTGGAGTAACGCTTCTCATTTGCGTTGCGCTGCCGATTTTTTAGGAGCAAGTGCTGTCATTCATGAAGCACTTGCTCCTAAAGTTGCGGCAGCGCATCACAAATGAGCCGGCGGAATTCAAATTGGGCGGGTACGGGGCGTGTAGTATGTAACTACGCGCGATCCCGCCGCCGACGTACTGCGCATGCGTCGAGTGTCAAAACATCCCCGGCGATGCTCCATCTGTGAGAACGTCAATGACGTCACATTCCCATTCATGACCGTTTTACGCAAGCGACGTTTTTTTTTTTTTCCCGACGCATGCGACGCCTATACCTAACATAGGATACGCCAGCCCCATGTAGGTATAACTATGCGCCGCGTATCCCGTCCGGAAACGTCGTAACGTCACTGCGTCGCGCCGGATTTCGATCGTGAATTGCCGATTTCCGCTCATTAACATATTTTTTGAGCGTAAATCGGCGGGAACGCCCCCGGCGCCATTTTTAAGTTGAAGTAACGATGCGATGGCGAAACTCAGTTACGCTCACCGCATCGGAACTTCAACCCGGCGTTTCTTGTTTTCTGGTTACAGAAAACAGAAACGCCGGCTCAAAGCCACTGTTACGCTGGCGGATCACTCGATCCGCCAGCGTAACCTTTGCTGAATCTGGCCCTATATATTAGGGTTGTCCCGATACCGATACTAGTATCGGTATCGGGACCGATGCCGAGTATTTGCGCGAGTACTTGTACTCGCGCAAATACTCCCGATGCCTAAATAGAATACTCCCCCCCCCGCCGAATCGAGAGCCATCGCATCGCGCCACCGCATCGAAAGCCGCTGCATCGAAAGCCGCTGCAAGGGCTAAAACGCCGTGCGGGAACATCACAGCATTCATTTGAATAGCTGTAGTGTTCCCGCCTGTATAGACACTCCCCCTTGCTCGGGATTGGATGGGTGATCGTGATCTGTCCAATCCCGAGCAAGGGGGAGTGTCTAGCCATGTCCCTCACATATGCAGCCATGTCCCTTCAGCCATGTCCCTAGCCATGTCCCTCACATATGCAGCCATGTCCCTCTAGCCACGTCCCTCACATATTCAGCCAGGTCCCTTCAGCCATGTCCCTCACATATGCAGCCATGTCCCTTCAGCCATGTCCCTCCAGCCATGTCCCTCCAGCCATGTCCCTCCAGCCATGTCCCTCACATATGCAGCCATGTCCCTCTAGCCATGTCCCTCACATATGCAGCCATGTCCCTTCAGCCATGTCCCTCACATATTCAGCCATGTCCCTCACATATGCAGCCATGTCCCTCACATATGCAGCCATGTCCCTTCAGCCATGTCCCCCACATATGCAGCCATGTCCCCCACATATGCAGCCATGTCCCTCCAGCCATGTCCCTCTAGCCATGTCCCTCTAGGGACATGGCTGCATATGTGAGGGACATGGCTGAAGGGACATGGCTGCATATGTGAGGGACATGGCTGAAGGGACATGGCTGCATATGTGAGGGACATGGCTGAAGGGACATGGCTGCATATGTGAGGGACATGGCTGAAGGGACATGGCTGCATATGTGAGGGACATGGCTGAAGGGACATGGCTGCATATGTGAGGGACATGGCTGAAGGGACATGGCTGCATATGTGAGGGACATGGCTGAGGGACATGGCTGCATATGTGAGGGACATGGCTAGAGGGACATGGCTGCATATGTGAGGGACATGGCTAGAGGGACATGGCTGCATATGTGAGGGACATGGCTAGAGGGACATGGCTGCATATGTGAGGGACATGGCTAGAGGGAAATGGCTGCATATGTGAGGGACATGGCTAGAGGGAAATGGCTGCATATGTGAGGGACATGGCTAGAGGGAAATGGCTGCATATGTGAGGGACATGGCTGGAGGGACATGGCTGCATATGTGGGGGACATGGCTGCATTTGGGGACACATGTAAAAAAAAGTATCGGTATTCGGTATTGGCGACTACTTGAAAAAAAGTATCGGTACTTGTACTCGGTCCTAAAAAAGAGGCATTGGGACAACCCTAATATACATTATTACTTTCACCGTTTCACAGTATAAATTAACCTATAGTAGCGATTATTTGCTCTTTTTGTACTATAAAGGGCTAATTTTATTTATTTATTTTTTTAACCCCATATGGCGATACAAAAAAAAAAGCATGCTGCTACTACTACTACTAAACGTCTTAGGCCTGGTTCACACCCATGCGTTTTTTGGTGCTTTTTGCAGAAACGCAGAACAGTTCATTTAATACGGATTCCTATGGTACACGTTCACATCTATGCTTTTTTCAGCCACTGCGTATTTGGAAAAGTCAAGGACTTTATTCAATGCAAAACGTTGCATTTTTTGCTTCAATAGACTTCAATGGAAAAGCTGCAGAAAAGCATGTAGTGCGTTTTTGCAGCGATTTGTATTTTTTTATTCTGCCCAACAACAAATTGGCCAAATAAAAGCATAAAGGATGCAAAAAGCACAGCAGTAACAGATCAAAAGCAAGCTGCATAGGTGTCTACTGAGCCATATGCTGGCCATACACGTATCCATTTTTGGACGAGAATATTCATATGAAAAATCTTTGTACATTCAGCACTCCCATTAAGATCTGTAAGTATCATTCCCAACCTGATACTTCAAGTATTTCAACAAATCTTGCCAAAAGCCAAAACCTACTGTACACACTGTTCTTGTACAAGCTGAAGCCCATGGGAACAAGGCTTAAAGGATCACTAAAGGAATTTTTTTTTTTTTAGCTAAATAGCTTCCTTTACCTTACTGCAGTCCTGGTTTCATGTCCTTGTTGTTTGTTTTTTGCTTTGAAGTTGCTGTAATTCTGCTCTAAACTCCACACTTCCTGGTTGTCTGGCTCCTTATGAAAAATCTCATGGCAGCTTTTCACTGTGGTCCAAGCTGTCTTCATAACATTGACGGGATTAACAACAGGTTGAAAAAAAGTTATGATGAATTGAAAGGCTCCTGCATGTGTCGGGTACTCCTCCAGAACTGGGATACCGGTACATCCCCTTTGTAGCCAGAACAATAGGAGGTGTTTGCAAGCAAGGTGGTGAGGCCAACCTTGTAAACCAGCTATTTTCACCATTATAAGACCAGTATAAGATTATAAGATGTAGAGCCACCCAATGGGCCCACCATCTGCAGGATAAGGTGAGTGGGGTGCAATTACCTCTCGTGGATTGGCATGGGTAATCAGTTGCAACTAAAAACATCCGGCTATAAACACTGGCTACCTCTCCACCATAGGGAGCTCTACTAGAAACCTCCATCTCAGATGATTAAAAGCCAGCAGCTACAAATACTGCAGCTGCTGACTTAAAAAAGAATGGACACTTACCTGTCCAGGTCGTCGGCGACGTCAGCAGCTTAGGGCGAGCAACCACTCGGCTCTCGGCTTCCACCGCCGCCATCCACTGTGAGGGAATCGGGAAGTGAAGCGATGCGGCTTCACTGCCCAGTTCCCTACTGCACATCCGTGAGTCGTGCTGCGCCGTCCTCACTGGTCCCCGCTGTGTTCTGGGAGCCGTGTGTTTCCCAAAACACAACAGTGGGGGGATGACGCAAGGGGCGGGAATCCAGTGGGAGTCTGTACCCGGAATGGGAGCAAATACCTCTATTATACAGGTATCTGCACCCCCTCCCCCCTGAAAGGTGCCAAATGTGACACCAGAGGGGAGAGGGTTCCGAAAAGCGGTGGTGCACTTTTGGGTTGGTTGATATTCCCAATTTCTGAAAGGGCCGTAAAACCAACTGCAGATCCTAAACAAGGGACATTTTGTCTCAAGCAAAGATCAAAAAATCGTCTAGATATAAGACGATCGATACACTCTGTATCCAAAAAAAGGCCATGACTTCAGCCATGATTTTTGTAAAAATTCATTTTTTTTTGTAAAAAAGGAAGGGCATAGAACTGCCAATGACTCGGCCCGTTGTCCATGAGAACCGGCATAACTGAGGAACTTTCAGTGACTCTGGCAGATACATGAAGGTACATGAAGATGGAGATCCAGGGTCATCATGAAGACCCCCGGCAATAACAGATTTCTTACAGAATAAATATTTTTCATCTGTAAACTATAAATTTGTTCAGGATGCTTAAAACTGATGACCATATGAAAGCCGCCGGAAGCATTCTTGACCAGAAAGACGTGGGAATAAAGTCCCCATAATTTTTGAATCTCTTAGGCCCTAAACCCTTCATATGGTATGGTAAATCTACTGAATTCAGCTATTGGACTGAATCCAGAACTCAGCTTGTCTACTCTCGAAAGAAGTTTACCGTTGTCACCACACGTCGTGGACAACATGCAACACGCTCCCAATTCATACACAGGGAGCGTATGGCAAACACAATGCTCAATACTCAGATCTTCCAACTAACAGAACTGGTTTATTTCTAAAGTCACCTTCAGTGCAAATGTGACCGGAAATTGGCAGCAACGGCAAGCCTGGCAACAGGTTAGGTAATCACAATTCCGAAACGAAAAGCACAGGTTAACAGCTAGGCATGCAAAATCTGCAAATAAAATGGTAGATAAAAGTCATTTTTGAAGAATATGCAGTTTTAACCGCTAGAGGAAAAATCAGCAATTGATTCAGTCATTAAAGGGGTTGTAAAGACAAAAATATTTCCTCTTAAATTAAAGTCTGACAGTAGCTGATAAAGTAAAAAGTAATGTTTTGCATTATAACTAGTTTGATACCTGTTAAAATCGAGCTGTTTTATTCACCTCCGTCACTCCTGAATCGTTATTCTCACTGACTTCCTGGTTTGCGGAGCGCATTCATTCTCGCTACATCACGGCCGAATGGGAACTACAGTTCCCATTAGGCTTAGCCTCCATGCCTGTGAGGGATAACAGAGCATCTTCACGCAGGGCTGTAGTCATAGGGAGGGGGTGAGCACGTCTGCTTTCCACCATGCAAAACAGCTCAGATGCTGGTGGAAAGTAAGAGGAGAGACAGGAAATGGCATTTTCAAACCTGGATTACTGTATTTTGGAGGTCAAAAGGAAAAACGAGGTAAGTGATATTTAATTGCTCTAGCTTACAGCAAGCAATTGATCTAATAAAAAAGGAACCTTTAGTGTTCCTTTAAGGGTCAATTCACTAAGCTTTGTAATTACACACAGTTCTTAAAGTGGTACTAAACCCAGGACCCTGTATTGATTATATTTGGTCTCCCACAGTACACAGGACATGGAAATGCAATTATTTTTGTAAATATAAACTTCTAAATAATTTTTCTCATCAGCAGTTAGAGCAGTGTTGTGACTTCTATCAGTGCCTAGTTAGAGCTTATAGGAGGAGATTTTTTTAATTTTCACCTGATAGCAGGACCCCTGAACCTCTGCTTGGAGATTGCTGATTGGCCCTGTGCTGATCACATGCACTCTCCCAAGAAAAAAAAAACTCTAGCAATACACATAAAACTGAGCATGTGCAGCTTGTCCCCTAATGCTCTGTTCTATCAGGAGATGAATTGGAGTCAGTGGAAGAAGAGGAGGATCAGAGAAGACAGGATCAAACAGCCTTTCTTCACAATGCAAAGGATTAACTCCTTGGGTTCCACAGTGAGTATAACAATCATGCTTCACTGCATATTAGAGCTGCATGATTCATCGTTATGGAATCGAGATTGCGATTCTATCCCCCTCCCAATCTTAAAAAAGCATTTCCTCCATGCAGTTCTGAGAGTTCTCTGCTCAAGCCAACAGCTGTCAAAAAAAAAAAAAAAACAGGCAGCCTGCCAAGTTGCTCACAACAGCTTAGGCAGGAGATAAAAAAGAAACGTTGTATCATTTGGTTCTTTTAGATCAAAAGGGATGAACTTTGGTCTGTAAATGATGTCAGTTTAACCACTTAAAGACTAAACCTTTTTCTGACACTTACCAGATAAAATCAGTGTATTTTGCTAGGAAATTAATTACTTAGAACCCCCAAACATTATATATATTTTTTTTTAGCAGAGACCCTAGAGAATAAAATGGTGGTTGTTGCAATATTTTATGTCAAACTGTATTTGCACAGTGGTCTTTCAAACAATTTTTTAGGGAGAAAATACACTTTAATGAATAAAAAAAAAAAAAAAAAAAAAAAAAACAGTAAAGTTAGCCTAATGTTTTTGTATAATGTGAAAGATGATGTTATGCCACAAGAATCGTGATCTTTATTCTAAGCAAAAAAATTGTGATTCTCATTTTAGCCAGAATCGTGCAGCTCTACAGCCGCCGTCGTCGCCTAGTTGACCAGGGCGGGGAACATTACAGCTTTCATTTTAATAGCCGTGTGTTCCCCCGCCGCGCCTCGTCATATATAGCCCCACCCCCTTGTCCGGGCACTTTAATAGACAGATCACCCATCCAATCCTGGAACAGGGGGAGGGGCTATATATGACGAGGCGCGGTGGGGGAACACACAGCTTTTCAAATGAAAGCTGTATTGTTTCCCGCGCTGATCAACTATACAGGGGGGGGGGGGAGGTCTTGGCTTTCTCTCTTTGAGGACTGCTCTGCTCCGCTCTCCGCCCCCTCTCTCTCTCTGAAAAAAAAAAAAAAAAGTATTGGGTGAGGCATCGGGAGCATTTGCATTTGTACTCGCGCAAATGCTCAGTATTGGTCCCAAAACAGATACTAGTATCGGGACAACCCTAGTTAGACACCTTTCACACTGAAGCATTTTTACAGCATTTTAGTGTTAAAAATACTGCTATTAAAACGCTCTCCATGCATCTCAATGGACCCTTTCACACTGAGTCCTGCAAGCAGCATCTTTGGAGCAGCTTTTGGGCGCTGAAAAAAAATGCTCCAAAAATGCCCCTCTCCATTTAAATGAATTAAAAGCGCTGTAAAAACACCTTACCCTTTCACACTGAGGCACTGCAAAAACGCCCTAAAACTTTAGGGTCTTAGCGGTGTTTTACCAGCACATTGGGATTGCAGATGAGGCTTCGCTCGAATAACGCTTGAATAACGCCCCAGTATGAAAGGGGCCTTAAGGCAATACATTCATTTTGAATCGGCTGGCAACACACCACAAATTTTATTGCAAATGCACTGTTTACAACACAATGCACTACAACACACCAATTGTTCAGATAGTTGTGTTGAGTGCGCTAAAAAACAAGCGTGCTGTGTTGCACAAACTAGGTGTGATGGGATGGAATTCAAAATAAATAGAGCTGTAATGCATGCACCACACCTAGATTTGTGTGTTGCAGCATCATAGAGATTTAAAGAGACCAAAAATCTATTTTTATATTCATCAAGTGCATTTACCTGAATTTTTATTGATATCAGCCTCCTTTGATTCGCTATATAGCATAATTTAATCATGGAGAGGCAGCATTAACAGCCAATCATGCTCAGCTGCATTCACGTATGTTGACAAGGAATATGCAAACAGCTGGAGACATCAAACGTTCAGATGGACAAATCTCTCCTGCCAACTATTGTATTCTAACAGCAAGCACCTGCGGCTGTCAGAATACCCAAACAGTTGCTGCATCTGATTGGATGCAGTCACTGTTTGGCTGACAATTTTCCACCTGCTTCTTTGACAAAAGGCGATTGTCCAAACAAGCAGCGCCAACAGGGGTACCCGTAGCTCAAAATTTTGGCCAGTTTAGCAAGAGAGTCGGCAGAAATTTTGAGCCACGTATGGTCACTAGGGATGAGCTCCGCGTTCGATTCGAACGTATGTTCGACTCGCACATTGTCTGTTCGACCGTTCATCGAAATTCGAACGTTATGGGCCGCTCTCGCCAAATTCGAGTGGCGCGTCACGGCCCATAATTCACTGCGGCATTGCGCACTGATGATTGGCCAAGCATGCACTATGACCCCAATGCTTGGCCATTCACAGCACGCTAAAAACGGAGAGCCATAATTATGGCTCAGGGGGTTTAGTACACGCCCCACACTATAAAAGGCCGCCTGCAGGGCGGCCTTGTGTAGTGTGTTGTGGCAGTTAACAGAGAGAGACAGAGAGAGTGTCATTTTTTGCAGGTAGATAGAGAAGGCAGACAGGCTAGTCAGTTAATGTTACAGTGTGTAGAGGATATATATATACACATCCCAGGTGTTGTACATATATTTATACACTGTATAGCTTAGCTGGATCAGTTCTTCCTAATTTACTGGCAGGCAGGTGATTGTGCTTTTAAAGACGTTATCACAGGTATAGACACCCAGCAGGTACAATATTTAAAGGAATTTTTAATTATTATTTTTTTTTTTAATTAAGCATCATTAAAATTACTGCTCCTGATGCAGAAGCAGTGATTTTAATGATGCTTAAATAAAAAAAAAAATAATAATTAAAAAATTCCTTTAAATATTGTACCTGCTGGGTGTCTATACAGTAGTTTGCCTGTGAAAACGTCTTTGAGAACCCGGGTCTTGCCTCAGGGAACATGTATCAATGGAAAAAAACTTTTTTTCCATCGATACATGTTCCCTGGGGCAAGACCCGGGTTCTCAAAGAAGTTTTACGACAATAACTTGCATATTAGGCCCCTTTCACATGAGTGGACCGTTCGTCCGCTAATTACAAGTCCGTTTACGGACTTGTAATGGGCCCCTATGGGAGCGGATCCGTTAGCGGATGATGCATCCGCTAACGTCCGTCTAAGATTCGCATCCGTCTGGATCCGTTTTGCGGATGGAAGAAAACCCTATTTTTCTTCTGTCCGGTGGAACGGATCGGGTGCAAACGGACAGATGGTCCGTTTTCATCCGATTTCCCATAGGGGATAGCAGAGGAGAGACAGGGCGGTCCCTGCACAGTGTGCGGGGACCGCCCTGTCCACCAACAGCTGAGCGGGACCCCCCGCTGAGCCAACGGACACACACGGAGCAGACCGAAAAACGGACCGCTCCGTGTGAAAGGGGCCTTAGGCTTCAAAATGAGCACTTTTGAAATTGAACGTTCGAGTCCCATAGACGTCAATGGGGTTCTAAATGTTCGCGCGAACGTTCGGTCCGTTCAAAGGTTCTGGTGCGAACCGAACGGGGGGTGTTCGGGTCATCCCTAATGGTTACCTTCAGTCCTGTAAGGCAGTTTTTCCAAATTCTGTGGCTAAACAGTTCCTGTATACACAGTATTTGGCTGTGCCATCACATTATTCTTAGAGAGGAAGTGTATGAACTTCATAGATGACCCAGATCAGAATGTGGGCAGAGGTGCAGAAACATCTTCCCTCCATATCTAGGAACATTGTTAATAATGTCTCCTGGCTGTATTGGTCCCGTGTGGAATAAAAGAATCCTACATTTAACTAGAAATGCATCCTTTAATCAACCCAACCTTTCTTTGGCCATTTTCTGCACCTTAATATAACTGTATATAATGAGTACATCTTCAGATCTGCTTGTCATGGGCCAAGGGCTGTGAGCTCCCTAGGATTTTCTTCAGTTGACATTTGAAAAAACACTCATCCAGGCCCTAGGACCCCACTTATAATTTTAGACTACAGCTGCCATACTTTATCTCTAGTACACAAGGATGACCTTTCACAACCTGAAATAGCCTGCTATCTTGTCAATGACAGTTAGGTAGTTTGCCAGTCTTGAAAGGATCGTAGTAGAGAGACTGTCAACATGTTTCCTCCTAGTAAGAGGAAGAAAGATCAACAGTACAATAAACCAATTTTTTGGTCACCTCCAGCTGATAAAACAAAAGGATTCCTTACCTGAAAGAAAAAAACACAATAAGAGCACCTGTCATATAACCACAGCCAGGAGAACGGTCTTAGAACCTATCAACTAAGGTGATCAACATTGTGGGCTCCAAAGGATTTAGACAGAAATGTCATTCAGCGCAACCAATAAGATTCTACCTACAGACATATTTGGAATCTTTTCACCATTGCCTATTACGTTTGGAGGGTGCTCCTGGGGTGTCGGTGTGCTCGTCTCCTCCTTGGGTTCATTCCCTCAGCTCCCGGGACAGACTTTCCTGGCAGATCTCGACATTGCAAGACTGCTTATGTAGAACGATTTATACGCAAGTATTCCAGGGAGATACACATCTTGTTTCCCACTATCTGGGCAAAACATTAGATCCTATATGGTACCTTTTTTCATTTTTTTTTTTTTCAGTCATGCTACGTGGTTTCTCCTGATGAGTGGCAACTGGCCACGAAACGCGTTCAGCCTATCTACGTCATCACGTTTCCAACACAAAGCTTGACCTCAACTGTGATTCATTTGTATATATATATATATATATATATATATATATATATATATATATATATATATATATATATATATATAAATATATATCTATATCTATATAAAAGGGTTGTACCGATACCAGTATCGGTATCGATACCGAGTATTTGCGGGAGTACTCGTACTCCCGCAAATACCCCCGATACCTAAATAGAATACTTGTCCCGCCGCCGCACACGCCGCATGGTTAAAGCGTGCGGGAACATCACAGCTTTCATTTGAATAGCTGTAGTGTTCCCGCGCGTATAGACACTCCCCCTTGTTCGGGATTGGATGAGTGATCGTGATCTGTCCAATCCCGAGCAAGGGGGAGTGTCTATACGCACGGGAACACTACAGCTATTCAAATGAAAGCTGTGATGTTCCCCGGGCAGCTGCTAGGTATGGGGGACATGGCTGGAGGGACATGGCTGCATATGTGGGGGACATGGCTGGAGGGACATGGCTGCATATGTGGGGGGACATGGCTACATATGTGGGGGGCATGGCTGGAGGGACATGGCTGCATATGTGGGGGACATGGCTGGAGGGACATGGCTGCATATGTGGGGGACATGGCTGCATATGTGGGGGACATGGCTGCGGGGATATGGCTGCATATGTGGTGGACATGGCTGCATATGTGGGGGACATGGCTGCATATGTGGGGGACATGGCTGCATATGTGGGGGACATGGCTGCATATGTGGGGGACATGGCTGCATATGTGGGGGACATGGCTGCAGGGACATGGCTTGGGGGACATGGCTGCGGGGACATGGCTGCATATGTGGGGGACATGGCTTGGGGGACATGGCTGCATATGTGGGGGACATTAAAAAAAAGTATCGGTATTGGCGACTACTTGAAAAAAAGTATCGGTACTTGTACTCGGTCCTAAAAAAGTGGTATCGGGACAACCCTAATATATATATATATATATATATATATATATATATATATATATATATATATATATATACCATTGTCTTGTATATAGATAAAAATACTCATGTTCAACCATCATATGTTTATGAGGTATGCTTTGTTTATATGCCAATTAAACAATTTTTTAATTTCTCCTACCATGTGCCTCACTCAAAGTCCCAAAAACCCCTTTCTTAATTATTTAACCACTTAAGGACCCGCTCATGTATATATATACGTTGGCATTTTAAAGATGGATATCTCGGTAACGGCAGCAGCTGCTGCCAAAACCAAGATATCCATCTTCACAATGAGCGGTCCTGTAAACGATAACGGTGGTCTCCACGGCGGATTAGTCGCAAGATTACCGTTATCGGCAGCGGAAGAGGGGCCCCCTCCTGCCGCTCTCCCGCGCCCTCCGCCGCTTACCGGAGCCGTCGGCAGAGGCGGAGGCGATCAGATCCTTCTTCCTGCTTGGCAAATTTTTTTTTTTTTTATTACATTTTAGTCTAAATATGAGATCTGAGTTCTTTTTGACCCCAGATCTCATATTTAAGAGGACCTGTCATGCTTACATTCCTTGTATTAGGAATAAAAGTGACCTTTTTTTTTTTTTTAAACAGTGTAAAAATGTAAAAAAATTAATTAAAATAAATAAGAACACATTTTTTTTTTTTTAAAGCACCCCGTCGAGCACGCGCGCAGAAGTGAATGCATACGTGAGTAGCGCCCGCATATGAAAATGGTGTTCAAACCGCACAAGTGAGGTATCGCCGCAATCGTTAGAGCAAGAGCAATAATTCTAGCCCTAGACCTTCTCTGTAACTCAAAGGATGCAACCTATAGAATTTTTCCACAAGCAGGCGTAATTTTGAAGCATGACATGTTGGGCTAACTTTACTGTTAGGGTTGTCCGATACCATTTTTTTAGGACCGAGTACAAGTACCGATACTTTTTTCCATGTACCGATACTTTTTTTTAAATGTGTCCCCATATGCAGCCATGTCTCCCACATATTGCAGCCATGTGCCCCCACATATATCCAGCCATGTCCCCCATACCTAGATGATTCCCCCGCCGCCGCGTTAATCAGCGTGCAGGGAACATTACAGGCAGCTTTCGTGTATAGACACTCCCCCTTGCTCGGGATTGGACAGATCACCCGTCCATTCCCGAGCAAGGGGGAGTGGACAGCTATTCAAAGGAAAGCTGCCTGTAATGTTCCCCACATGCTGATTAACGCAGCGGCGGCGGCTTTGCGGTATGCACCGGCATTCAAGTGAAGTAGTGCGAATTCATAGTAGCAGCAATGTGAACCAGGGCTTAAGGATACATTTGCATTCATGTGTGAACAGGGGCAAACTTATATTTTCCCAACATGTTTGACAATCAGCAAGCCAATGGTTCCTGAATCCAGAACTACACTGGATAGAAGCAAGGCTCTGATTGGCTGCCAGATGGGTCAACAAGAAAGGTAGGAGTCAGGGAATAGATTGCCGAGTGTCATTTTTACTGGGGTTGGTCAAAGGGACAATGAGAAAGAAGCTTGTTATACTAATTGTCTGTATACCGAGAAATGAGAATCACCATACACCGGCCGATAGGTAAAAGTAGTACAGGGTGTGCTTGGTTTTAACGTAACTTTATTCTTTCATGAGTTATTTACAAGTTTCTGACCACTTATAAAATGTGTTCAATTGTGTTGGATTGTCAATGCAACCCTCTTCTCCCACTCTTCACACACTGATAGCAACACCGCATTGAAATTTCAAAAGGGATGGACAGCCGCACTCCAGGGGAACTTGAAAAGTTGTCTTTATTTTTAAAATACAGTACATGCATCACAGGATACAGCCAAAGGGGGGGGGGGGGGCAGCCGACGCGTTTCACACTAATTTAGTGCTTAGTCATGTACTGTATTTTACAAATAAAGACAACTTTTCAAGTTCCCCTGGAGTGCGGCTGTCCATCCCTTTTGAAATTTCCACATTTGCCTAGTGCATTGCCGGCACCTTGGTTTCCTGGGAGGTTCCTCAATTGCTTACCAGACCCACCTGGAGCGGTGACTCTTCTCACCGCATTGAAATCTGCTGCAATGACCCAGTTACTGCGTTCTCTTTGTTTACAGCCATTGACATCTCGCCGAGGTTAACACGTGCGGAGCGGATAGAAATTGTGTTGATGTCTGGTGAACGCAGTAACCTGGTTATTGCAGCAGATTTCAATGCAGTGTTGCTATCAGTGTGTAAAGAGTGGGAAAGAGGGTTGCATTGACAATCCAACACAATGGGCAACACATTGAACACATTTTATAAGTGGTCAGAAACTTGTAAATAACTCATAAAGAATAAACTTACGTTAAAACCAAGCACACCATTGTTTTTCTTGTGAAATTCCCAATAGGTTTGATGTGTCACATGACCCTCTTCCTATTGAAAAAACAAAAAAGTTGGATTCAAAATAGCCGACTTAAAAATGGCCGCCATGGTCACCACCTATCTTGAAAAGTTTCCTCCCTCACATATACTAATGTGCCACAAACAGGAAGTTAATATCACCAAATATTCCCATTTTATTAAGGTGTATCCATATAAATGGCCTACCCTGTAGATCAATGCAGACATGCAACGTGCTCTACGCTGGGTGACAATGCAGACATGCGACGTGCTCTATGCTGGGTGACAATGCAGACATGCGACGTGCTCTATGCTGGGTGACAATGCAGACATGCGACGTGCTCTATGCTGGGTGACAATGCAGACATGCGACGTGCTCTATGCTGGGTGACAATGAAGACATGCGACGTGCTCTTTGCTGGGTGACAATGCAGACATGCGACGTGCCCTATGCTGGGTGACAATGCAGACATGCGACGTGCCCTATGCTGGGTGACAATGCAGACATGCGACGTGCTCTATGCTGGGTGACAATGCAGACATGCGACGTGCTCTATGCTGGGTGACAATGCAGACATGCGACGTGCTCTATGCTGGGTGACAATGCGACGTGCTCTATGCTGGGTGACAATGCGACGTGCTCTATGCTGGGTGACAATGCGACGTGCTCTATGCTGGGTGAAAATGCAGACATGCGACGTGCTCTATGCTGGGTGACAATGCAGACATGCGACGTGCTCTATGCTGGGTGACAATGCAGACATGCGACGTGCTCTATGCTGGGTGACAATGCAGACATGCGACGTGCTCTATGCTGGGTGACAATGCAGAAATGCAAATGTGTTCTATGCTGGGTGACAATGCAGAAATGCAAATGTGTTCTATGCTGGGTGACAATGCAGACATGCGACGTGCTCTATGCTGGGTGACAATGAAGACATGCGACGTGCTCTATGCTGGGTGACAATGAAGACATGCGACGTGCTCTATGCTGGGTGACAATGAAGACATGCGACGTGCTCTTTGCTGGGTGACAATGCAGACAGGCGACGTGCCCTATGCTGGGTGACAATGCAGACAGGCGACGTGCTCTATGCTGGGTGACAATGCAGACATGCGACGTGCTCTATGCTGGGTGACAATGCAGACATGCGACGTGCTCTATGCTGGGTGACAATGCAGACATGCGACGTGCCCTATGCTGGGTGACAATGCAGACAGGCGACGTGCTCTATGCTGGGTGACAATGCAGACATGCGACGTGCTCTATGCTGGGTGACAATGCAGACATGCGACGTGCTCTATGCTGGGTGACAATGCAGACATGTGACATGCTCTATGCTGGGTGACAATGCAGACATGATCTATGCTGGGTGACAATGCAGAAATGCATCATTATTACACATTGCACACTGGAGATGAGGTCGGGCATTCACTGAATTTATCTTTATCTGGATTTGCACTTTGCACTATTCTTCAGTCCAATCAATGGCATTGACTAAAGCTGCCCATACAAGCCAGAAGGTTGAGGGGAAAAAAAAAAAAAAACACTCAACCACCTTCCTTATCCACATTGGTGTGGATGGGGGTTCCTTCCTGCTGTGTTAATGTATTCTGATAGCGGTGAGACTCACACATCACCCTGCCATCAGAGTACACAGATCAGCACAGTAGCCTATTGGCTGCAGCACTGATTGAACTGAAGATTTCTAACAGCCTTGTCCATGAGAAGTCGATCGACAGATTGACTTCTCATGAGCAGGAAAACCATACATGGATTGAAATTTATCCGTTTCCTGCTGAACTGTAACCCCTGTATAGCTGGCTTATATATGGACATGTGTTCATACAAGGGCACCGATGTCACCAGCTTCCCACCCCTTTGTTTACATGTGGTGTGGGACGAGGACTGACTGGTATGCAGCTGAATGGACTAGAATATCGAATGAAGTAGAAGTTTGGATAGAGGTGAGGTTGGAGGACACCCGACCTCATCTCTGATATCAATGTCTCGCAGTGCTTTGCAACAAGCCCAGTGTTCGTTTTTGGCATTTTCATAAAGTAAAAAAAGAAAAATGTAAACAGTGTGATGCATCCGAATGACATATCACACCTCCCAGCAGGCACTGGTTATACGGAACTGGCGTGACAGTATAATATCCAGAAGGTAAGGCATGCTTACCGGTGTGACGGGGCCTCGATATACAGAACATAACGTATGCCTGCTGGTGTGACAGTATAATATACAGAAGGTAACACACCCCTTCTGGTATGACGGGGCCCCGATATACAGAACATAACACACGCCTGCTGGTGTGACGGGGCCCCGATATACAGAATGTAACATGGCTGTTTGTATGACGGAGCCCCAATATACAGAACATAATGGACACCTGCTGGTGTGACGGTGCCCCAATATACAGAACAGGACGCATGCCTGCTGGTGTAACGGGGCCCCCAATATACAGAACATAACGGACACCTGCTGGTGTGACGGGGCCCCAATATACAGAACGTAACATGGCTGTTTGTATGACGGAGCCCCAATATACAGAACAGGACGCATGCCTGCTGGTGTGACGGGGCCCCGATATACAGAGCATAAAGCACGCCTGCTGGTGTGAAGGGGCCCCAATATACAGAACGTAACGCACACCTGCTGGTGTGAAGGGGCCCCAATATACAGAACAGAACCCATGCCTGCTGGTGTGACGGGGCCCCAATATACAAAGCATAAAGCACGCCTGCTGGTGTGAAGGGGCCCCAATATACAGAACGTAACGCACACCTGCTGATGTGAAGGGGCCCCAATATACAGAACATAATGTACGTCTGCTGGTGTGACGGAGCCCCAATTTACAGAACAGAACACATGTCTGCTGGTGTAAAGGGGCCCCAATATACAGAACGTAACGCACACCTGCTGATGTGATGGGCCCCAATATACAGAACGTAATGTACGTCTGCTGGTGTGACGGAGCCCCAATTTACAGAACAGAACACATGCCTGCTGGTGTAAAGGGGCCCCAATATACAGAACATAACGCATGCACACTGGTGTGAAGGGGCCCTAATATACGGAACATAACGCATGCACGCTGGTGTGAAGGGGCCCCAATATACAGAACATAACGCATGCACGCTGGTGTGAAGGGGCCCCAATATACGGAACATAACGCATGCACGCTTGTGTGAAGGGGCCCCAATATACGGAACATAACGCATGCACGCTGGTGTGAAGGGGCCCCAATATACGGAACATAACGCATGCACGCTGGTGTGAAGGGGCCCCAATATACGGAACATAACGCATGCACGCTGGTGTGAAGGGGCCCCAATATACGGAACATAACGCATGCACGCTGGTGTGAAGGGGTCCCAATTGAAGTTCCCCTTGGTGTACCCTCTAATGACGGGCAGTCTGTCACCCTCTCATAGTGGTAATTCAGGAATTCCCATCACTTACACAATCCTCCATGAATCAGCACTGAGTCACACTTCCTGCACACCGGGGCACATGTGGAACGCGTGTTCCTCTCATGCTCAGCAACACACACGGACACGCCATTATTTAACCCTCACAGTACCACAGATCTATCACTTATCTATAGGAAATAATAAGAACAGGGCTTTATATCCAATAAATCACACCTTTGTGTTCATTAACCTTGCAATGCAATTATTCTTTATCTATCATCTGGGTAGTCAGATAAAGCAGTTTGCTTCTAGATGGGATCTGTCACCCTGACTGACACACAGCCCAGCCTGTAAAGAGCTTCTGCAGCAGCAGCAGTGTATATCCCCAGGACCTGGCAGTGTATGAAGGATGGAGGGGACACAGGTACTCACAGAACGTTAGCTCTTGGCTCCTCCTCAGCAGTCCCGGTCAGGCTCAGCACCGGCTCCTGTCCCTTGTCCCCGCTTGGCTCTATGGACACACACACATCACACTGATCAGAGGGCCCAGCATCCAAACACGGAAGTAACCCAAGACACAGGGCCTGCCTGACACACCTTCCAGCCAATCAGCGGCTAGAGCGCCTCTGCCGACAGCCAATCACGAGCAGCAGCGATGGCCCGCCTCCTTGTATATTTACAATGTTGCACAGTGTGAGGAAACTCGATGTTCCCGCCCGGTGTCAGAGGCGGTTTCTGCCGGAATAGGTGAGACAGTTCTACCGGGATTTCCTCACACAGTGCCTGGAGGAAGAATGGTCATTGTATAGAAAATACATTTCAGAGTTCAGAGGGAGCTATGAGCAGCCCATAGCAACCAATTGCCTGACTAAGCTGACTGCAGTCTCTTGGTTGCTATGGGTTACAGCGTTTTGTCAAAAACTCCAATTACTTAAAGCGGGGTTCCAACCACACAGACAAAAATGTGCTTTTATGATGCGTTAGAGTGTTATAACTAACTTCACTTACTATTTGTAAAACCCGCTCCGCAGTTTTTAAAAATCCTTTCCGTAGGTTCTCATTTTGCTTGTGGGCATTGTGAAGCCCACAAGCACTTCCTGGAACTCGATGATGCGTATTGATAATGGACCGCTCGTCCTGCCCCATTCTCGCGCATGCGCATTGTAATAGCAGTGTTGCGTCGTCGGGCACTCGGGTTGCCATCACAACGGGCGGCGGAAGTGCACGTCGTTGTGATGACAACGAAGAAGCTAGTAAGAAGACTAAACCGAAATCTTCACTGAATCGCGTCACTTCCAGTCTTGGAAGTCCAGCGATTCTAGTCCTAGGGGAAGCGCACGGCATCCTGGGAAATGATGACACACATTTCCCAGGCGCATTAGCGTGCTGAGGAACCGAGTGACAATTAAAAAAAAAAAAAAAAAAGATTTTTTTGCTATAATAAGTATCCCCAAAAAATATATAAAACTATTTTTTTTCCACAGTTTAGGCTGATACGTATTCTTCAACATATTTTTGGTAAAAAAAAATCGCAATAAGGTGTCCTTTTATGAAAGTGAGATCAGCGGTGATCCTGATTCTCACCGCTGTTCTTATGTCATTACCAGTTTATGTAGCTGAGGTAATCAGATGAGAACATGTTCTCCACTGATTATCTCAGCACAGTGAGAATCTGTAACTGACTGTCACAGAAACGGCCAGTTTATGAAGGTGCGATCTCGGCACCTCACTGGCGATCTGTGACAGAATTCTCACTTTCTGATTCACCATCTCAGAGGTGGAGAATCAGAGAGAGAAGCGTGGAGCTGGCTGAGTATTGTGAAGGAAGAAGGAAGTCTTTTGACTTCCATGCTTCACACATAAGCAGCCATACAGTCAGAACACATCTTCACCACCATTACACAACCCCAAAATGAGCAGGTTAGAGATTTATAGTATATGTATATATATATATATATATATATATATATATATATATATATATATATATATATATATATATATATATATATATATATATATACATACATACACACATCATCATATAGCATATATATGTGTGTGTGTGTATGTGTTGATTTCTATGTGTATGTATGTATATATACATACATACATACATATGTACATGTGTGTGTATATATATATATATACACACATATATATATATACACAGTGCGGAAAATAAGTATTTGAACACCCTGCTATTTTGCAAGTTCTCCCACTTGGAAATCATGGAGGGATCTGAAATTGTCATCGTAGGTGCATGTCCACTGTGAGAGACATAATCAAAAATAAAAATTCCAGAAATCACAATTTATGAATTTTTAACTATTTATTTGTATGATACAGCTGCAAAGAAGTATTTGAACACCTGTCTATCAGCTAGAATTCTGACCCTCAAAGACCTGTTAGTCTGCCTTTAAAATGTCCACCTCCACTCCATTTATTATCCTAAATTAGATGCACCTGTTTGAGGTCATTAGCTGCATAAAGACACCTGTCCACCCCATACAATCAGTAAGAATCCAACTACTAACATGGCCAAGACCAAAGAGCTGTCCAAAGACACTAGAGACAAAATTGTACACCTCCACAAGGCTGGAAAGGGCTACGGGGAAATTGCCAAGCAGCTTGGTGAAAAAAGGTCCACTGTTGGAGCAATCATTAGAAAATGGAAGAAGCTAAACATGACTGTCAATCTCCCTCGGACTGGGGCTCCATGCAAAATCTCACCTCGTGGGGTCTCAATGATCCTAAGAAAGGTGAGAAATCAGCCCAGGACTACACGGGAGGAGCTGGTCAATGACCTGAAAAGAGCTGGGACCACCGTTTCCAAGGTTACTGTTGGTAATGCACTAAGACGTCATGGTTTGAAATCATGCATGGCACGGAAGGTTCCCCTGCTTAAACCAGCACATGTCAAGGCCCGTCTTAAGTTTGCCAATGACCGTTTGGATGATCCAGAGGAGTCATGGGAGAAAGTCATGTGGTCAGATGAGACCAAAATAGAATTTTTTGGTCATAATTCCACTAACCGTGTTTGGAGGAAGAAGAATGATGAGTACCATCACAAGAACACCATCCCTACTGTGAAGCATGGGGGTGGTAGCATCATGCTTTGGGGGTGTTTTTCTGCACATGGGACAGGGCGACTGCACTGTATTAAGGAGAGGATGACCGGGGCCATGTATTGCGAGATTTTGGGCAACAACCTCCTTCCCTCAGTTAGAGCTTTGAAGATGGGTCGAGGCTGGGTCTTCCAACATGACAATGACCCGAAGCACACAGCCAGGATAACCAAGGAGTGGCTCTGTAAGAAGCATATCAAGGTTCTGGCATGGCCTAGCCAGTCTCCAGACCTAAACCCAATAGAGAATCTTTGGAGGGAGCTCAAACTCCGTGTTTCTCAGCGACAGCCCAGAAACCTGACTGATCTAGAGAAGATCTGTGTGGAGGAGTGGGCCAAAATCCCTCCTCCAGTGTGTGCAAACCTGGTGAAAAACTACAAGAAACGTTTGACCTCTGTAATTGCAAACAAAGGCTACTGTACCAAATATTAACATTGATTTTCTCAGGTGTTCAAATACATATTTGCAGCTGTATCATACAAATAAATAGTTAAAAAAAATCATATATTGTGATTTCTGGATTATTTTTTTTTGATTATGTCTCTCACAGTGGACATGCACCTACGATGACAATTTCAGACCCCTCCATGATTTCCAAGTGGGAGAACTTGCAAAATAGCAGGGTGTTCAAATACTTATTTTCCGCACTGTATATTTAATATAATTAATAAAATAATTAATTTAATATAATACATATTAAAATGCTATTTATTAAAGTCATTTTTTTATGTATTAGTAAAACAAAAATGTAAACCTTAAAATATGGTTTTATCCATGGACTGTTCTATTACAGTTATACAGGGTTCATATTTGTATACTTTATTAAAAAATAATTTTTTAATGATTAGAAATGTTTTTTCTATTTATATGAATGGTGTATAGCTGCATTACATATGTGGGATTCCATTACTATACACCATTCACATTTAAATAGGCACATGTATGAGCTTTAAATATTGATAACTTTATTATTTTATTATTATGTGGTGTATGTGTGCTGATTCGTGTGCTACTGTTGTATTTTTCACTTCCTCATCCTGTAATCCCGCTAAATCTCACGAGATTACAATGAGAGAAGCCGTTCTGAGGAGTTTCCAGCCGTTAGTAGATCGCTCCTCATCTCAACATGAGAATCGATCTACAAAGTTTCATAAACAGGCACTCAGAGGAGAGCGATCTCCCCTGAGAATGCCTGAGAACTGAAAAGCGGTATTTTACCGCACTTTCATAAAAGGACACCATGTTTATTGATTGGTTTGCACAAAAGTTATAGCTTCTACTAAATAGGGGACTGTTTTATGGCATTGTTATAACAAATAAACATTTTTTTACTAGTAAGGTCCCTTTCACACTGGGGCGTTTTTCACGTGGTACAGCGCTAAAAATAGCGCTGCTATACCGCGTGAAACCCCCCCCCCCCCTGCAGGCTTCAATGTGAAAGCCCAAAGGCTTTCACACTGAAGCGGTGTGCTAGCAGGACCGCTCCAAAAGTCCTGCTAGCCGCATCTTTACAGCGGTATAGGAGCGGTGTGTTCACCGTGCCTTCCCATTGAAATCAATGGGAAACCGCGGTAATACCACCTGCAATGCGCCTCTACAGAGGCGCATTGCGGGCGGTATTCACCCTTTTTCGGCCGCTAGCGGGGGTTAAAACCGCACCGCTAGCGGCCGAACACCGCAGTAAATATGACGGTATAGCAGCGCTGCTCACGCCTCAATGTAAAAGCAGCTTTATGGCGGCAATCAGCGTTTTTTTTTTATCGTGACTGCGACATTTTAGCGGACTCATGGGACACTTTTGACACCATTTTGGGACCATTTTTACAGTGATCAGTGCTATAAAAATGCACTGATTACTGTAAAAATTACACTGGCAGTGAAGGGGTTAACCACTAGTTGGTGCTGCAGGGGTTAAGTGTTCCCTAGGAAGTGATTCTTACTGTTAGGGGGTGTGGCTACACGTGACACGTCACTGCTGACCATTCACGATCATGGGGAACAGTCATCAGTGACCGCGTCAGTAGGCAGAATATGGGAATGCCTTGATAACAAAGGCATTCCACTGTTCTGCTCTTGCCAACCGCAATCACTGGACTCGCGAGGCGCGCGGCACGTGCGCTTCCGCTGGGAGGCAGATTCAAATGGACATACCTGTACGCCAATCTGCCTGCCCATGCCATTCTGATGTCGTAAATAGGCGTGCAGTGGTCGGCAAGTGGTTAAACCATCGGCAACTGAATAGAGTCCGGTGCACGATATTATGAGTGCAGATTGTTACTCTGCTCCGATAATAGCCAACTAAATGGCCGCCCCTAAGGCCGTGACAACTTTGTCAGCGTTAGCCGCTGTGCTGTCAAAACGGCACAATCTTCCTGTACCGGACTTGTTTTAGGCCTCCTCATTCACACGGGTGTGCCACAGCTTGCGCCAATGCGAGGGCCGTGTTTACATGCACAGGTGTTCCATGCATCCCCATGCTGGCAGTTCCTTTTATGTCAATTGGGACACAGGAGCTGTACAGACACAGCCACTGCTCTCAATTTGAAGGCCATGTGGGTGTGAGTGTACGGCCCTAAATGCAGACAGAGTGCGTTTGAAACCGTGCGCCCACGCAGCTGTGACATTGGGAGCAGTGGCTTTGTCCGTACAGCTAATGTATGCCAATTTATATGTATGGGACTGCCTGCACGGGGATGTACAGAACACCTGTGTATCTCTGGGTGGTAAACAACATGGCCCTGTGCATTGCAAAAGTATTCACCCCCTTGGCTTTTTACCTATTTTGTTACATTACTTTTTTAGTTTTTAATGTGTTTTTTATTTTATTTTATCTGAATTATATGTTATGGATCAGAACACAATAGTCTAAGTTGGTGAAGTAAAATTAGAAACATATATATATATATATATATATATACACACATAAAACAATTTTTCAGAAATAAAAAAAAAACCTTTGTTATGAAGCCCATAAAAAGCTCTGGTGCAAACAATTACCTTCAGAAGTCAGATGATTAGTGAAATGGTGTCCACCTGTGCAATCTAAGTGTCACATGATCTGTCATTACACATACACGCCTTTTTGAAAGGCCTCAGAGGCTGCAACACCTAAGCAAGAGGCACCACTAACCAAATACTGCCATGAAGACCAAGGAACTCTCCAAACAAGTAAGGGACAATGTTGTTGAGAAGTACAAGTCAGGGTTAGGTTTCAAAAAAATATCAAAATCTTTGATCCCTAGGAGCACCATCAAATCTATGATAACCAAATGTAAAGAACATAGCAAAACAGCAAGCATGCCAAGAGATGCCAAGCACACCAAACCTCATGGGCCGAGCAAGGAGATAATTAATCTGAGAGGCAGCACAGAGACCTAAGGTAACCCTGGAGGAGCTGAAGAGTTCCACAGCAGAGACTGGAGAATCTTTACATAGGACGACAATAAGCCATACGCTCCATACAGTTGGGCTTTATGGCAGAGTGGCCAGAAGAAAGCCATTACTTTCAGCAAAAATACAACATGGCACATTTTGAGTTTGCGAAAAGGCATGTTGGAGACTCCCAAAATGTATGGAGGAAGGTGCTCTGGTCTGATGACACGTGGTACCTACCGGAGCATGATGGGACTGCGACGTCACAAGACAGGCCTATATAACTCGCTGCGAGCCGCGCGCCCGGCATAACAGCGGAAGGAAGCGTCGCGTCAACATCTGGAGAACAGAAGAAGAAGACGACGTCACAGAGGAGGGGGCTCGCCGCCGCTAGTAATTGAGCTAACACACAAAGTTAGCGGCGGTGAGTCCTGAAGAAGAAGAAGACCCCCGGAGAGCGGAGAAGACCCCCGGAGAGCGGAGAAGACCCCCGGAGAGCAGGAGAAGACCCCGGAGAGTGGGAGAAGACCCCCCAGCCGCCGAAGACGTCGAAAGAAGCCCGCCGGGTGGTGGGCGCTTTTATCAAAGCGCCCCCCCTGGGGGCGGAAGAGAACCAGACGGCGGCACCCACCCCCCACAGAAGCCCGCCGGAGGGGGGCGCTTTTATAAAAGCGATCATACACACCCCCCCCCCGGCGGCCAACTAATAAAATATTTCAATACCCTGTGTGGTTTATTTGTGTTTACACTTTTTATTTGCAGGTGAATGGGTAGGGGTACAATGTACCCCATACTCATTCACTTAGGGTGGGGGGCCGGTATCTGGGGGCCCCCTTATTAAAGGGGGCTTCCAGATTCCGATAAGCCTCCCGCCCGCATACCCCGACAACCAACGGCCAGGGTTGTCGGGAAGGGGCCCTGTCCTCATCAACATGGGGACAGGGTGCTCTGGGGTGGGGGGCCGCAGTGCGCCCCCTGCCCCAGAGCACCTAACCCCCCCATGTTGAGGGCATGCTGCCCGGTACGGCTCAGGACGGGGGGGGGGGCGCTCGCTCGCCCCCACTCCCCTCCTGACCGGCCGGCCGGCGTGCTTTGGATACGGGTCTGTTATGGATTGTGGGGGCACCCCCACGCCGTTTTTTCGGCGTAGGGGGTCTCCTTACAACCCATAACAGACCTAAGGGCCCGTTATGCTCCTGAGGGGGGAACCCATGCCGGATTTTTCTTTAAAAATCCGGCGGGGATTTCTCCTTCAGGATTCATAACAAACTCCGCCTACGTGTAGAATTGGCGGGAATCCGCGTCGGATCCCCGTCGCTTCTATGATGCACTCGCTGGAATGTGCTTTTACTATTCCAGCGAGTGCGAGATATCGGCAGCCTGTCGCCGAGATTCAGCGCGATGCTGGCGTGCTAAAAACACATTCTCGGCGGCAGGCACTGTACTGCTGTGCACTATCCAAGTGTGAATTTCTAACCTGTGGACACAGACGCACCCTGGGAATCGCCCATACCTAGGACTACAATCCTGGTGTTATCCGGACTAGACCATCGGTCTATGAAAGCTCGTAAGACCCCCCGCCATATGGTGAGGTGAGGGTCCATCTTATCCGGTAAGGGTACCTATCCACTTGTATTTGTGTAAAGTGTGAAGACTACTTCCTGAACCATATACTGCATTCAAGTTGACCCTAAAGGAAGACATGTGTGTCACTCCTATTAAATGTTGGGACTGAAATTCTCACAGGTCCGGTGACCCCGAATTATCCACAGTGGACTTTGTGCCATTAGATACTCTCATATCGCATGGTTTTGTCACAAGTTACATGATTTGTTTTTTGTGCTATTATTTGCTCACAGTTTGTAAGATTTTGTCACTTACTTATATCAAGTCACTGATCACTGATTTTGTCACTTACCTATAGTGGTTGCCTTCCTATTACCTGTCCTGATTAATGGGTTTGAATACTCACGAGTCTTAAGGACATACATAGAGGCCACCCAAAGGTTAATATATTATCTTTGAAAGTGAATTTTTTCACTTCTAAGTTTCCTCTGATTAGTATGGTCTGAATTACCTACTTATTATATCACATGGGGATACCCTGTAGGGGATTCCTGTACTAGCGCTACACTTTTCACTCATTTTTACCACAAATATCCATTTTGTTGTGTTAGCTGCTTGATTTCTACTTTTTGTTTTAGTTAGCGCAATATATCACTACACTATGATTGAATATAGCCAGCGGCAAATAGGAATAGGACAAAGCTCCAGTTCTTGGTTATTTCAGAAATTGCATTTTGTAAAGCCGTCCTCGTACTCTGTTGTCAGAAATCTCTCTCTTCCCAATCGTGTCATTTTCACGATTGTCTTTGTCATGCTGGGAGAAGTCATGGATATCAGATATCTAAATAAACACATTTACTGTACATGTAGAATAGGTTCCCCTAAAGGTTATGTTCCAACAGCAAGTGTGTTTTGCTCCCCCAGGGTCCCTTGATCCAACTTTAGTATTACCCACGGCTCTATTTCATTGGTTTAGGAAAACAATTTATAGATCCCATGCTGTTGTTTCTTTTTAATACTTGAGAGATGAACAAAAACTGCTGGTATGTGACTGATTCGTAATCGCAACGTATGACTTGCCTTGGGGAGTGTGTCAAAGGCCCAGGAGATCAATAAGATATTATCTTGTAGTTTGTATACAACATGCAGTCCTATGCTGGTTTCATCTACTGATCGGTGCCATGCACTTTGCTCACATCCCCCCAGGCTGAGTGCGGTGGGTGCAGAAACATAGCGGCTATACAATACTTTTATCTGCGTTCTTATTTATTGCTGAGGAATGAACAGCAACCACACTCTATCCAACATCAACTGTAGAATTGTTTCTTTCCCAATTCAGCATTTTGATACTTATATATTATATTTATATTTTCATTGTGCTCATATTTTGAGTTTTTTTTTTCCCCATAATTTTTCTTTCGTTTAAATTACTTTTAGGTGTGCACAATGGAAAAATTGCAGATTCATTTAAAGAGGAAGTAAACCCTTGTTGTTTTTTTTTTTTTTTTTTTAAACCCTGCAAGATAAGGTCACATCATACTAGCTCATTATGATCAACTTGCCTGAGAACGAAGTCCCCGACATGTCACGCTTCAAAATTGCCCCCTCTTGTGGAAATGCAACAAATATTTATCCTCTCGTGGAAATGCAACAAATATTTATCCTTAATCTCCATTGGCTACGTTTGAAAAAAAAAAAGACTTTATAACCCCTTTTAAGGGGGTAAATTCTTTCGGGGCTGAAGTGGTTAATTGACATCACTAAGTTGTGGAAGTTTGGCAAGATTCTGGAAATGTTTTGCAGCTTTTCATCATTTAAGCTGAATTATAGCAAATGCATTTGTTTATATATAAAATGTTGCAAAACAGAGTGCCTCTAGATATGATTCATGTCACAGACAGTTTGCAGTATGCAACATTGAAGCAATACCTAAACTGTAGTTAAACATTTCCTATGTCAGTCGCCTTGACTCAATCAGGAGGAGCATGCAAGAATGTTTTTTAAATGTCAAATTCCCACCCTGAAATCTTAGACATCTCCCACTCATCTGCACTTATAACAAGGATAAATATGGAAAGTCTGTAAACACAAATATTTAACTCCCCAGGTTGTGTAATACGTCTTCTGTTTCCTAGAAGTAACCTGAATCGAGGCGGCTGCACTGGTGCTCATGGGAGCTCATCCAGGTGCCTTTTAGGGCCATGTCACATGATAATTTTCCTAACTGCCAATCAGGCCCCATGCACATTGGGTATTTAGCCCCATGGTCCTGGCATTGTGGTGCAGGCAGAAGGCACAGGTGCACCATCCAGCCCCACTGTCTCCTGCAGCCAACATGCGTTGTTCTTTTGCAGATGTATGGGGGTGCCATTACTTTCTAATGGTACCCCCCCATGCATCAGAAAATGTGTTACGTTTTCAGGTGCTTGAAACCGCATAGTGCAGCGGCACCATACATTTCCATGTGACTGCGTTTTAACCACTTGTGGACTGCCTGCCTGCAATGTTTTGCAGACAGGCGGGCCCGTGCAGGCAATGTGACGTACCCGTATGTCGCTTCTGGGTTGAGGGCACATGATTGTACACAGCAGGAGTCTGTCAGCAAGTCGAGCCCAATGATTTATTGGCCAGGACCTGTTGATCAGCTGTGTCTAATCACAGCCCCAGAGCCCTGTGTTGTACATTAAAAAAAAAAAAAAACTGCAGAGGGGATCAAATACTACCAAAAGGAAGCTCTATTTGTGGGGGAAAGGGACGTCAATTTTGGGTAGAGCATTGCACGACCGCGCAATTTTCAGTTAAACTGACGCAGTGCTGTATCACAAAAAATGGCGTGGTCAGGAAGGGGGTAAAACATTCTGGGGCTAAAGTGGTTAAATACCACAAAAAAAAAAAAAAAAATGTGTGAAAAAAAAGATAAAAATTTCATATCGGTACAGTGTGTCATGACCGCGCAATTGTCATTCAAAATGCGATAGCGCTAAAAGCTGAAAATTGTCCTGGGCAGGAAGGGGGCAAAAGTGTCCGGTATTTAAATGGTTAAGAATATATTGACACCCGCAGGAGATTGCACACCCAGTGTGTTTTGAATACAGTGCGGGAAAGGTGCACAGACCGTGGGTTTCCCCCACGTTATTCTGGTGTTAACTGGACCATAAAGAGCAATATCTCGGCTATCTCGTTGGATCTTTTCAGTAACAGGCGCAATCTCCTGCTAAGCATTCTGGGTAGTCCCCCTGGTCACTACATCAAATACATTTTGGCTGTAGATCTAACTGTCCACCATGCACAACTTCCAAAACAAAACAAAAATATTTGAGAGTAAACTTGTGATTATGTATTGTATCAGATTTCTAAAACAATTTCATGTAAATTATATGTTTTAAGGGGTATATATATATATATATTTTTTTATTTTTATATATATAATTTTTTTTTTTTTTTAAGAAAAATATACATTTTATATATAAATTTATTATAAGTATATATTCTCATAAAACATTGTTTAATGTAAAAAAATATTGGCATTTTTCAAATTAAAAAATGATATATGTATTTAAAGACCTGTGTTATTTTTATCACTAGATTGGGCAATATATTATATACTGTATAAACTAACAAGACTGAGTGCCGGTTCACACTACAACGACATGAAAGTCAGCACGTCTTGTTGAGGCACCTTCGAGACAACTTCAAGTTAACTTTAAGTCGCCTCCAGGACAAGCAACCCTGTGGGAGGGAGGGAGGGGTTTGACTGAGAAAACGATTTTCTCTTTATGTAAAGTTGCTTCAGTTAAGACAAAGATCCGACTTTGGAGGCGACTTCCATTGAAATCTATGGGTACAAGTTGCCTAGAAGTCGCCTTGAAGTAGTACAGGAACCTTTTCTGAAGTCGGAGTGACTTCAGTAGTGTGCATTAAGACAGCTCTCATTTATTTTAATTTCTCGTGTCGCGCGACTTGGGGCAACGCAAGTCGGATCCCAAGTTGCGGTAGTGTGAACTGGCACTAACCGTGGCATAAAAAAAAAAAAAAATCAACACAGATATGTACAGAAACTGAGCAGCAGCAATCTCTAGGAGCAGAACTCAAGCTAAGAGCCCGATACTTTTTCTTTTGTTTAACAATATAATGAAAAATGTAGCCTGTGTAAAGAAACTCCCTGTCAGTGTAACATTATCATTATCAGTAGAGTAGAAACTCATATGTGAAGCATTGGTGGTTCAGTGGTAGAATTCTCGCCTGCCACGCGGGAGGCCCGGGTTCGATTCCCGGCCAATGCAAGCTTCCTTTTATTTCCTCTCCATGAACTTTGGAAAACATCAACATTTTTTTTTTACATTTCCAATGTTAATTTTGATACCACTAGAAGTATATTCATTTATTTACACATGAAGCACTTGCGTTTACATTGAGTTTATTCTTTTTATTTCAAAGCAGGAACACAAGGCTTTGAGGATGGGCTTTGAAGAGCGGCAAAAGACAGAAAACCAGCACAATTCATCAGCCTGCATGTGATAAATAGAGACACTTCCTATTGTGTTAGTGCGATTGACGCAGTCAGCTGGGGGATGTAGCTCAGTGGTAGAGCGCGCGCTTCGCATGTGTGAGGTCCCGGGTTCAATCCCCGGCATCTCCAGACTTTTTCTTTCCCCTGTTATTGCCACAATTTCTTTCAAATTAGATTTGGTATACAAGGAGGAGGAGGAAGCAAAAGGATTTTAAAGACCTGGGTTAGCTTCCGTCTACAGTTTGGACAATACACTTATCATTACTGTATTATAGATAGATAAATAATCCATTTTTTTTTCAACTAGCATTCCAAAGCACACCTGAAGAAAGTAGCATACAAATAGAAAATTAATAATAACAATAATAATAGAACAAATATATAATAAGTGGTGGCTGGTGCTCAAAATTTTTGGGGGGCGCAAACTGAAAAATCAAACTTAGTAATGCAGGACTGTAAATAGGCATTTATCACTGTGCCCATTATGAGGGGTTCCCACCATCCCTGTTCTGAGTTCCCGGGTCTGTACACCTATTGTGCACATTATGAGGGGTTCCCACCATCCCTGTACCAAGTTCCCTGGTTTGTAAGCTGATGTACCTATTATTATAAGGGGTTCCCACCATCCCTGTGCCAAGTTCCTGGGTCTGTAACTTGATGCGACTATTATGAGGGGTTCCCACCATCCCTGTACTGAGTTCCTGGGTCTGTACACCTACCGTGCCCATTATGAGGGGTCCCCACTATCCCTGTGCCGAGTTCCTGGGTCTGTACACCTGCTGTGCCTATTATGAGGGGTCCCCACCATCCCTGTGCCAAGTTCCCAGGTCTGTAACCTGATGTGCCTATTATAAGCGGTTGCCACCATCCCGGTGCAAGTTCCCGGGTCTGTAACTTGATGTGCCCATTATGGGGGTTCCCACCATCCAAGTACAGAGTTCCCGAGTCTGTAAGCTTATGTGCCTATTGTAAGGGGGTTCCCACCATCCCTGTACTGAGTTCCCAGGTCTGTACACCTACTGTGCCCATTATGATGGGTTCAAACTATCCCTGTGCTGAGTTCTAGGGTCTGTACACCCGCTGTGCCCATTATAGTGGGTTCCCACCATCCCTGTGCTAAGTTTTTTTTTTTCACTGACTGACACCCTCTCTATCATAGATTTATTTTTATCTCTTCCAAACTGTTGAGCAGATCAGTACATTCTCTGCACTCATTTAAGGTTGCCATAGAATAGATGATTCCTTTTTAATTTCATTCCTACGCCCACCTTAAATTAGTGCAGAGAATGTTCTGATCTGCTCAACAGTTTGGAAGAAATAAAAAGTAATCTGGAAAGGAAAGGGTGTCAGTCAGTGATTGGAATGGTCAGATCCATTACATGGAGAGAGGTGATTATGGTGAAGTAAAGTTGGAGATTAAAAATGCTCAAAAGTCACTCAGGACACAGTGATCATAGCCCATTCTGCCCCCTCCCCCCTCCAGTCCTGGCATGTAGTGTACCTGTAGATTTCTGTGTGTACTGCTGGATGCAGAGTCTGTGTCACAGGGAGATGAATAGACAGCTGCCTTTGCTCCCCATCCTGAGCCATTCTCCTTCCTCTTCCCCCCCCCCCCCCCCTCACTTACTGAAGGAGACAAGCAGGCTGTAAAACCAATGATGCTGCAGGTCCGGTTAAAGCCTCACCCTATGGACCCAATCAATTACAAGCACTGCAAACCTAATGCTAGAGGTGGAGTGTTCGGGGCTAAAAGCTCTGCGCCCCGAGCACACTCTAAACTATGCCAATAGAGCTTCTTAGCCCCAATCACATGTTTACCCACAAGTCATGCCTCCAATAGCACCCCTGTGTCCGGCACCCTTAAGACATGCACTGAAAGGGACACTTTGACGGGTCGCCACTGATATATATAGATAGAGTCGCTTGCTTTACCTTGTGGTATTTTTATTATAAAGATTTCTTGTGTAGAGTTGGGTAAGGGGGAAGTGACATGGGATGCCCATAGATATTAGCACTTTAGTAATTTACATACTGAGAATAAGGCAAAGCAAAGACGTATTCCTTTTATTCCCAAGGAAGACATAGCAGGCGTGGTGGGAGCAATTGTGAACTCCAGATTGGACTATGCAAATGCCCTTTACCTCGGACTCCCCAAGTACCAAATCGCTCGTCTGCAGGTCGTTCAGAATACGGCCGCTAGACTTGTGACTGGGAAAAAACCCTGGGAATCAATCTCACCTTCACTGAGACAAAATCACTTTTAAAGCACTCTGTCTAACGCATAGATGTATCCATGGGAATGCTCCCCATTATTTATGCGAAAAAATAAAAGCTCATAATCCCAATCGCGTTCTGCGATCCACCAATCAAAATCTACTCCAGATACCAAAAGCCAGATACAAGTCCAAAGGAGAAAGAAGATTCGCGGTCCAAGGTCCCAGACTATGGAACTCTTTACCGACCAATATTCGGTTGGAGGAGAACCACTCAGCGTTCAGGAGAAAGATCAAGACTCATCTCTTTTGATACCAAAAGGGAGAGGAACAACAAGCTCCAAGAGGCGATTTAGTTTGCATGTGCCGCGCTAAATACGTTTTTCTTTCATTCATTCATTCATTGTAGTTTAGTGAGTTGCGTCACTGCAGACGATTGCTCCCTTTATACTGCTCTAATTACTATATTTAGAACAAGTCACTCTGACAGACTTTTTGTGGTGATAAACAGCTATCCAGATGCCGGCCCTGTGTCCGGAAGGTATCCTCATACACCCCCCTCTGACCACACAGTCCATCTAGTGGCAAATGGTAACTTCCGGACTACTAGGCCCAAATAGTCCAGTGATGGAAAGGCTGAGTTCCCCGATCACAGCCTCCTATAATGAAATGAGATAAGGTTAGAGTCCCTCCTTGTAACATCCTGCTGTGTAGGATTGACCGTGCAACATCCTGTCTAAGACACCCCCTTGTGGCTTTTAGTTACTAGGGGCAATAGCAGATATTCCCAAGCTCCTTGAATAGACTCCTCCGATCCCATCACTTGCTGCAATGTACCCACTGACCTCTTCCATGGTACAATCGCATAAACCAGCAGTAACCGTTCCAGGTTCCTTTCTCTTAGTATAGAATTCCTCTTTTGCGGTGTTAAAGAAAGGTGGTCCTCCATCAGGACTTTCTCCTCAGCACCTGGGGCCCTCACACAAAGACTACTGCCCCATCTTCTTCCCTCTCATGACTCCTCTCCAGTACCATGTTACCTCAGCTTATATAGCAGGCCTACCCCCTGCCAACCCTAGTTGGGGATTGGTTGGAGCTGCCCCATAAGCTGCCTGTCACTCAGAGCATCCAGCTCCGCCCCCTTCCAGAACATTCTTCCTGAAAGCAGGAGAGGAGTTCCAGAGCCTGAGCACAGGCGGCCACACCCACTGCTACTTTGACACTCCTAGTCCCAGATTAAAACAACAAGGCCTAGCATAAGGCATAGGTCTGACTATATTTTTCCAGCACTGACAGTTTTAAACAAATAAACACTATTTTAGCACATAACAAAAGGTAGTGGGCACTACAATAAGTGCATATTTATATGCAGCACTACCCCCTCAGGAGCCGCTGTATAGATTTGGGACCTACTCTCACTAATTTGTACACCCCCTTACAGTTGCTCGAACCCTCCCTTGGCACACCATGCATATGCAATAGTATTGTGTCCCCCACTTGGCTAGGGCCACAATAACACGTATAAAATATGCAATGCAACACAATAATATGATTACTTTCTTCAACTTGCGGCTCCAGGAGTAAACACACCTCACACAGTAAATATAGTTAAATTGTAAACCAAAGAGGGGAGTTAAACTTGGTCAAAAGGTTATAAAGAACACAAATGCTTGTGGATCAATCGTTCAGTCAGCGTTGGTCAATCCTCCTAGCGTGACTTTCAGATGTTAGGCCTCTTTGTTAAAACAGCGAATAATACATAGCTCCAACTGATGGAGTACTGCTAACTTTATAACTGAGGTAATATTGAAACTCGGGCAGGTGTCCTCTCATCCGAACAGACTCAGTCCGTCTGAGGCCTTCACGGAAGAAAAACGCGCCAAACAGTCACCGCTCCGCAACACACGATCTCCAGATCAGCAGCTCCCCACTGTTACGTTAGTCAGCTGGTGAGTTCCTCCAGTCTTCTGGAAGCATGAACTGCAGGCACTTAGTTTGGTTCCTCTCAGGATGGTTGGTCTCCGGATGGATCCCCGGTCCAGGCTTCAGGCCTAGCTGCTTGGCTGTAGTGCAGAGGGGAGAACGTAGATCCCAAGAGAGAGAAAAACAGCCCCTCCCTTCCTTTAAGTAGCCTCCCCCATGAGGCTGTGTGGAGGTGTCATGTGCTCCAGGAAGGCAAGGCATTGTGGGAAATGTAGACTGTTCCTACTAATTGTCATAAATGTAGTCCGTTTCTCCTGGTACCTTTTAGTCCCACAATGCACTGTTAAGAAATACAAACACATATGTACAGTACAATACCACTGGAATACTGGTGGTGGTCCATGATGGCATGACCCCACTACATATATATAAAATATCTCTCTGAAAAAAAAAGGAAAAATGTATCTGAACCTTTAAAACTTATACAGACCAATACACCTTTTTTAATCTTTTTATTATTTTATTTTTAATGTGTCGTAGACTAAGTTTACATAGCTAGCAAAGAAGTGGTAAAATCAAGTAGTTGATCCAGTATTTTTTTACAGCTCCCCTGACTTTCAACTTGAAAAGTAAGATGATGGCTGCTCAGGTGTGTTCACATTGTTGTGCGATGGCCCCACCCGTCTCGATACCATAGCAGGGTGGAAGCAATGTCAAAATGTCACTTCCGCCCATGTGTCTTAACGGCATTTTTTTTATTGCATTTTAGTCTAAATATGAGATATGAGGTGTTTTTGACCCCAGATCTCATATTTAAGAGGACCTGTCATGCTTTTTTCTATTACAAGGGATGTTTACATTCCTTTTAGAGGAATAAAAGTGACCCTTTTTTATTTATTTTTAAAAACAAAAAATTTTAAAAATAAAATTAAGTAAAATAAATAAGAAAACAAAAAACATTTTTTTTTAAAGCACCCCGTCCCGACGAGCTTGCACGCAGAAGCGAACACATATGAAAACTGTGTTCAAACCACACAAGTGTGGTATCGCCACAATCATTAGAGCAAGAGCAACAATTATAGCCCTAGAATCTGTAACTTAAAAAGATGCAACCTATAGAATTTTTTTAAACGTTGCCTATGAAGGTTTTTAAGGTATACGTTTGACGCCATTCCACGAGCGGGCGCAATTTTGAAGACTGATATGTTGGGTATCATTTTACTCGGCATAACATTATCCTTCACAATATAAAAAAAAAATCCAAAAAAAGTACGCTTGTAAGACCACTGTGCAAATACGATGTGACAAAAAGTATTGCAATGGCCGCCATTTTATTCTCTAAGGTGTTAGGAAAAAAACTATATATAATGCTTGGGGTTCTAAGTAATTTTGTAGCAAAAAAAAAATGTTTTAAACTTGTAAACACAGAGTCTGAAAAACAGGCTTGGTCTTTAAGTGGTTAAGCTGTTTTCAGAGTTAGAGCATTTTTACAGCTGAAAAACCCCTCACAAGGTTTTTTCCAGCTAGAAAACGGGCCTGCCAAAAACATGCTGGGGAGATTGACTGCAAAAAAAGTCTGAAGCTAAAAATAGCAGCTGTAAAAATGTCCAGTGTGCATGAGGCCTAAACCTCTCTTGACATTGACAAAAAACACCCAAAAAACAGGCATTCAGGAAGAGGCAGTATTGCCTCCTGAACTCCTGCAATCCACCAGTCGGCCACCAATGGGAAGCAATTCAGCACAGATTGCTTTTCAGAGAGGCCATTAATTCTGCCTCCCTTGTGAAAATAACTTAATGCTATTATAATACCACGTAATAGAAATTCCTACAATGGGATTATTTAATAAAACATGCATGTTTATTATTGGTACTTATATAGCACCCTCAATTTACACAGAGCTATACATATATGTTGTACATTCACATCAGTCCCTACCCTCAAGGAGCTTACAATCTAAGGTCCATAAAGCCTGGTACACACTACTAGTTTTTTTATTTTTGTTTTACCCAATGGGTTGAAAGAAAAAACCTCACAGTTTAACAATCCAATGTTGGTGAAGTGATCTCCCCTGCTGTGCTATTGTGTTATGACAGGGGGACAGCCCCCCTGCCAGAACACTCCAGTCAGCACTCTATTAGTGGCTGGGGGTGCTGATTGGGACCTGATTAGCAGTTTTTTTTTTTGTCCTATCCCTTTGACAGAAGCAAGCCAAACAGCTTTTGGCCGAATGTCGGATGGTTCCTAGTGAACTGGCCAATGCCGCCCGATATTCGGCCTGTGTGTACCAGGCTTAACTCACATTCATACATATATTAGAGCCAATTAACATACCAGCATGTCTTAGGAGTGTGGGAGGAAACCAGACCACCCAGAGGAAATCCCACGCAGGTACAGGGAGAACATGCAAACTCCAGGCAGGTTATGCTGAATTAAAGGCTGATCCTAGTTTTTTGACTATGTTTCATGTTAAACCCATATTTTGGTGGTGGTGAGCCCAAGGAGCCCTTATCAACCTCTGGAGGACCCTTAGGGTTCTATGGAGCCCTGGCTAAGAAAGGTTGTTCTATACGCTTGGTAGAGTCTATAGAGTCATTGGGCCTGAGTGAGGGAAGGATAGCCAGATCCCAAAACTGTTGGGTCCTTATAAACAATCCAGGCTGCCAGTAAGTTCTGAAACTTCTCGTTGTCGTCTCTTTCTATAGTTACAAGACGTTCCATGTGCATTATTTTGTTCAGGAGATCTACCCACACCACCAATGAAGAGACACATTTAGAGACACGCTTAGACTTCCAATGTCTGGGTACAGCTGGTCTAGTAGCAAAAAGATTGGATAGATTGCGGTGGTATTATTGAAGTGGTAATGTCGAACAATTGATAATATTATCAAGATAAGCATTATTATAAACTCCAATTTTCCAAGGTGTGAATGGCTGGGCACTTCCAACAAATGTGTGCATGTCTTGTCTTCCAGAGCTCTAATGACAACACTAGCAAACATCAGCATGATAAATGGTAATGTAATTTAGAGTGTGCCAAGTACTATCTGATAGGTATTTTGAAAATGTGCTCTTAAAATCTACAATGACAAAAAGAGAGAAGGCACCACCAGGTAAGGAACAGTGCAATTTTAATGTAACAATAGGTGCATTATTCACTTACATTAGACATTCTGTACATTCAGTATACATGTCCTCACTGGCCCATGCTGTGGCGATCATCCGCTCTAGATGGAAGCTGTATAGGTTTGTCTTTCAGTCCAGCAACCAGAGGGGTTGCTGGACCGGGTCCCCCCCCCCCCCCACTCCCCTGGAGATTTAGAGTGCTAATGGGCCTGTGTCTTTTTTTCCTTGTATGTGCATTCTTACTGCCTAGGGGGAGACCAGCAGATCTGCTAAGCCCCCTAAGCGAGTTAGGAAGTGTGGCAACTGCAGTGATAAATTACCAGCTGAGCATAGCAAGCCATTCTGCTCTAAATGTATTTGTAAATTAACTGGGAAAGAGACTTTGCAGATTATGAAGGAATTTCTCTCAGTTCAGACAGTAATGCTTTCTACCCTCAAGGTTTTTTAGTCCTCCTTGAAAAATTTTGATCCTCTTATGCCTGGTCCTTCATCCCAGGAAAGCTCCTCTTCTCCACAGCTGTTTGAATCCCGCCAACAACCCAGGAAAGCTTCTCCCTCGGACTTCCGAGGATTCTGAGCTTACCCTTCAGGGCAAGAGCTTGGCGGACAGCCAGGCGGAAGAGGAGGATGAGGATGCCAGGTCGGGAAAGTATATTTTTTATGCTGATGACATGGAGGGTCTCCTGGCGGCTGTTTACGCCTCTGAGCAGATCCAACAGCCAGCAGAGCAGGTTTCAGCCCAAGATAGGATGTATCTAGGCTTAATCAAACCCCAACCCAAGGCTATCCCCGTCCATCAGTCCCTCAAAGATATTATCCTCAGGGAGTGGGCGAAGCCAGAAAAGAGACTTCCCAAATATAAAACCTGGAAGCGCCTGAGAATCTCCTACACCCGGGCAGGCTCAGCTCACGGCGCTGCCCATTGGCTGCCGCCAATAGTCCCCCCATACCATTGGCCAGCTCGCCTCCATTGTCCTGACCAGCAGCCAACGGCCATTGGGCGACGTCCGGCAAGAACAAAACAGCGCGCAAATACGAACTGTCTGCAGTCGGTGGCCATTCAGTGCGCGGCTCCCGGAAATGGGGATGGAGGAAGCAGCTGCAGGCTGAGAGTTGTTGAGCGATCTGCAGACGGAGTGCAGGCAGAGAGGCAGCTATAGAGTCCGGGGGCCCCTTCTGTGTGCAATCCAGGGGCCCCCTCCGTCCCTGTGACAGGTCATGGCTTCCAGGCACCTGAAGCTGGAGGCAGAGATAGAGCTATAGTGACCGTCCTCCCTCCAATCCCTGCACTGATCACACCCCATCAGTATCAGGCAGCTGAGGGCTGGGCTCAAGAGGTGAGCTGCACACCCAGGCAGGTGACTTGGCACTGATAACACAGCACTGTGTACTGATCTGGAGGGCAGGCAGGGTGAGGGGCCCGGGGCCCTGAGATCACAGGACTTCCTGAAAATGATTGGTGGCGGTTATCTGGGTGCACTGAGGCTTCACATGGATTTCCTGCAGTAATATCTTCTGACACCCGACCCTTCATATGTGTACATGTTATGGGGGAACCCCGGGGGGATATGTGACACACAGAGGAGCCGGGAACATGCATACAACGGCCTTGATAAAATTAGCTTCACATCAGAGTCCCCCTCATCACATCAAAGTCCCGTCCCCCTTTACATCAGAGGTCCCCCTATCACATCTGAGGTCCCCCTTTACATCAGAGGTCCCACTATCACATCAGAGGTCCCACTATCACATCAGAGGTCCCCCTTTCACATCAGAGGTCCCACTATCACATCAGAGGTCCCACTATCACATCTGAGGTCCCCCTATCACATCTGAGGTCCCCCTTTACATCAGAGGTCCCCCTTTACATCAGTGATCCCACTATCACATCAGTGGTCCCACTATCACATCAGAGGTCCCACTATCACATCAGAGGTCCCATTATCACAGAGGTCCCATTATCACAGAGGTCCCACTATCACATCAGAGGTCCCCCTATCACATCAGAGCCCTCCACACAACCCGGCTATTTACACCTTGTACCTGCCGCTCTCCGCACTATAGCCGGCCTCTCATGAATGCGCACAATGATCAGCCTAGGCGCGGGGGGGTCGGAATAATTTCTGGTTACGCCACTGATCATCTGACTAAGGCTCCATTCGAGCCTATAGATAGCATTTCTATTAAGTTACTTACATTTAAGTTTGCTTTTCTGTTGGCTATCATGTCTGCCAAAAGAGTTGGAGACATACATGCATTTTCTATTAAGGAACCCTTTCTTCGAGTGTTTGAAGACAGGGTGATACTGAGTCAGGATCCTCTGTATCTACCCAAACTGGCAAGCAAGTTCCACAGATCTCAGGAGGTAGTACTCCCTTCCTTTTGTGCAAACCCCAACAATAAGAAGGAAGCCATTTTTCATTGCTTGAATGTAAGACGCTGCCTTTTAATTTATTTAGAGAGGGTAAGTGAGTTCAGGAATTCCCCTCACCTTTTAGTTAATTTTTCAGGTCAGAAAAAGGGTCAGCAGGCAACAAAAGCTTCGATATCCAGATGGATTAGACAGGCTATTTCCTTATCCTACACTCAGGCAGGTAGGTCAGTTCCTATTATCAAAGCTCATTCCACGCGATCACTGGCAGCCTCCTGGGCAGAGAGGGCAGGAGCTTCCATAGAACGGATATGTAGAGCGGCGACCTGGTCAAGCCAGAATACGTTCCTCAGACATTACAGAGTCAAACTGCTGTCTCCACAAGACTTGATGTTTGGTAGGAAGGTCTTACAGACGGTGGTCCTGCCCTAAGGTAGGCCTGAAGTTACTTGCTTCTCTCTCAGGGTGCCGTCCTGGAAGACGAGGGAGAAATTACCAGTTACACTTACCGATAGCTGGATTTCTACGAAGTCTTACAGGATGGCAGGCCTACTTCCCTCCCTTTTACTTCTATCTGGAGTGGATTCCTTTTTTTCTTGGTTTCCTATGCCGTGTTCTAATGGGGGTTACTTATCTCAAACTGAGGCACACGGGAGGGCTGGGGCCTTTTAACTTCAATTTTGATTGTGTTTCCTGTCCGGTGGACGAGTCTACTCTCAGGGTGCCGTCCTGTAAGACTTCGTAGAAATCCAGCTACCGGTAAGTGTAACTGGTAATTTTTCCCAATCCCCTTCCCCCCCACTTAACTATCCATCACAAGTGTGAGTTAACACACTAACCATTACCATAATAAGGATACTCATTGTACGGACTATTTATCTCCTATAAAAATCATAGCACCGCTACCCCCTTTGTTTTTACATGAAATCTACAACAGATAAAGAGTTAATGTGTTAATAAGATATAGAGTTAAGCCTAGTACACACCACTGTTTTTTTTTCTTTTTTTTACGTTCAATCTGCTCAGTTGAACAAAAGAAAAAAAAAACGTACAGGCCAGTTCAGAGCCACAGAACTAACAATCTGATTTGATATTGTGTTCTGACAGTGGGACACTCTGGTCAGCGTTCTTAGCCATTGGCATCGAGGGCCGGACAGCAGACCTTTTACGGTCGTTATCCTTTGACAGAAAACAAATAGGGGTGTCTGCTGCTACGCTGGTTGAAATGATTAAATGATTAAAACTAAGAGACTATAAAATAGTTCTTCAAACAGCCAGCACAAAAATTGATGAACAACAATTAAAAAAAACGTAATGGGAAAAGGCTGCAGCACTCAAAAAAAGATGTCCTTAAGGCAATGAATCCTCCAAGGAAGCTTGCAAAGAACCAAACTTCATGGGGTAAGCACTTGATCCTGAAGAAGAGAGGAGAACCACCACCGACACCAAACACACTGCCTCTTATCCTCCTGTGTGGACCCTTATTACAGGGGTCACACTTGGATATAATGAAATCCTTGATCACAGCACACCACAATCATCTGGCCCGGCAGCATGGACATGGACGATCAGGTCTACACACTCCGTACTCCGATGTTAGTTCTACACACAAGCAAGTTCCATGTAACATAAAGGAATAAACCTTGCGCCCATCCTAGTAGACAGCAGGCAGGCAGAGACAGGAGAGGAGAGCCGTCCGCCCAATCACCGAGCGAGGATCTCATAGTGCTCGACGTGGCCACATTGTAATTCCAATCTTCTGAAGCCTGCAGCGTCTATGATGGACATCACACATTGGACCAGCATAAGCGCTGCAGGCTCCAGAAAGCGGGACCTCCTATGTCACTCGGCTGTGCTTGGGGGTGAAAATAGAATTGTGAATGCCCAAGGCTTTTTGGGGGCCTACTCAGGGCTGCAGCCCCCCTTAGCCTCCCCTACCGACGCCACTGCCAGTAGACTCTCTAAAGCATTCCCCTTCACTCCTCCACAGTAGCTGCATAAATGTTTATATTGGGAGGAGTAAGGAGGAGAGCTGGACCAGCACAGTTAGTAATTAGACACTCCCATATAAGTTTTTTTTTTCTGGAGACGTCATATTTTCTAGCAAGCTAAAAAAGCACATGGCAACTAAATAAAAAAATAATTTATGGAAAGGATGAAAAAACTGTATGGAAGCATTTTAAGTACATTTCCTGTGCTTTACCAGCATTTTTTTGGTAACCAGGGCTCTTTAATATGGTAGCTACCATTCCCTATTGGATAATTATTGCATGATTAGCATCTATAGGTCAACAGTCAGAACAGACATGGATATCCGGAAACTGATAGCTGATATTTTCTCATCATTCCTGAGTGGTAGAGATCTTAGTATAGACCCGCTGATACCAGTAGCACATGGCGTCAGTGGAGCAAGTGGCTGCCAGGAGGTGAGTCAGGCCTCCTGGCTGCTGTGTCTGTAGCTATTCAGATTGGGCTGTGGGCGTTCCACTGTCACTAAGCAATACAGAGCTTTTATAAAACACTCCAAAGATCTTTGCTGTACAGTAAACCACAGCAACAAATGCTTCAGTCACACAAATAAATTATTATCAATAATAATAATTTCTGATCACTTGGTATGGAATATGGCCTATTAATAACTTTTTTACCAACTTATTTAATTAGGGTCATGTTGTGATTCATAAAAGTCACAAAATAAAATTCTGATGTAAAAAACTTGGATTGAAGCTGCCACTTGTTGGTTGGTTGATAGACAACATACTAGCCCTGGACAATGATATTGAGTCTATGCAGGATAGTGAGAAACCCTGAGCAGCTAATTAGGTGACCAGGGGGATCCCACATCACCTGAGACCACTGACTTACTACCAATCCTCCTAACTTTTTGAGATTCTAACTAGGGACACCTATATGTATAAGTATGTAGGAATAGGACACGCCCTCTGTCACGCCCCCTTAAAGAATTACCCCCAAAAAATAGTTAAAAGAAGTGCTTTTTTTTTACTGTTTTGCGGTATTTACCACAAAACTGTCAGTAATTACCGCATGAAAAGGGGTTAAAGTTAATTCACAGAAAAAAGGAAATAATTACATGTATGCAGTAATTAAGTAGTGGTCCAGGCATGCAGTATTTAAAGCGGTAGTACTGAACTTTTGCGTGCAGGAGACTTCTTTCTGGCAAGGTCCAGTGGTTGCCGGGCCTTAAGCCAAAAATCCCCTGTGTGCATGTGCCGCATTCAGCGGCTCATTTTGAGGGGAATATCTCCTAAACATCTCCTAAACCGTAAAGGTTTAGGAAATATTTTTTTTACCTACAGTTTAGCCTTAATTTAGGCTAAACTGATCTGTATCTGAAGAAGCAGCTGGGCTGTGAAACGCGTCATCCTATTGGTTCCCTCGTTTTAGCCACGCCACGTCACGTCACTTCCGGTGAGACCGACCTGTGCTTGCGTTCCATCGTGAGACGCACGCCGCCGTACACGGCGCTCCCAACAAGCTCCTCCAGGCTGTTCCACTTGCTGTCTTCCATCTACAGCACCTCACCACCATGTGCGGACACCCCTCATACACCGGACGATGACTACATCCACGGTCTCATATATGCCTATTATCCACTTTTAATGTGTGAGTAGCCATTTGGCCGTTCTCCTTTTGTACCTTATTTTATCGATTAAATACGTTACTGCACTTAGATTGGGCGCATCCTTGTTTCTTTTTGTCTAGCCTTAATTTAGGCTTACCTGTACGTAAAAGTCAAAAAAATAACTATACAACCGCTTTCAGAAATGTAAACAGATAATAGACAATTCAGAGTAGTCTCTGTTAATTTGGATCAGTGCTCTCAGCAGTAATGCATAGAAAACTACATATGGAAATCATTGGGGTTGATTAACTTAAAGAGGAACTGCAGTCTGCTCACATAATTTGTAATAAAAACATCTTTGCCATTCCAAAGCTTCCCTCCAACCACTTTGCATATTATTTTATATATACTGTGATTCTGTACTTGCCAAATATGCTGCAGAAATCTCCCTCCACTGAGTCTGGTTGCAACCATTTTAACTGTGGGCAGTTAAAGCTGCTGCCTGTTCACTTCCTGGATTTACACAGGCACACTCCAGCTCTGCATCTCTCATTGGCCCTCTTATGACTCACCCCCCCCTCTCCCGGCAAACTCTCATGAGAGTAAGAGAGAGAGATGTACACAATGTCATAAGCCTAGGCTAATGACCAGGCAAAAAAGAGGAAGTGGGCTGTATAAGGTATTTACTGGCAGAAAAAAAAAAAAGTATAACCTAAAGGAATACTTTTTTGTTTTGTTTTAGTAGAGGTGGATTAAAACACTTATTAGGTTTTTATTGTTGTCAATGCCCCCATTAGAGAGATTCACCCTCGGTATATTTGTCCTGTTTACTATTATCTTTGAAAGTAAATGTAAAAGAAAATCCCAAATTTTGGGTTGTTCCCAGAAAAGTAATAGAGAAGAAATCTTCCAATTAGAAACAGATGGCAAAAAGAAAAAAATGCAGGGGTTATAATCCTTCCTTAGGCCCCTTTCACATGTGCGGACCGTATGTCTGCTTTTTCATCCATTCGTTTGCGGATGAAAAAGGGACATACATTGGTCCCTATGTGATTGCGGGTGTCAGCGGATGTTCAATCACCCGCCTACGCAAAGATCCGATTTTGCACAGAAGAAGATCCTATTTTTTCTTCCGTCTGCGGATCGGATCGGATGAACACGGACACGTGTGAAAAGGGCCTTACTCTACCCAAAATGAAATAGACTGTGCAATTTACAAGTTACTTCAAAGCTTAGTAAATTAGGTAAAGCTTCACTTTACAAAGAATGCCCAATCACATGCAAGAAAACATTTTAAAAAATGCATTTGTGCTTGCACATGATTGGATGACAGAAGTCAGCAGAGATCTCCATTGTTTACTAAGCTCTGGATTAACTGAACTTGCAAAGTCCTCAGTCTATGTGCCTTTAATAAATTGACCCCATTATGTTTGGTAAATCCACCCCATTACATGTAGTGAAATATATCTATTTCTAAAGTCATTTTGCCCGATGTTTGGAGAGTTTGTTTGTATCTATACAAATATATCCATCATTTGCTGCAAACCTCCCAATCACTCCAAACATAATACAATGTACATTCATATCACATTGGTCTAATCCCTTGTTAGAACATGTCATACAGTATGTAGTGCGGGGGGTAATTTACTTATTCACAATTATTTTTAGAGATATATTTGGCTCAAATATTCACAAAACAGGATGGGATTATGAATAGACGAGTACAAAGGTGTGGAACTTTAGCTGTTAGCAGAGGGGTGACATCAATTTGAAGGTTTGATAGATGACACAAGAGTGACACTTCCAAGAAGATCAGAGAATCACAATGGCTATTCTCCAACAAGACAAAGCACACCTGTCCAAAGATATTGCAATGACTTCACAAAAATATTACTGCAAAAATGTTTTTTAAGGCCGGGTTTCTCAACCCATGTAAGCCAATGGTTCCTTCAGAGGTTGCCAGGGGAAAATAGTATAAAAAATTACACAGATATATATATATATATATATTAGGGCTGTTACTGATCAAAATTTTTGTGTTCGATTAATTGTTTTTTTTTTATCGATTAATCGACTAATTTCGATTAATTATAACGCACATACAGATCCAACTACTTTAAGCTGATCTCCTTGCAGGCTGATTCCCAGTGCAGCTACTGGAAAAATGGATGGCAGGATACAAAAAACACACAAAGGCAGCGCTCGATGGGAATAGCATTAAAACTTTTATAGTCTTTAAGTAGGTAACCAAATAAATATTGCACTGGAGATAAAATCGATGTAGCTACATAAACTGTAAAAATGGTGCGAGTGATACCAAACGGTACCAAAAGCAGTCATAAAAACCTGTAGCCAAGTATGATAATGGTATAAAAATGTGTACAACGATACCACTGCTGAATCCAGATGAGGAGGGGTTAACATCAGTCCATCGGCATGTAGATGTCCCGTGAAGGGAACTATCACAACTCCCAGTGGATGGCTGTAGAATCCCAGGTTGATAGAGGGAAGTGATAGAGGGAAGTGTAACAGCCCTTGCGTGTGCCAGATAGTAAGGTCCCGCCGGCATGCAGATATGAAGGTACAGCAAAGGAGCCCTTCAGATGGACACATCAACCCCCCCCCCCGGTGTCCATGACGTCACCGGATCTCAGACGGAACTCCCTGAACGCTCAGAAGCCAGCGGAGAGGCGAGTACCAATCAAAATAATTTTAATCGATCAAAAAGATTTTGATCGATCAAAAAAATTAAAGATTAATCGATTAATTAAAAGTTAATTTGCACAGCCCTAATATATATATATATATATATATATATATATATATATATATATATATATATATATACAGTGAGGAAAATAAGTATTTGAACACCCTGCTATTTTGCAAGTTCTTGGAAATCATGGAGGGGTCTGAAATTGTCATCGTAGGTGCATGTCCACTGTGAGAGACATAATAAAAAAAAAAATTCCAGAAATCACAATGTATGATTTTTTAACTATTTATTTGTATGATACAGCTGCAAAGAAGTATTTGAACACCTGAGAAAATCAATGTTAATATTTGGTACAGTAGCCTTTGTTTGCAATTACAGAGGTCAAACGTTTCTTGTAGTTTTTCACCAGGTTTGCACACACTGAAGGAGGGATTTTGGCCCACTCCTCCACACAGATCTTCTCTAGATCAGTCAGGTTTCTGGGCTGTCGCTGAGAAACACGGAGTTTGAGCTCCCTCCAAAGATTCTCTATTGGGTTTAGGTCTGGAGACTGGCTAGGCCACGCCAGAACCTTGATATGCTTCTTACAGAGCCACTCCTTGGTTATCCTGGCTGTGTGCTTCGGGTCATTGTCATGTTGGAAGACCCAGCCTCGACCCATCTTCAAAGCTCTAACTGAGGGAAGGAGGTTGTTGCCCAAAATCTCGCAATACATGGCCCCCGTCATCCTCTCCTTAATACAGTGCAGTCCCCCTGTCCCATGTGCAGAAAAACACCCCCAAAGCATGATGCTACCACCAAAAAGAAAAATCCAGAAATCACAATTTATGAATTTTTAACTATTTATTTGTATGATACAGCTGCAAATAAGTATTGGAACACCTGAGAAAATCAATGTTAATATTTGGTACAGTAGCCTTTGTTTGCAATTACAGAGGTCAAACGTTTCTTGTAGTTTTTCACCAGGTTTGCACACACTGGAGGAGCGATTTTGGCCCACTCCTCCACACACCTGTCTATCAGCTAGAATTCTGACCCTCAGCCCAGGTTCACACTGGGTACGATTTAGTTCGATTTGAGATGCGATTTCACATGTGAAATCGCATCTCAAATCGGCGGCAATTGCCAGCAATGACACCGTCCTAATCGGTGCGACGCTGCATCTGCGGCACTGCACCGATTTAAAAAAGTAGTTCCTGTACTACTTTTTGCGATTTCAGGACGCGATTTACATTGACATCTGTGCAGAACCCTGCACAAATGTCTCCTAAATCGCGCCGAAATCGGGACTGCCAGAGGGAGTGAAATCGCGCGAGTTCAGCTGAAATCGCGCGATTTCACTCCCGCAGCCCAGTGTGAACCAGGGCTTAAAGACATGTTAGTCTGCCTTTAAAATGTCCACCTCCACTCCATTTATTATCCTAAATTAGATGCACCTGTTTGAGGTCATTAGCTGCATAAAGACACCTGTCCACCCCATACAATCAGTAAGAATCCAATTACTAACATGGCCGAGACCAAAGAGCTGTCCAAAGACACTAGAGACAAAATTGTACACCTCCACAAGGCTGGAAGGGCTACGGGGAAATTGCCAAGCAGCTTGGTGAAAAAAGGTCCACTGTTGGAGCAATCATTAGAAAATGGAAGAAGCTAAACATGACTGTCAATCTCCCTCGGACAGGGGCTCCATGCAAAATCTCACCTCGTGGGGTCTCAATGATCCTAAGAAAGGTGAGAAATCAGCCCAGGACTACACGGGAGGAGCTGGTCAATGACCTGAAAAGAGCTGGGACCACAGTTTTCAAGGTTACTGTTGGTAATACACTAAGACGTCATGGTTTGAAATCATGCATGGTTCCCCTGCTTAAACCAGCACATGTCAAGGCCCGTCTTAAGTTTGCCAATGACCATTTGGATGATCCAGAGGAGTCATGGGAGAAAGTCATGTGGTCAGATGAGACCAAAATATAACTTTTTGGTCATAATTCCACTAACCGTGTTTGGAGGAAGAAGAATGATGAGTACCATCCCAAGAACACCATCCCTACTGTGAAGCATGGGGGTGGTAGCATCATGCTTTGGGGGTGTTTTTCTGCACATGGGACAGGGGGACTGCACTGTATTAAGGAGAGGATGACCGGGACCATGTATTGCGAGATTTTGGGCAACAACCTCCTTCCCTCAGTTAGAGCTTTGAAGATGGGTTGAGGCTGGGTCTTCCAACATGACAATGACCCGAAGCACACAGCCAGGATAACCAAGGAGTGGCTCTGTAAGAAGCATATCAAGGTTCTGGCATGGCCTAGCCAGTCTCCAGACCTAAACCCAATAGAGAATCTTTGGAGGGAGCTCAAACTCCGTGTTTCTCAGCGACAGCCCAGAAACCTGACTGATCTAGAGAAGATCTGTGTGGAGGAGTGGGCCAAAATCCCTCCTTCAGTGTGTGCAAACCTGGTGAAAAACTACAAGAAACGTTTGACCTCTGTAATTGCAAACAAAGGCTACTGTACCAAATATTAACATTGATTTTCTCAGGTGTTCAAATACTTCTTTGCAGCTGTATCATACAAATAAATAGTTAAAAAAATCATACATTGTGATTTCTGGATTATTATTTTTTGATTATGTCTCTCACAGTGGACATGCACCTACGATGACAATTTCAGACCCCTCCATGATTTCCAAGTGGGAGAACTTGCAAAATAGCAGGGTGTTCAAATACTTATTTTCCGCACTGTATATATACCCTTCTACTAGCAATAAAAAAAAAAAGACAACGTTGTAGAAGAAGGGTATTTATAGATGTGTGTAATTGTTGATACTATTGTAGCACTACCCCCAGGGGAGCTGCTGGTTTGTTTTGGGTGGCACATTTACCTTGTGCCTCTTACGAATTCCTAGGGGTGAATGGTGCATATAGCAGAAGTAAAGGAATGTCCGAAACAGGTGTCTTTTCTGTGCTCTTTATTACCCAGCCGGGTAAAAACAAATAAACTTGTGGTGAGGAAAGTAGAGTTGAAGGAAGAAAGGAGAATAGCAAATTCAGGCGTAGTAATAGGGAAACAGTCCTGCTTCCAAATCAGGGCTCAAGTCCTGCGGGAACGCGTGGGAACGGAGTTTCTGCACTTTTTTCACAGCAGGAACTCAGTTCCCTTTGCAGGACTAGAGCAGCCGAGCCGCACGAGCCAATCCTTCACTAAGTGGCAATGCCCAGCTTGAGTCACTGTCAGGGGCAGGCGAACCTTAGTAATTCTTTATGTTACTGCCCGCTTCCTGTATATGGATTCATCGGGTAGTATGCGGGTATTCCGTCACTTCCTCGATGCCGCAATGTCTCCTGGGAGCTTTTGTCATTGTTCCCAGGGGACATTGCGGAGGTCTGCTGCGAGATATCGCGGGATTTAGAAAGAACATAAAGTTCTCGCGGTAGACCACTGCAATGGAAAGTTCTTTCTAAATCCCTCGATAACTCTCGGCAGACCTCCGCAATGTCTCCTGGGAACAATGAAAAAAGCTCCCAGGAGACATTGCGGCATCGAGGAAGTGACGGAATACCCGCACACTACCCGATGAATCCATATTTAGGAATCGGCCAGTAACAGTGAGAATTACTAAGGTACAGTGGATCGAAAAAAACAAAAACATGCGGTTTAGTAATTACGCATATGAGCGTATGATTTTTTATTTTTTTTGGTGGCGGAGTGGATCTTGGGTGGGAGTTCCCACACTTTTTTCCCCAGGACTTGACCCCTGTCCCAAGTGTAACACTTCTCTGCGCCACTCCTGCTTGAGCGGGTATAGCGTACCTGGACAGGCCTCTCTCACTGACCTGGCAGCCAGAGTATCGCTCGAACCTTTAAGGAAAAGTCTCTGCCACAGACCCTACTTAGAATGAATGTCAGGAAGACACCTCTGCACAGGCCCTCTCTGATTGCAGTTACGAAGGCAATCATCCTTAGAAGAATTACGCCTGGATCTCCTTCTTAACGTCGCCCAGGTACTGACTGACAGGTGATCAATCCTTCAGTGTCTGGCCAACTTGATCATCGTTGGTTTGTCGAAATCCCTTTGGACCGCCAGCCTCTCACTGGTGCTCCTCAGACGGACTCCCCACCGGACAGCCATACAGCTTGGAGTCCTCAGAGGTGGAAACCCAGTCGATCACTGGGTCCCCGTCGCTGCTCAAATGCTCCAGACCAACATGGTCCCGGAACCGGGAACACCACGTGGCACGCACGCCCTGGCCAGGTAGGCCATAAAACTGGGGCACCATGATGTGGTCACCCTAAAGGTGAGTGCCACACTGGAAAAAGAAGGACCAGAACCAATGGCGCCTGCCCCATAAATACCCTCCCCCAGCATGCACAGCGAGGCTCAACCCTCCTGATTGGCTGCTGGGGAAGAGCATCCAAACCTTGACTCCACTGCTGTCATCTACCGCACCGGGTGGGAAGAACACCCCAGCACAACAGAATGAGCCCACAGGGCAGCCAAGCTGAGACAGAGACCCTATTCTGAGCATAACAATTTGGATCAAAGTTTAACTACACTCTGATCCCCCTTTAAATTTAAATAGCACCGGTACTTTGAAGTAACACGGCGCTACACTATTTTCATTCAATATTTGACATTTTTAAAGATATTTTGTATTTACTTACTGTAATTGAACTTAGTTGTTTTTGATACACCACACGTGTCCTGGGAAAGCATCTTTTTTAAATAAAAGCTGACAGGGGTTCTAATTCTTCTCCATTGTATCCATCCCGCTGAATAACGCATGAGATAAAATACTCCATGGTTTCATGAGATAAATACTGCATATTTCAATGAAATATGATATTTTAGAGGCTTTTTTTTTTGTGCATTGCAAAAATATTTTGGGGAAAAACCCAATGAACTATTTTATTGTAAGTTTTAAAGAGTAAAATACTGCATCATGAATGGAGCCCATTGTTCCAAATCAAGGACAGTCCTTTGAAATCAGGCACAGTTGGGAGCTATGCTTGCCTCCGGGAGTCCTGATCCTAGGAACTGCAGAAACAGGTTTTACCTCTTCCCAACCTGGGCCATCCATGGCTTACTAAGCTACAGTAGGCAACCTGCCTACATGCAATGCGGTCCCATTCACTGAGTCACATTTAGCAGCGGTGCAGCCTGTCAATTGCAGCCTAGGGTATAATTTCCTGTGCCCTACTGTAACTGCAGCAGTGACAATTTGACAACTGACCACTGACCTCTTCCCGACAATTGCTGGATAAGTGTAAAGAGGACTTCTGCGCTACTACAATAGGTCTCCCCATAGATAAACAGTAAAATAATTGCAGCAAACACAGTGTGGTGTATACACAACAACAAAAATAGGTCAATAATCAAAAAGAGTGATTGCGCAAAAGATTACATAAACTAATATGCAGACACATAAACATAAAAGTGATGGGTGAAAAACTCAAATGTGAACATAAGAAAATATAAAAAATATAGGGAGCTGTGGTGGCTCAACGTGATTGGCACTGCGTTGAAAAGCCATTCACCTCTGCAGCCAAGGGTTCGGATCCCGGTCTCGGCTACATGTGAATTGAGTTTGGTGGTCTCAGCCCGGCTCCCGGTGGGTGTGCTATGCAAGGTACGCCTGTGCTTAGTACGCCCACCCCCCCCCAAAAACCACCACACTTGCACGCACACGAAATTGGTTTAAAACACACGCACTTTCGCCATGCGGTCTCTTAAAATAAAGAGAGGCGAAGGACCTACGGGGCTGGCTGGGTGGGCTAGGCCCCCTCACTCCCTCATAGGGGGAGTCCCTCTGCCCCATTGGGGTCCCGTTGGGCCCCAGTTGGGCTCCCAAGAGGAGCAGGTAGGGCGGGGTGAGTGGGAGGCCCCCCTTCACACCCGCCATTGCCACCAGGGGCATGGAGAAGGATGGCGAATGCCTCCGGGGGGAGGGTCTGCCTACTCCCAACTCCTGCAGTCCGGCTCCTCTCTCTCGAGTTCACGCACAAAAAATACAGAAGAAAAAAAAAAGAAAATATAAAAATAATGGTGACATGGTACACCAGGAGTGACGTGAAACGGCGCAGAAGACGCCAACGCTTGTTTATACTGCTCGTTTTATCATCTTGTTTGATGTAAGTGCAACCTTTTCTATTAAAGCTTTTTTATCTTCGGTAATACACTATTGGAGGCCCTCCGTTTCTCCTTCTTGTTCCCCCGATTTTGAGACCGTAGGTACTCTCAAGAGACCAGGTGTTATTTATGGGTGGCCATCAGGAGACATTAGAGGAGGCGATCGTGTGGTGGATAATATTAATGGCTTATTCTTATATCCATTGAGGTGAGAGTTCTGGGAGACCAGACTGTGTCTGTGGTGGAGTTCTCATTTTCTTTGGAGTAGTGGGCATCTATCATAGCAGCCTTGCTATCAGCACGAATTGACTTTGGCACAATTTCTTTGCTATTTTCACTTGAAAAGTTGGATTAATAGCAGCCGTGCTATTATCTTATATGGACTTTGTCACCATTATTTTTATATTTTCTTATGTTCACATTTGAGTTTTTCACCCATTCCTTTTATGTTTATATGTCTGCATATTAATTGCTGGATACCCTTTAATTGGGGTTTAATGAGAGAAGGAGTGGCTTTTCCGATCGCAGGACTGCTGTGATTGGCTCTCATAGCAGTCACATGACCGGGAGCCTGTCTCAAAGTGTTGGGATCACCCAGTGAACATGTTCTAAATAGCTCAGACCGCTGCAGGTGCTAAATGTAGCCACATACTGTATATGTGTTACACAGAGGAAGTGGTTCATTTGCGCCTGGGCAATCATGTCTCAAGCACCTTTTTTTATCGCTCTCCAAGCCTAAATTAGGCCAAAGATAGTTAAGAGGTCAGTGACATTTTGTCTCACTGTGTGATTTTTGACATCTAATCCCCAAAGTGTAATTTTCTTTGCCAAAAACTAGCCTATCTCACTGCCTGGCAGAGTGGCAAGGTTGGCGCCGGTGTGGGAGATTTAAAACACACGTGTGTACTTGGCCTTAAGCAGCTAATACAGAAACCCAGACGTCTCTGGCAACTTTGCCTGAGCTGAGCTGCGGGTATTAGACTACCTGCCGATAAGCATAACCGCGGAAGAAAATGCAAATCTTGACTTAGCCTTTCCCGAATGTGGGTGAATTAAAGCTATGTTTTGCCAAATGATTTGTGCCTGATTTAGGTTAGCAAAGGGAAAAAGGTTTATTGTATTTCATTGTGGAAGCGCTAGAGAAGATGATCTGAGGAAGTTTTATTGTCTGTATGAAAATTAATGCTTACTCTCACAAAGTGCAGATAATGGTAAACTCTCCTGAACTTTTTCAATCTGACATTTAATCCCAAATTTTACAGCTGCACAGAAAAAAATATAGTAAAGACATTTTATTCCATAATGAATTGCCCTTTAATTTTTTTTTTCTAGGGTATCAGATTAATAGTAAATCCTGAATAAAAGAGCTAAACCATGAGGCTTCGAGCTGAAGAGTTTAAATTTAGATAGGAATTACAAGAAATGTAATCAAAATATTTTCGTCTTAGAAGAAATTCTTTTTTTTTTCTTTTTTACCATGCATTGCTTGATAAATTGAAGGGATGCAACAAAGCATTGCAGAACATAAATAAATTCCCTAGACCCCAATTAAAAAAGAGCACCTGTCTAAACTATTTTCAAAACAGGCATTTTAGTGGAATTAATTTGGAAATATTTTCCCCCTTTAATGACCAGGCAATTTTTCGCGATACGGCACTGCGTCGCTTTAACTGACAATTGTGCGGTCGTGCAATGCTGTACACAAACAAATCACCTCTGCGTTTTTTTTTTTTTTTAAATATATATATATATATTTTTACATTTTGCTATAATAAATATCCCAAAAAAAGTAAAAAATAAATAAAAAAGTAATTTCTTCATCAGTGTTGGCCAATATGTATTCTTCTACATATTTTTTGTAAAATAAATGGCAATAAGCGTATATTAATCGGTTTGTGCAAAAGTTATAGCATCTAAAAATAGGGGATATATTTATGCCATTTTTATTATAATCATTTTTTTATTATTAATGGTGGTGATCAGCAATTTTGAGCAGGACTGTGACATTGCGGCGGACTAGTCAGACACTTTAGACACTTTTTAGGGACTAGTGACATTTATACAGCAGTGCTACAAAAATGCACTAATTACTGTATAAATGACACTGGCAGGGAAGGGGTTAACACTAAGGGTGATCAAAGGGTTAAGTGTGTTCCCTGGGCGGTGTTTCTAACTGTGGGGGCATGGGACTGACTGGGAGATCGCTGTTCCTAATCACTAGGAATAGGCTATCACTCGTGCATCAGCTCCGCCACTGTGCAGCGGGCGCGCACGTGCCCGTGCCTGCTCTAGCTCTTAAAGGAGCCGGCATACTGGTGCGGCAATTCGCGGGAAAATGAGCCAACCTGCTGCAGTATAATAACAGTGGCTGGTCGGCAAGCGGTTAAGCAAATCAAGGCCCCTCCATAATGTACAGTCTTGCACTAATACGCTAATCAATGAGAGCAACAACATTGGGACTTAAATAAGCATTGAGTACCAACTCTAGGCTAAGCCTCTCCTCCCTGTTTTGCCCCACTCTCTCCTCACCCCAATCCTTGAAATAACACTATTATTTAAAAAAAAAAAACAATATACATACTTTTTTTCCTAGGTGTCTTAGGACCAGTTGCACTATGTCACAGTTCCTCTTCTTACAGAGGTTAGAGGCTCCTTGCAGCATTCCCCTGTGTGCCTAGGCTGACATGATGATGCGCACCTAAGGGGTGGGTCCCTGACAGTATAGGCCTACAGGAAGTGGTTGAAGGGCACTGGTCATCATTCAGCCTTAGGCCATGTACACACGATCGGTCAAACCGATAAGAACGGTCTGATGGACCGTTTTCATCAGACCAAACCGATCATGTGTGGGCGCCATTGTTTATTTATCCATCGGTTAAAAAAAGCAAACTTGTTTTAAATTTAAGCAATGGATACCTAACCAATAGAAAAAAAATTATCATTCGTAGGCACGTCCATCGGTTAAAAATCCACGCATGCTCAGAATCAAGTCGACGCATGTTTGGAAGCATTACACTTAATTTTTTCAGCACGTCGTTGTGTTTTATGTCACCGCGTTCTGACATGATCGGTTTTTTTAACCGATGGTGTGTAGGCACGACTGACCATTGGTCAGCTTCATCGGTTAACCGATAGAAAAATCCATCAGAGCGTTCTCATCGGTTTGACTGATCGTGTATACAGTGCATAAGAAGAGGACCAGTGCTGGATCACAAAGCAGTAAATCTGTAGGGGTGGTTCAGGAGATAGAACAGCCTTTCTCAATCAGGGTCCACACAGGCAGGAATAGAGTCCCAGAGAGATATAAAAAGGTGGGTCCACGTGCCTGCACAAAATACTTATTTTTCTGATGAAAGAAAGGGTTATAAAATTGACACTAGCTTGAGAGAAAAAAAATTCTCCCCCCTGGGAACCATTTACAAAATTTTAATTCAAGAGAGCATGTTGTTTCATCCAACCAGCATTCAATGTCCTTAAAAAGCCCAATCAGGTGCTAAAGAAGAGAGGGAAAAGTTCTACATCTTTACTCCCAAAATGACGGAATCTCACCAAAGATCAAAATGTTGGTTTTGGATAAAGTTAGATAAAGCAGTGTTGGAAGCATTGGAACCCTCGTCTGTTCTTTAATGCTTTCCGTGTCCTCGCTGGGGAGCTTTATTCTTTCTGTCTTGGTGGTGCCCATTGGTGTCTTGTGATGGTATAGCCAAAAAATTTCCAGCTAGTTCTTAAACCACAGGAAATATTAGAAGGGCCAAGCCTATTCCTTTGACGCATGTTGAAACGGGGATTTCCTCTAACTTTGGTGAGATTTCCTTTTACTTTCTGGAGTGTCTTCAGGGCAAGAAGTGAGGATAAATCTCCACAGTGGGGAACATGGAACATACAGTAAAAGGAAAAAAAAAAAAAAACATGATAGGGATTCCAACCGTTCCCTACATGGGATTTTGAGAGAATGCAATAGTCAATTTTTCATAGTATAATTTTTAATGACATCCTCTGATAGAAAATATTATAACAAAGCCTCCACAAGAACCTGTGATGTTGCTTTCTTAGCTGTTGAGAATGAGCAGAAAAGGACTCCTACACTCATCATCAAGTCCTGGAGGCAATGACTGAAGACTCTTCCCCTAGCGGCATCCCAAGTCTCTGACAAACCTGCTCCCATACCTTCTGCAACTGACCACTTCTCTTCTCCAAGTCTTAGGAGACTCAAAAAACTTGTGAGTGATATCCTGTGCCCTTTGGGAAAACAGGGTGAAATGGTTGTGTCTAATGACTTTCAGCACTAGTATCCATTGGGCACCCTAGCAGTTACATATCCTGGGTAATGCATTGGCGTTGAATTACTAAAACTGGGGGGTGCAAAACCTGTTGCAGCTCTGCATGGCAGCCAATCAGCGTCTAACTTCAGCCTGTTCAGTTAAACTTTGACAAAAAAACTGGAAGCTGATTAGTTTCTATGTGGAGCTGCACCAAATTTTGCACTCGCCAGTTTAAGTAAAGCAGCCCCATTGCCCCAATCGTTCTGGGTCCCATGGGACTATTCCAGATACAGAATACCATCATTCCAATGACAGAAACTTTTCTTGTCAGATATGCTCAAATTTAGTATCAGGGCTATGTTCAAATCTAGGCCTTGTTATTTTACAGGCGTTTTTCATGTGTTTTTCAGGTGTTTTCCGACATTTTTTGGAGAGTTTTACAGCATTTTTTTACAGGCATTTTGAAGGTTAAATGGTCACCAATGTAAAAGCAGTAAAATGCCTGTAATCTGTAATGGCGCCTGTACTTTTTTGAGCAACGGGCGTTTTGCTTCAGTCGACAGAACTCTCAGATGTGAACAGGGGTCATTAAAATGAATGGTATTTGTCTTGGTGGGCGTTTTTAGAGATGAGGCTTACAGCAGAAAAACACCCAACAAGGCCTATGTGTGAATGGAGCCTTGTGGTTATGGCTGTTTAACCACTTCCCGACGGCCGTACGAATATGTTCGGCCTCGGGGTGGTTCTAAATCTCTAACAGGATGCATATATGCGTCCTGCGCTCTTCCAGGCCGCCGTATTCCTGGAATACGTTGCGCGTGCCTGGCGGCCGCGATGTCCGCCAGGCTCTTGCAATCAGCGGTTACAGGGACAAGACGCGGATCTCTGTGTGTAAACACAGAGATCCACGTCCTGTCAGGGGAGAGAGGAGACCGATCTGTGTCCCTTGTACATAGGGACACAGCATCGGTCACCTCCCCCAGTCACCCCCCTCCCCCCACAGTTAGAACACAATGCAGGGTACACATTAACCCCTTCCTCACCCCCTAGTGTTAACCCCTTCACTGCCAGTCACATTTATACAGTAATCGGTGCATTTTTATAGCACTGATCGCAGTACAAATGTGAATGGCGCCAAAATTTGTCAAAAGTGTCCGATGTGTCCGCCATAACGTTGTATTCACAATAGAAATCGCAAATCGCTGCCATTACTAGTAAAAAAAAAGAATAATTAAAATTAATAATAATTCTGTCCCCTATTTTGTAAGTGCTATAACTTTTGCGCAAACCAGACGCTTATTGCGATTTTTTTTTTTTTACCAAAAATATGTAGAATAATACGTATCGGCCTAAACTGAGAAAAATTTATTTTTTAAAAAAATGGGCTATTTATTATAGTAACAAGTAAAAAATATTGACTTTTTTTCAAAATTGTCGCTCTTTTTTTATTTATAGCGCAAAAAATAAAAACCGCAGAGATGATCAAATACCACCAAAAGAAAGCTCTATTTGTGGGGAAAAAAGGACGCCAATTTTGTTTGGGAGCCACGTCGCGCGACCGCGCAATTGTCAGTTAAATTTACGCAGTGCCAGAAGCTGAAATTTCACCTGGTCAGGAAGGGGCATACATGCCCAGTAAGGAAGTGGTTAAAGGGGTTGTAAAGGTTCCTTTTTTAAAAAAAATAAAAAACATTACTTACCTCCACTGTGCAGTTCGTTTTGGACAGAGTGGCCCCGATCCTCATCTTCTGGGGTCCCTCGGCGGCTGTCTCGGGTCCTCCCCGCAAGAGCAACCCCCTTCCGGGAAGCGCTCTACAAGGGGGTTAGCTCTACAAGGGGGTTAGCTCCTGCGATACAGTCAGCAGCAATAGCCACCAACTGTATTACTGCCCCCCCCCCCCCCGGCAAACTGCATAATTTATTTGATTGACAGCAGCAGGAGCCAATGGCTGCACTGCTATCAATCATCCAATGAATGAGCGGAGAAGAGCCGAGAAGCCAGCGCGTTCATGATGTGGGACTTTCGAGGGCTTAGGTAAGTAAAGGGGGGGGGGGCTGGAGGGCCGCTAATTGTCGGACGTATTTTTACAACCCCTTTAATAGCTCCTAATGGATAAAAATACTGAGGGGTGGATTTACTAAAACTGGAGCGCACAGAATCTGGTGCAGCTGTGCATAGTAACCAATCAGCCTCTAGGTTTTAGGCTCCTTACACACGAAGCGGTCCGTTTTTCGGTCCTCTCCGTGTGTCCGTCAGCTCAGCGGGGGGTCTCCGCTGAGCTGTCGGGCGGACCCCGCACACTGTGCAGGGACCGCCCCGTCTCTCCTCCGCTCTCCCCTATGGGGAGTCGGATGGAAACGGACCGTCTGTCCGTTTGCATCCGATCCGTTTGGCCGGACGGAAGAAAAATAGGACATTCTTCCGTCCGCAAAAACGGATGCGGATCTGGCGGACGTTAGCAGATGCATCATCCGCTAATGGATCCGCTCCCATAGGGGTTCATTACAAGTCCGTAAACGGACTTGTAATGAACGGACAAACGGTCCGCTAGTGTGAAAGGACCCTTATTGTCAAATTTTAATTGAACAAGCTGAAGTTAGAAGCTGATTGGTTACTGTGCACAGCTGTACCAGATTCCGTGTCCATCAGTTTTAGTAAATCTGCCCCATTCCACCATCCCAGAAAATGGCTGCTTTATTTGGCTAACAGGTACACTTTCAATAAAGGGATTTCCACCTTCAAAATCCACATTATCTGCATCATATTACACTGCAGACTCTAGTAATATAATAAGCCACATTTGCATTCATTTCATACACAGGCTGATGAATGGTGAGGCTTATTGGATGGTTTCACAGCATTAATTAAGTTTGTAAATTGACCCCATGGGCTCAATTCATTATTGAAATACCAATGAGTAGGTATTGGACATTACATTTTGAAAGATGTTGACTGGGGAAAAGACTACGCCAATTACAACAATTCATTCATTCTATTGACTGGAGCCTGCCGTTGTTAGGCATTGAGGAATATATGCTTCACTAGCCTTCTACTGATCCATAATACACAGACTGCAGGATGGAACCTGCCTTGAAGCCCAGACTGGAGAAGCGCCCGTGTTTTGTTAACATTCCCTGATGCCCAGGCAACACACTGCAGTATTTTTTTAAAGAAAACCTGCCCAGAATGAGGCCACTGAAACTAAACATATCATACCATATATAACCATGTGACTTGGTGACCAAAACCAGTAGACAGTCCAAACAACCTCCTGTGCTGATGTTTCAGACCTACCCCGAAAATAAGACCTAGTGTTATTTTCCAGGAGGGCTGAAATATAAGCCCTACCCCGAAAATAATAATCAGACTCCAATGGACCTTCATTCACCCACTTTTTAGGTATACATGATCACAAGGCTTTGCTGCCCTCTCAGGACCAGGGAATCCCTAATAGCATTGCTAGAAAAACATAAACGAAGGAGAAACACCAACCTTGTGCATTACCTTAACAGCGTTTTTAATTAAAAGGAAATATAAAGATGTAAACTTACAAACAAGATTTGTAGAGAAAAACTAGGAAAGCCGCACTCCAAAAACAATGTTGTTCCTTTTTAATAAAACTGGTCACAAAACAAACATGTCACAACAAAAAATCAGATGAAAAACTGACGCGTTTCACACTATCATACAGTGCTTATTCATCAGCTATAAATAAGCACTGTATGATAGTGTGAAACGCGTCAGTATTTCATCTGATTTTTTGCTGTGACATGTTTGTTTTGTGACCAGTTTTATTAAAAAGGAACAACATTGTTTTTGGAGTGTGACCCTCCTAGTTTTTCTCTACAAATCTTGCATATCATTGCAGTGCCGGCACCCAAGTGTTTGGATTCAGCCATCTATCTCTCTGGGACTTTGGAGCGGTTAAACTCTTTTTCTCACTATTAGGGATGAGCCGAACACCCCCCGCATTCGCTTCGCACCAGAACCATAGAACAGACCGACCATTCGAGCGAACATTTAGAACCCCATTGAAGTCTATGGGACTCGAACGTTCGAATTCAACGATCATTTTAATGACCAATATTCAAGTTATTGTTGGAAAAACATCTTTGAGAACCCGGGTCTTGCCCCAGGGAACATGTATCAATGGAAAAAAGTTTAAAAAAACGGTTGTTTTTTCAGGAGCAGGACTCCTGATTTTATTGATGCTTAACCCCTTCCATACAGGGCATTTTCACCCCCTTCCTGCCCAGACCAATTTTTAGTTTTCAGCGCTGTTGCACTTTGAATGACAATTGCGCGGTCAGGCAACACTGTACCCAAATTAAATCATTATGTTTTTTTCCCCACACAAATAGAGCTTTAGTTTGGTGGTATTTGATCATCTCTGCGGTTTTTATTTTTTGCGCTATAAACAAAAGAAGAGCGACAATTTAAAAAAAAACACAATATTTTTTCCTTTTTATTTAATACATCTCACAATATTTTTTTTTTAAAAAAACTTTTTTTCCCCTCAGTTTAGACCGATACGTATTCTACGTATTTTTGGTAAAAAAAAAACGCAATAATCGTATATTGATTGGTTTGCGCAAAAGTTATAGCGTCTACAAAATAGGTGATAGATTTATGGCATTTTTTTTTTTTTTTTTTTACTAGTAATGGCGGGGATCTGCGTTTTTTTTTTTTTTGTGACCGTGACGTTGCGGCGGACTTATCGGACACTTTTGACACGTTTTTGGGACCGTTCACATTTACACAACGATTAGTGCTATAAAACTGCACTGATTACTGTGTAAATGTGACTGGCAGGGAAGGGGTTAACACTAGGGGGCGCTGAAGGGGTTAAAATGTGTCCTAAAGTATGTTCTAACTGTAGGGGGAGGGGGACTCACAGGGGGAGGAGATCGATGTGTGTTCCTCTGTACTGGGAACACACATCAGTCTCCTCACCGCTGACAGGAGGTGGATCTGTGTGTTTACACACACAGATCCACACTCCTGACGTGATTGCCGGAAATCGCGGGTGCCCGGCGGCAATCACGGCCGTCGGGCGCGCGCGCGGGATCGCGAGTGGTGCCGCGGGCGCGCGCGCGCGCGCCCTAGAACGCCGTGAAGACTGGACGTTGTGCAACGTCCAGTCTCATCGGCGAGGGGATCACCATGACGTGATTCCCCTATGGGCTGGAAAGGAAGGGGTTAAATAAAAAAATAAAAAAATGTCTTTAAATATTGTACCTGCTGGGTGTCTATACCTGTGATAACGTCTTTAAATAGCACAATCACCTGCCTGCCAGTAAATTAGGGAGAACTGATCTATCTAAGCTATACAGTGTATAAATATATGTACAACTCCTAGGGATGTATATATATCCTCTACACACTGTAAATTAAGCTAAACTGACTAGCCTGCCTGCCTGCTCTATCTAGCTATCTAAAAAGACAATCTCTCTGTCTCTCTGACTGCTTTCACTAACAAGCCGGAACACACTACATGAGGCTGCCCAGCAGGCGGCCTTATATAGTGTGGGGCGTGTGCTAAAGCCCTGAGCCATAATTGGCCAAAGCCACCCAGTCGCACGCGCAATTGTCAGTTAAAGCGACATAGTGCCGAATCGCAAAAAGTGGACAGGTCCTTTACCTGCATAATGGTCAGGGGCTTAAGTGGTTAAGAATGTCTTCCTTCAGGCCGGAATCACACTTGTGCGGTGCAAATTTCAGCTCTGTAATCTCTGCAGATAGATAAGAGAAGTGTTCAGCAGATCCATTGCGTTTTAGCTGCGAATTTGAAGGCCTGGGAGAGGTTCCGGGTGAGAGGAGAGTGGGAGGGAAGTGTATTGAGCTGAATGAGAGAAATTCCTGAAGAGAACTGAACACATCTGCGAATCAGCTGCGTACCCATAGAAGATAATGGGACTGAATTCGCACCTGAGCCGCACCGCAAGGCATAAAATCCGCACACGTTTTTTCTGCAATGCGCAGTGCGAATGCATCGCACATATGTGAACCAGCCTCATTAAAAACAATGGCCCAGATTCAGAAAGCAATTACGCCTGTCTAACTGGTGTTAGACAGGAGTAATTTCAAATTTTGCGCGCCGTATCACTAGTTTGAATCCTCAAACCATGATACGGCGGCTTCGGGCTTCGATCCGAGAGGCTTACGTCTTCGTAAGCCTTCGGATCTACGCTGCGATATTTTTGCGGCCGCTGGGAGGAGTTTGCGTCGTTTTCATGCGTCGGGATATGCAAATGTGTTTTTACGGCGATCCACGAAGATACGAGTGGTCTTCGCAATCGCTTTCGTCTATTTTTTTTTACGTACTGTTAGACCAGCTTTTTGCTGGTCTAACGGTACGTAGCCCATGTTAAGTATGGCCGTCGTTCACGCGTCGATTTTTTATTTTATTTTTATTTTTTACGTAACTCGTTCGGGACGAGGATTGTGCGTAAACGACGCTACTCAAACAACGAATGACGTAACGACGTGTTTTCGCGCAATGCACGGCGGGAAATTTGCGAACGGAGCATGCGCAGTTCGATCGCCGCGGGAACGCGCCTATTTTAAATGCTTCACGCCCCCTACTCGCGCAGATGGATTGTGACGGGAGAAATACACTACGCCGCCGTCGTTTACTGGACAAAATCTACCTGGATTCCACGTAGAGCCAGGTAAAATACGGCAGCGTAGTGTATTTATGATACTCTACGAGAATCTAATTCTCTGTGAATCTGGGCCAATGTATTTAGAAATGTTCTGCGTATTAGATGAGGTTTAAGCCGCAAACAATTTGCATAGGTGTGAATCCGGCCTAAAAGTTGAACTCATTCTCAAAGGGGGTCTTCTCCCAAGGACTGTACAATTCAAATAGTTTGCCCTATGAATATGAATAAACTCCTTATTACTCTTGCTGGGGGCAGACAAACTGGTTATCAATAATTTGTACTGTATTATTATTTTTATAAAATGTTTTATTTTTATTTATTTTTCTCTGTTTACTTTTTGAGTACACAGCCAGAGATCAAAGTCTATATCGTCAATAGATTTATAAACATAAGAATTTTTGACTTGTATCTTTGTCTATAATAGAATTGATCTGTGACATGTTATATTTGTGATGCGTATGCAATTGAATTTATGTTTGTTTGTTAAAAAATTGCTTAAAATAAAATATAGAATATTTAAAAAAAATGGTACTGTATTGCAGGTAAATTTGCAGTTTGCTCCTCCTTCATGTTCATCAAGTGGTCTCCTTACTAGGTTGTCAATGAGGTCCTTTGGCAGTCAAGTGTCACTGAGATCAGTAGACAGTTCTTTGATCTTTGAAGGGGCTGACATTACCGCTGGATCTGTTTCCCACCTTATTACAACAGTTATGTAAGAATTCTAGGTGCCGATCCGCTAATATAATCTAATAACTGACTTTCTCATGTTTCATCCGGTACTGAATTTGTTAACCATTACATCTTCTCGTTAGCTGTGCCATCTGAAGGTTTGTTAAGGAATGTGCAGAAGATGCAGAAATAAAAAGCCTGGGCACAAGACAGCTCTGTTCTGGTACAGTTTAATCATCTCTGATGAGTAATAGAACAAAAATTATACATAGACATTGTTTATTACAGAGAATAGAAGGCAGTTTCCTCCCACTCAGTCTATTATTATGAGAAGCAAATTCTTAGAAATCCATCATATGCCAGCAAGGCATTCTAATTAGATTAGCTGAGAAAGCTACTTCATTATCATAATGACTCTTAGATATATCAGGATAGCATATGCCAAAGTCAGACTGGCACCGTAGTGTGATATCCTGTATATGGAGAACAGGAACTGGTGATACAATACCTAAAACTCATACAGTGCCTACATCGCCAACAGAATTTTCCATACTTTAGAAATTATAAACCTGTATAGTTAGACCCTCCCTTAGAAAAAGATGGGACTGACATTGCTTATGTTTGATATGTTAGTTGCCTGGCTATTATGTTGACCCTCTGACTTTATGGGCACTAACCCACAACAATAGGCATGTCAGAAAAGTCACAGAAAAGTCAAAATTCCTTATCTGTAAACGTGTTCTGGGTTAGTGACTCAAGATATTGTTGCATGACAGCCAGGCAACTAGCATTGTCATAAAATGTTCCTACCAAGAAAGGTTTCCTTTAACCACTTCAACCCCGGAAGATGTTACCCCCTTCCTGACCAGAGCACTTTTATAATTTGGCACTGTGTCGCTTTAACTGACAACTGCGCAGTCATGTGACACTGTACCCAAAGAAATTTGCGTCCTTTTTTCCCCACAAATAGAGATTTCTTTTGGTGGCATTTGATCACCTTTTTTTTATTATTTTTATTATTTGTGCTATAAACAAAAAAAGAGCGACAATTAAAAAAAAAAAAAAAAAAAAATATATATATATATATATATATTTTATATATATATATATATATATATATATATATATATTGAGTGACAGGTTATTTACATAACTAGCTTGGACATGTTTATCATATGTTATGTTTATCATAACATGAGGTGATTCACAGTATAAAAAGTGAGAAATCCACCCCTCCCCCACATAACACATCCTGGTAATATACAATGAACTTTGGATCACCTCATATTATGATAAACATAACATAACATATGATAAACATGTCCAAGCTAGATATGTAAATAACCTGTCACTCGAAGCAAGAAGAGAGAAACAGACTTTTTATTTAGACAGGTTTTTATCTGGAATTCTGTTAATTTTCACTGAACAATAAAAGAGGATTTCTCAGAGCTGGATTAACTCTGTGTGGCAAGAATGGGCACAGATGATAGGAAATCTTATACTCTACATTGTGACATAAAAAAAAAATTGGGGTTTACATCCACTTTAACCTCCCTGGCGGTATCCCCGAGCGTGACTCGGGGTGTTTTTTTTTTTGCTGAGATCGGTATGCCCGAGTCACGCTCGGGGTAGCCATGCAGAGCCTGCAGCGTGCGCTGTCTTACCTTCTTCCTGGATCCAGCGATGCATCCACGCTGTGTGAGCGAGCGGGTGTTTGCTCGATTCACACAGCGTCCCCGTGTGCCGCCGATCTCCGTTCCCTGCGACGTTACGACGCACGGGAGCGGAGAACGGCACCAAATTCAAAAAAGTAAACAAACACTTTACATACAGTACAATGTAATCTTAAAGATTACAGTACTGTATATAAAAAATACACACCCCCCTTGTCACTAGTGGTCTGTCCTGTGCCCTACATGTACTTTTATATAATAAAAACTGTTCTTTCTGCCTGGAAACTGTAGATTGCCCATAGCAACCAAAAGTGTCCCTTTATGTCAAAAATGGTTTTAGATCAGCTAGAAAACAGCGATAATAAATTATAATCACTTGCAGAATTGAGCGATAGCAATTTGTGGGGAAATTCGTCATAAAAAAATAATGACAGCGACAATTCTGCAATTGAGCAAATTTCAGTGTTTTTGAGTTGATTAAATATTTTTTATTATAATTACATTATAATTTGTTATAAATATTTATAGTTTTTTTATTATATAAAAAATTATGATTTTGTTTTTCAAACTTTATCATACCCGGGATGTCTTGTTTGGACAGATTTAAGCAAGTTATTCCTAAGAATTGCAGGCCTACAGTATAAAACGCCAAATTTCAATGCAAATAATTGTACCGCTTTTGGTACGTAATTCCAGACAGAATCATACCGCCAGGGAGGTTAAGGGTTATTTTTTTTATTTACTGTTACTTAGTATTAATTTATTGATTTTTTTACTTATGATTTTTTGTTTTACATTTATTTATTCATTATTATTCATATCATTTTAAATAAAATAAAAATAAATAAAATAATAATAAATAAAATAATAATAAATAACCCTAACCCTCCTAATCCTAAACTGAACTCAAACCCCTTACTTACCCTAATGAAAAAAAATTACAATAAATTAAAAATAATATAAGAAGAAATAAAAGCTAATGAAAAAGTTAAACAAGCTGAAATACCTAGCAACAAATGATGCAACAAATAATAGTTTTCTCTATTGGCTAATAAAAAAAACGCTAAAGCCTAAAAACGCAGCCAAAAACACGCAAATCGAACAAAAACGCTCCGAAAAATGTGTGAAAAACCGCTCAACGACGATACGCTCAGGTGTGAATGCAGCCTAACTGTCACAGGGAATGTGCACATGCGGCAGTTGCCGGGCCCTGTGACAAACACACTGTCTAAAAAGTCAGAGATATGGCAATGAAATGTAGGCAAGGATCTTACATTGACCCTGGGAGACTCGGATTGCTACCGAACCTGGCAATCACATTTTACAATCTGTTACATATTTAAGATAAACTTGGAAAGCCAACATAAAGTTATAGAGTGCTGAGGATCTCAGCATGTTATGGGAATGAGTGTTTGAATTCATGACATAAGACCATTAATGTTTGCTCTTGGGGCCTCCTCACCTCACACCTCTCATGGAAATTCCATCCACTGCTGCCACCACCAGCAGAAACGTAACACTACTGGAAAAAAGCATTAAACTCAATATATACGCTGCTTATGTCAACTCACTACAACCTGATTAACCACTGGGCAGGATCCAGAGAACACCCAGCCGTTAGTCCTCATCGTGTTATTTCTCGGGGCTGGAAGGAAGGCAGTCAATTTACCAGGAAATATAAACGCACAACTCTAGTATGTTTTTAAAAAACTTCTTATAACCACTTCAGCTCTGAAAGATTTTTTCCCCCTTTTAAAGGGGTTGTAAAGGAATTTTTTTTTTTCATAATAAGCATCCTTTACCTGCAGACATTCCTCTTTTCACTTCCTCATTGTTCGTTTTTGCTCAGAAGTTGCTCTATTTCTTCTCTGTTCTGTTCACTTCCTGCTTGTCTGATTTTACTGACCACCGTGAAGGGAGGCTTTACTGCGGTGTTCAGTGACATGCTCGCCCCCCTACTGGGAACTACATCTGTGCAGCAGGACGCTCTTTACGTGTTATGCCGCGTACACACGATCATTTTTTGTGATGAAAAAAAACGAAATTTTCTGTGAAGTAAAAAACGACGTTTTAAAAACGTCACTTTTCAAAGACGATGTTGCATACACACCATCGTTTTTTTCACAAAAAGCAAAGTTACGTTCACCATTCTTTTCCATTGAAGCTCGCTTCATAACTAGCTTCTGGGCATGCGCGTGTTGAAAAACGTCGTTTTAAACGACGTTTTTGCTACACACGGTGACTTTTTGTGAAACAAAAAACGACGTTTTGAAAAACGACACAAAAAATTCAAGCATGTTGGAATTTTTTTTTGGTCGTTTTTTTGAAGACAAAGAACAACGTTTTGCCCACACACCATCAATTTAAATGACGTTTTAAAAAACGTCATTTTTTTTCATCGCAAAAAACGACCGTGTGTACACGGCATTAGAGACTTCAAGGAGGTGTGAATTACTGGGTTTGCCGCAATGCATACTGGGAAATGTAGTTCTTACATGAACGAATGCTACAAACTAGGAAGTGAATGAGAGAACAGAAACTAGAACGCCGAAGGTGATATAGATGAAGGAATTGAATAGGTATTTCCTCTTTTTTTAACAGAATCATTACACTACTCTTTCTGTCTACCTTGCAGACATTGGGCCAGATTCAGGTACATCTGCGCATTATTGGACCGGCGTAGCGCACTGCCTTTATGTTAGACTTGCGCAATGTAGCCGTGCAATCACCCTATTCTTGTCGCTTTTACGCATAAAATTGCGCATTTGTAACGTTATTTCAGAGGCGTAAGGCGGAGTAATACAAATTGGGAAGGACGTGGGTGTGTTACATTGAAATGAGCCGTGACCCCATGCAAATGAAGGGCCGGCCGGCTTGCGCATGCGCGCTTGAAGGAGACCATGGTCAGCACCTCTGTGCGCATGCTCACAACTCGGGAACAGTGCAATCAGTGAAATTGGAAGTAGACCCGGGCAACTTTGCTGAACTACGCAGACAGCATAAATAGCCAGACACAAACGCACTTCCATTGCAAAAGTACATCCCTTTGTATCCCTCCCTATACAGCAAGGTGCTATTGTTCTGTTGTTTGTTAGCGTTTATTTGTTTGTTTGTGACGTGTCATTGAGATATTTGGGGACTGTTTTGCAGTGATTTTTGTCTTTTATGTGTTTTCTTTGTTGTTTTTTTTTTTAATTATATTTTTGCTGGGCTTTTTTTTTTTGGTTCTGTTTGTGTATGATTTGGGAATGTGGGGGTGACATTCGTGCCGGAAAAGGGGTGTCACCCTCAATTTTGGTGGAGAAGGGTTCCCCAGGACCAGGGAGAAGTGTTCCCCAGGTCCGTGTGAATGGTCTATGAATGTACAGTGACATAATTGCAGCCTTGGCCTGGCGTTGCTGCTCACAAGTCCTGCATGGTGGGCTTGTGCCAATCCAATGTGATGAGGATGTGGGGTGTGTGTGCTAGGGACCACAGTGGTGTGCATGCATGCATTCTCATTGTGCCATGATTAATGTGTGTGTTTAACGTGCAAAGATGCATAATGTGAGCTGGCATGAGATGGGGTCATGAGATGGGGTCCCAGTGCATATGCAGAGTCACCTTGAAGGGAAAAGACAGGAGGATGTTAGTAGTGCATGTGCCCCTTGTGATGTGTGCATCATGGGGGGGGACAGTCATGCCTGCCACCCATGCAAGGGCGGATCCAGAGTCTAGTCTCGGGGGGGGCACTGCCAGAAAATAAGGTGTCGCTTACAGAACTCAATTAGGTGTCCGATGTGTCCGCTGCAATGTTGCAGTACTGCTAAAAAAATCAATGATCCCCGCCATTACTAGTAAAACATATTTAAATATGAATGCCATAAATCTATCCCATGGTTTGTAGACGATTGTCAGGGACTGCAGACGTGGTACAAGAGATGGTCAGAGACTGCAGACGTGGTACAAGAGATGGTCAGAGACTGCAGACGTGGTACAAGGGATGGTCAGAGACTGCAGACGTGGTACAAGAGATGGTCAGAGACTGCAGACGTGGTACAAGGGATGGTCAGAGACTGCAGACATGGTACAAGGGATGGTCAGAGACTGCAGACGTGGTACAAGAGATGGTCAGAGAGTGCAGACGTGGTACAAGGGATGGTCAGAGACTGCAGACGTGGTACAAGAGATGGCCAGAGACTGCAGACGTGGTACAAGGGATGGTCAGAGACTGAAGACATGGTACAAGAGATCATTGCAGCCTCACTGTGCATATGAACGCAGCCCCACCTTTGTATATCAATGCAGTCCCACTTTTGTATATCAATGCAATCCCACTTTTGTCTATCAATGCACCCCCGCTTTTGTCTATGAATGCAGCCACACTGTGCACGGCACTCACCATGGCATTGCCTCGATCACACACAGCAGGCATCTCCTCTCCCGACGTGTGTCATGGAACAAACAGGAGCTGAAGGTCTGTGTTCGGTAGGCCAGTGTGCTCTAGCAAGGTCCCCCCCTAGACAGGCTTGTGTGATAGACAAAACACTGATTGTCAGGAAAGGTCCCCCCGCTGGTGATTCTGCCTGTTATTTGGGCTGCAGTACTGGCCTCCACCAGTGGGGAGTTCTTGGCAGTATGGAGCACACAGCCCTTCCTGCGTTCAGGTGTGACCTAAATGCAATCAGCACGCCTCTATAATACCCGGCGTGTGTAATCACTCCTCGCCCTGGTATCTGTCTACTAACCTGAGCCTGATATCTGACCCTGAGCCTGCTGTCCCCTTTCTTGACTTCTGATCTGATCCGACCTGACCTGATCCCTCTCCTGGACATTCCCTTCCTGCCCATTCCCTGTCTGCAGCTTCTTCTGTGATCTCCTGGTATATGACCTCGGCTTGGCTTTTGGTTTATGATTACGGCATTTCCCCTTCACTTATATATGCTTTGTTGTTATTTGTGCACTGTTTGTCTTCACCTGTTTTGTTCACCTTGTAAATAAACACCTTTTATTTCACTGCATACAGTGTTGGTCTCCTCTGTGTAGGCACACAGTACTGGTCTATTTAGAATCCCTGACACTGATTCAATCAGTGTTCCATCCCCATCTACTATCACACGAGCAGGTCTAGCACAGGCAGCACAGCCGAACACAGAACCAGCTCACACACAGCCAGAGATGCCCGATGTCAGCAGGAGAGAGGGGAGTGCTGCAGTCAGCAACAGCTCAAAGCAGCCTCAGGACAGGCAGCCTACCAGCCCTGGTGATGAGAGAGAGAGAGAGTGACAGACTCGGCAGCAGCAGCTGCAGGCACCGCAAAGCAGTTTAAAAAAATGATAAAAAAAAAGTTATAAAAAATAAATAAAACAATATATAAAAAAAAAAAAAAAAAAACATTTATTAAAAAAAGGGGGTTTGACACATGGGGCCCTGGGGACCTCTGAGCCCTTTAATAAAAATATATCTATATATAAAAAAAGAGAAAAAAATAAATAAAATATAAAAAAATTTAAAAAAAATATAAAAAAAAGGAGGGTTGTCCTCCGGGGGCCCTGGGGACCTCTGTGCCCTTTAATAATAATAATAATAATAATTTATATATATATATATATATATATATATATATATATATATATATATATACACACATTTAATAAAAAAGGGGGGTGGTCATCTGGGGCCCTGGGAATCTATGGGCCCCTGGGGACCTCCAGACCCCTAAAAAAAGGGGGGGTTGCCATACGGGGCCCTGGCGGCCTCCGGACTTCTAAAAAAAAAAAAAAAAAAAAATATGTTAAAAAAATATTTTTTTTTTTATAAAAAAAATAAATAAAAAAAGAGGGGTTTGCCATCTGGGGCCCTGGTGGCCTCCGGGCCCCTGGGGACCTCCGGACCCCTAAAAAAAAAAAAAAAAAAAAAAAAATTTTTTTTTTTTTTTTTTTTTAAAGCCAATGTGACATGATTGCCTCGGGGGGGGCAATTGCCCCGTTGCCCCCCCCCTGGATCCGCCGTTGCACCCATGTCACTCACCAACCAGCCAGCTGTCCCCATACATGTTCTGTTCGAAATCTGTGGGGATGGGGCTCTGATTGTATATGTAGCTGTCATGGGTGTCATGGGTAGTGTCATGTGTTGGGCTGGTGATGTCCTCCTGCAGGGTTGTGGTTAATTCCAGGATGGCATGAGGGGTGAATCTGAAGATGCGAGACACCTCAGAATCACTCATGCCAAAGATGTCTATGCGTGTGTGATATATCCTCTCCCGTGAAGAATGAAGAGTGAGGGGCTTGTATCAGATAAGAATATTGTATTAGATTAGATTAAATTGTAAAGTTTATATAAGCAAATAAAAAGTAAAAAAAAAACAAAAAAACATCTCCAGTGCCCTCCTCAGTGCCCTCCTCCTTCTTTGCTCATCTAAAGTCAGTAGTATAGCTATGAGCATGGATGCCACTGGCATGTTGGCATACAGTTTGTTGGGCAACACGTGTGACTGCTGAGCTCCTCACTAACAGTGTTGCTTTTTCTGACATGTAGACGATTTTTCTCTTTTTAGACCAGCTTTTATATGGTCTAATTTTAGACAGGACATTTTGCTGTTGCGCACACTGCGTAGCCTGCGCTGCCCCAACGTTCTTTTGTGGATCCCCGTAAGTCCCTCATTAGCATATTTAACTAGCAAATCAATGGTGTGCCTAGCGCAGTTTTGCGCGGACGGATGCGCCTAACGAAATTACGCTGGACAAAAAAAAGTAGGTTTCTTGCGTATCTCGTTTTGGGGATGCCGTGCATCGAAACGCACAATTAGACTTACGCCCCACATCTCCTGTTACGCCGGCGTAATCGCTCTGTGAATCTGGCCCATTATATTTAGGCAAAACATTTTTTTCCTTTACAACTCCTTTAAGACCATTTTTCGTGATACAGCACTGAGCCAATTTACCTGGCGATTGCATGGTCATACAATGCTGTACACAAAAAAAAATATATAATTTTTTCCCCACAAATAAAAGCAAATCATTTTTTTTGGTGGTATTTGATCACCACTTGTTTTTTTTTTGCTTAACAAACAAAACAAAAAAAAACACACATATTGAAAAAAATGAATGTTTTACTTTCTGTTATAAAACATATCCAATAAAAAAATAAATGTAAAATTTCTTAATACATTTAGGCCAAAATGTATTCTGCTACATATTATTCTGGGGGGCATCTGCACCACACAGGGTGATTAGTGTGTGCCCAGGCACACCTGGCACACCCTGTGCACATGACTATGGTACCTGTCAAAACCCGAAAGGTGCTGAATGTGGCACTGAAGGGGAAGAGGAGGCAGATAAGTGGAGCTTCACCTTTAAAATAAAAAAAATGATTCTGCTACATATTATTCTGCTACATAAAAAAATCCCAATGAGTATATATATTGATTGGTTTTTGCATTATTGAAGCAGAGCTGGTGGAGCTCCGCTTCAATAATGCAAAAAAAACAATCAATATACACTTATTGGGATTTTTTTATGTTGCAGAATAATATGTAGAATACATTTTTTATTTTTTTTTATTTTAAAAGGTGAAGCTCCACTTATCTGCCTCCTCTCCCCCTTCAGTGCCACATTCAGCACCTTTCGGGTTTTGACAGGTACCATAGGCATGCGTACAGAGATTCCCCCTGTTTAGACCCCTGATCCCCATACCTAATGGGGCTCCTTACAAATTGTAATAAAAAAAATAAAAAACAATAAAAATAAAATAATAAAAATAAATACGACTGACACTGTCAACTGCCTTGCCGACACCAGTCTCTGCCCTACTGACACCGTCCAATGCTCTACTGACGCTGTCAATATGTATACACATACACACACACACACACACACGCATGTGTGTTTGAGCTTTGGGGTGCACACTCTAATGCAATAGGCTGCACACACCTATGACCAGCTCCCACTTCTGGGTGATCTCGCCTCGGCAAGATCACCCAGAAGTTCGTCCCTCCTTCGCCTGCCACCATTGAGAAAGCGTAGCATGCTTCGCGCATGGGCAATAAGGAACCAGCTGTAAAGCTGCAAGGCTTCACTGACAGTTTCCCTTAGAAGCAATGCTGGCGGCAGCACCCGAGAGACACTGGAAAAATCGGCTGGCGTGCCAACATCGTTGAATTCCTGGACAGCTAAGTGTCCAAATATTAAAAGTCAGCAGCCACAGTATTTGTAACTGCTGATTTTTTTTTTTTAAAGGAGCCTGGACCTCCTCTTTAAGTTATTTTGTACACACACACACACACACACACACACACACACACACACACACATATATATATATATATATATACTAGTAATGGCAGTGACCAGGCAGTGCCGACAATCTGAAACTAACTGACACTTTGGGGGAACTGCCTAACTGCCACTGACTCCATTGACGTTAACCACTCTGGCGGTATTCCCAGGACCATATGCGGTATCCCCGAGCCAGACTCGGGATCGCATTGCAGTATCCAGGCGGAGATTACTTAACTTGTCCCCTGGATCCTGCGATGTCTCCCACTGTGTGATCGAGCTGTCTCCTCGCTCGTTTCACACAGTGCCTGTTATGACGCATGGGGGTGGAGATCGGCGCCAAATAATAAAAAATAAAAAAATACACAGTACACATACATTATACTGTAATCTGTAAGATTTAATCTGTAAGATTACAGTACTGTATAAAATAAATATACACCTCCTTTGTCCCTAGTGGTCTGTCCAGTGACCTACATGCACTTTTATATTATAAAAACTGTTCTTTCTGCCTGGAAACTGGAGATTGTCCATAGCAACCAAAAAGTGTCCCTTTATGTCAAAAGTGATTTTAGATCAGCTAGAAAACAGCGATAATAAATTAGAATCACTTGCAGAATTGAGCGATAGCGATTTGTGGAGAAATTAGTCATCAAACACTGAAAGTAATAATTGTTATTATTATTTGTTATAATTATTTATATTTATTTATTATTTTAGAATTTATGATTTTGTGTTTCACATTTTATTATACCCGGGATGTCTACTAGACTCTTATTTGGACAGATTTGAGGGAGTTATTCCTAAGAATTGCAGGCCTACAATATAAAACGCCAAATTTCCATGCAAAATAATTGTACCACTTTCAGCACCTAAAATCTGAAATAATCATACCACCAGGGAGGTTAACATGGGAGTATATAGAAGGGGTGCCCGGCTTTGAAAAATCAGTGCTCCCTGGCCTTAGGTCCCCACAGACAGCAAACTTTGTACATACTTGTAGGAGAACTGCTACATGTGTGCCAAGTTTTGAGTCCAGGCGACCTATTGCTGGCTGGTACCTGGTCCCAAATTTACTGGAGAAATTACCGTTTAACATGGGAGTCTATGGAAGGGGTGCCCAACTTTGAAAAATCGGTACTCCCCGGACAACACACTTGAAGAGTGGGGCTATATGTGTGCCAAGTTTGGGGTCCAGGGGACTCACGGCCGGCACCGGGTCCTCAAAGTTTGGGAGATCAGGCGTAAAAGGTGACTCGAGTATAAGCCGAGGGGGGCATTTTCAGCACCAAAAAATGTGTCGAAAAACTCGGCTTATACTCGAGTATATACGGTGACCATATTGCTACACTTAGAGGCGCCTCTCTTCTCTTTAATACTCAATTGTGACATGACGCTACTCTTATATCAAGACATCGCAAGTCAAAATGTATTTAAAAATGTTGCTTGTCCTGCAAAACGCTCTCAAACCAAGTTACTCTCAAACCAAGGTTTTACTTTAAATGAAATAAAGCTTCACTTTGCAAAGAGCACCCAATCACGTTCAATGAAAATAAAAATGTTAGCTTGCACATGATTGGATGATGGAAATCAGCAGAGCTTCTGCTCATTTACTAAGATCTGGAGCAACTGCATTTGGAGAGGGAAACTACACTTTGCAAAGTGCACAGTCTTTTTGCCTTTAGTAGATCCCCCCCAGAGTCTTATCCCATTCACTGCAATCTATTTATTAGTAGAATTACAATTATCCTGACTGTTGATTTGAGGAAATATATTTTTGCATATATTGAAATATATAGAAAGTAAGTATAAACTTTGTGTTTCCTAAATGCTCACCACTCTTCAGAAAAGCCAGCCTGATCTGCTACTTTGTTAAATATCCTTTAAATTCTTTATAGAACAGTAAAAGATTTCTGGACTTGAGAAACAGCACTGAGCTGCCAGAACAACATTCCTTGGAAAGAAAAGTTAAAACAGCTGGTTCCCATTTCTGAGCACTCATAGGCCACAGCGGAGACCTGGAAATGTGCGTCAGGCATCGCACGCAGGTTTGTGACGGATAAGTGGGAAAGGGGGACTATGGGCGATTTCAGGAGAGTGTCCCCCTCCATTACATAGGCATAGGGGAGCAAGAAGTCCACTTCCAATAAAACTCTTGTATGACAGGGATAGAGCAATCCCCATGTATTTCTATGCTGTGCCGTTGTCACCAAACAGGGAGTGACATGGGACCTAATGCCACCCATGTACTGCATTTGAGCAGCAGCAAAGAGAGTGGGCTTTAAAGGGATACGAAACACATGCTGTTTAATTTACACAGAGGTTGATTTACTAAGACCGGTGCCTTAATTACAGCGGTGGAGGGTGTTTTTGAAGCACCTGATTAGAGCCATAGGCTCTAATAGGCATCAAAAAGGTAAACAGCGAGCACCATGCTTTGCGCTCCGCAGTTCACCCAGCTGTGTTAGAAAAGCGAATGAATATTTGCTTTCCAAACACTGAACCACCTCTCCGCCATTCAGGTCCTCGGGTCTGTTACCTGTCACCTGATTGGCTGAAACGGCAGACGCTGTGATTGGACACCTATCAGGCTTTCAATCATAGGAGAGGATGGGAGTAGAGGACGGGAGAAGACATTGAGGACATGGAGGAGCATGGAGGACACCATTCGCTGCCTGCCACTGTCACCCGCTGTCTCGCCGATACAGGGTAAGTGCCGGGCACACGGTGAGCAGGGTGGACACAGTGGCAGCGTTTGAGGGGCACAGTGGCTGCGTTTAAAGGGCACAGTGATGGCAATTGATGGGCACAGTGGCTGCGTTTAAAGGGCACAGTGATGGCAATTGATGGGCACAGTGGCTGCGTTTAAAGGGCACAGTGATGGCAATTGATGGGCACAGTGGCTGCATTTGATGGGCACAGTGGCGGCAATTGATGGGCACAGTGAATGTGTTTGATGGCACAGCGGTGGCAATTGATGGGCACAGTGGCTGTGTTTGATGGGCAAAGTGGCTGCATTTGATGGACATAGTGGTGGCAATTAATGGGCACAGTGGCTGCGTTTGATGTCACAGTGGCTATGTTTGATGGCACTGTGGCTGCGTTTGGGGGCACAATGGAAGCATTTGATGGGCACAGTGGCAGCGTTTGATGGGCTCAATGGCAGTGTTTGATGGGCACAGTGGCTGCATTTAATGGGTACAATTTTTCAGTTTGTTTGCGCCCCCCCCAAAACAATTGGAGCACCAGCCGTCAATGGACCTGTGCATCGGGTCTAAGAATGTCCTACCGTCAGCTGAGGCTTGAGAGGCGGCACAGAGCTCAATGCTGCCAGAAAGGTAGGGCTGCTACTTCTAAAGAGTGCTACAGTTACATTTTTTTTTTTTACTATAATGACCATCACTTAAAACATGGAAACACTGTGTACATTTTCAATGCCAAATGATGAAACTGACATCACCCAGCAGAATTTTCTAGGTTGGTTTCCTTTGTCTCCCAAGCATGGAGGGGGTGATCCACTTGGTAAAGCATTGTGTGAAGCATCTGATGGATCACCTTGCCTTCAAGCTTGGGTGACAAAGGGTACCGAGTCACCTAGAAAGCTGTGCCTGGCTTATGTCACCCAGAAAAGACATGCTGAAATATTCAATTAAGAAAACCAAGATGTGCTTAATTGCTTTTATGATTTTTATTCTTAAAGGGAAAATGTCACAGGAAAAATGAAAATTGTGAATAATACTACCGGTATCTGCTGAGAACATGCAGCACACTGCAATTATTTCTATTTATTTTTTGGAGCAGCCTATGACATCCCCAAACTCTTGATTTGTTTAGTATCTGCAATACATACTGCAGGAATTTTTTTTTTTTACTTATCTTTTATTTTTGTTTTCAATAAAGAAAAAGGACAACAGGTAATATACGACATCTTGTAGCAGATATATATACCTATACAAATCAAATTACCAATTCCTCATATTTCTTCTTCTACCCATTATTGGTCTATACACCCATCCTTCCCCTTTCCTCCCTCTCTTAAGTTATTCCCCCACCGCCCCCCCCCCCCTTAAAAAAAAAAATAAATAAAAAAAAAACCCCGAAAATGAAAATGAAAATTGAAAAATTCTTCCTCTCTTCTCCACCCCTCCTCCCTCCCAGGTCCCCCCCAAAAGCCTCCTCCCTCATGTCTCCACCATAAGTCTCTTCCCCTCCTCTGTTCTTATAAATTGATTCCAGTTTGACCAAGTTTCTTTATATTGCGCCCTCTTATTATGAGCAGAGAGGACCAAGTCTTCCATTGCTCCTACCTCCTGGGTCCGGTTAAGCCATCCCGCGATAGATGGGGGCCTTGGATCCCTCCACCTCAAGGTAATACCTGCCCTTGCTGTATTAACCAGATGACTCACTACCGACTTCCTGTACTTCTGCTCAGTAATCTGTGATACATGCAGCAAGAAGAAGGCAGGGTCATCTGGAATCGGGTCTTCAGTACATTTTTGTGTGATTCTCCGTACTTCTTCCCAATACTGTCTGACCTTTCGGCATGACCAAAACACATGTAAAAGCGTTCCTTGTTCCTCCCCACATCTCCAGCAGTTTTCCTCTACTCCATTATTAAATTTATGTAGCCTTTCTGGGGTATAGTACCATTGGGTTAGAAGCTTATAGTTAGCTTCTTGGGTTTTCGAGCACCTTGAAGTGTTAAGAGCCCGGGCAATTATTTGCTTATGCTGGTCTGGGCTGAAACTTCTCCCCAAGTCCCTCTCCCACTTTCTAATGCTCGGCATCACATATTCTTCTGGGGGTGTGTTCAGAAACCCATACATTTTGGACAACACTCCAGAGAGTGGCTCCTCTCCACTACAGCTTCTCTCCAGTGCCGTCAGCTGTCTTTGAAATTCTACCGCTTGGCCCAGTGATCTCAGGAAGTGGCTAACCTGCAATGCCTGCCACATCCTAAGCTCGAATGCCTCCCACCCTCATTAGCTCCCCTTGGAGGGCCATGAACCCCGTACCACAAAGTCTAGGCCTGTTAGGCCTTTTCTCTGAACTTCCCCGCTAAGCCCCTCTCCATCCCGGGTGGGAAATTTGGGTTTCCTATTATAGGTAATAATGGTGATTTACCTGGAGCTAGTTCCTTGTTTCTGCATATTTTGGCTGAGATTCGTAAGGTAGTCCCTATTATAGGATGTCTCCTAAGGTCCCCCGGGAGTGCTTCATAGCACCACGGTGCTCTATTCAGAGGAACTGGGCTAACATATTGCTCTATTTCAACCCAACGTTTACCCTCCCTATGCCTGCACCAGTCTACCAACCTTGTTAAATGAGCAGCTCTATAGTATTTAATTATATTTGGGACTGCCATCCCCCAGAAACCTTTGGCATTCTCAGCAGATCTCTTTTAATTCTAGCTCGCTTCCCTGCCCATATAAACTTCATAAATAAGGCGTTTACCTGTCGAAGAAAATCTGCTGGGATGAAGATTGGCAAGGCCTGAAACAAATACAGCACCTTTGGTAGAATACACATTTTAACTATACTTCCCCTCCCAAACCACGAGTGCATCCCGAGTCCCCATTTGTCTAGGAGTACTCTTATTTCATTATATAATGGGGGGAAATTCAATCTATAGGTGCTTCTTATGTCCGATGCAATATGTGTCCCCAGGTATTCCAAGGCCTTTCCCCATTTAAACTTATAGTTCTTTTTTAGTATCTCGCCCATTTGGCTTGAGACCTCAATACTCATTGCTTCTGATTTGTTATTGTTTATTTTCAGATTAGATAGCCTGCCATACTTCTCAATTTCTTTTATTAGGTTAGGTAATGACACGTGGGGGTTAGTCACTGCGAAAAGCAATCGTCTGCGTATGCTGCCATTTGTGTGTCCGCTCTCCCATCTGTAACCCCTGAATATCCGGGTTTTGCCGAATTTTGTTTAATAGGGGCTCCAATGTGAGGGCGAACAACAGTGGCGATAGGGGGCACCCCTGTCTTGTTCCGTTCGAAATCTTAAAGGGTCGTGATATTACGCCGTTTACTCTTACTGAGGCCCGTGGGTTCGTGTAGACACTCATAATCCATCTGACCATCCGATTTCCCAAACCCACCTGTCTCAGCACTTCTTCCAAAAACCGCCAATTCACCCTGTCAAACGCCTTTTCGGCATCGGTATTCAGGAATACACAGGGAATCTTTTTTTCTCCAGCCCATTGTACCAGGTTGAGAGTTTTAATCGTGTTCAATCATATAATGTGTCTGCAGTTTAGTTTCATTTTTAAACTGGTTTCATGTTTCTGTGAAGTAAAGAGACACACAGAACAAAAACAAACAAATACAGGGCAGTGTTTTGTTTTTAAAATTAATCTGATTCTGAGGAGTTTTAGACACACAGTAATGACAGCTTAGACCACCGTGAAAAGCTGCCATGAGATTTTTCATAAGGAGCCAGACAAGCAGGAAGTGTGGAGATCAGAGCAGAATTGCAACAACTTCAAAGCAAAACGAACAATGAGGACATGAAACCAGGACTGCAGTGAGGTAAAAGGAAGCTATTTAGCTAAAAAAAAAAAATTCTTTAGTGATCCTTTAATTTATAAGTACCCTCCTCCCTGAAAACTCCTTCAGAAACACAGCATTTTGTGAAAGTATTTTACCATAGATGAAACTCATGGAGGACAATGCTGTAATTTGACATGAAAGCCCAACTATGGGCCAAGCCCCCTGATCCCCAATGGCTCCATTATCCCCTGGAGGGCATTTATGCTTGACTTTATGTCTTACTTTTTTTTTTTAGAAGGAGAAAGCCAGCACTGGCTTAAGGATAGAGGAGGGAGTGGCGACAATGGATGTCCCATATTAAGCCTATGGTAGGGTGATCACACGTCCCCATTTTCCGGGGACAACCCCCGGATTGAGGACACTGTCCTCAGACCAAGTCTGTCCCCGATTTTGTCCCCGGATTGGATTTAAACAGGGGCTGGGGCAATTTCAAAGACAGTCAGTGCAGAATTAAAAAAAACAATTCTGAATTACACCCTCCCCCGACTAGCTTAGGGGGGTATATTGTTTTCCATTATATGTGCCCCTTTCTGATGATCATGTGCTGGTCAGAGCGGAGGGAATATTTCTTCAGTTTCAGGCGCATGCATGCCGCTCGCATGTTCAATTGCCTTGGCTCAAGTCTCGACCAGCCGCCTGCCTGTTTATCTCCTTGCCTTCCCTGGCGGAGTGATCTTCCTCCGTTTCCCACCCAGTAGTAGTCAGGGGGCCTGGAGGGTAGGACTTGACAGGCTGTGAGGTGGGCGGTGATGGGCAGAGCGAGGCTGATTGCTGCCATTACTGGTAAAAAAAAGTAATAGGAGATTATGAGGACCCGGGAAATAGGAGATTATGGAGCCCCCGACAATAGGAGATTATGGGGCCCCTGGGCAATAGGAGATTATGGGGCCCCCGGGCAATAGGAGATTATGGGGCCCCCGGGCAATAGAAGATTTTGGGGCCCCCGGGCAATAGAAGATTATGGGGCCACACAGTATACACACAAACAGTATACACGCATACAGGACCCGGGAAATAGGAGATTATGGAGCCCCCGACAATAGGAGATTATGGGGCCCCTGGGCAATAGGAGATTATGGGGCCCCCGGGCAATAGAAGATTTTGGGGCCCCGGGCAATAGAAGATTATGGGGCCACACAGTATACACACAAACAGTATACACACATACAGAATACACACACTGAAAAGGTACTGGGCAGCTATAATCTTGTGATTTTTTTTAAAAACACAGATTTTTATATACTGTCCCTGGTTTTACTGAGGCTGGCAACCCTGATGGGGCCCCTAGTGGCATGGGGCCCTCGGGCAGTGCCCGAATGGTCAGTCCGCTCCTGCCTATGGGTGACGTCACCTCCCAGGCTTTCTATCTATTGTAGGAGTGCTCCGTCCTCTCTCCTGTAGTCAGTGTTGGCTAATAGATATGTGCATTCCCGTTTGTACGAATAATATTTTTGTACGAATGTTATTAAAGCACCAAAATACGAAAACTACGAGATTACGAATGAGCCGCATAACGAACAACCGCAAATACGAACGGATGATCCGACGAAAAAAAAACGACAAAACGAAAACGGCAAAAGAACAAAAATTACATCTATAACAAAAGATTTACATTCTGTATTTTGTTTCAATCCTTTTTCTGTTTGTTTTCAGTCCTATGTTCATTGTTCATATGACATCTATAACAAAAGATTTGCATGCTGTATTTTATTTCAATCCTTTTTCTGTTTGTTTTCAGTCCTATGTTCATTGTTCATATGACATCTATAACAAAAGATTTGCATGCTGTATTTTATTTCAATCCTTTTTATGTTTGTTTTTCAGTCCTATGTTCATTGTTCATATGACATCTATAACAAAAGATTTGCATGCTGTATTTTGAATCCAAAATACGAACAGAAAAAAGGAATTTAAAATACAGAATGCAAATCTTTTGTTATAGATGTCATATGAACATACAACTGAAAATAGCAAAAGAAAAGGGTTTCAAGATACTGCAAATCATTGACGAAAATTCACGAAAATTATTGTCTAACAAGTAACGAACATGAATTAAACAGAATTACGAACCATCCCGCATGTACGAAAATAAAACAGTAACGAAAATACGAAACGATCGGAATACGAAAAAATCGCGTCATACGAAAAACGAATGGGAACAAACAAGGAAAACGGGCGTCTTACGAAAAACGAACGAAAACGAAAAAACGGAACGATACGAAACAGAACAAAAAAAAAAACGATTTTTTTTTTCTGTGCACATGTCTATTGGCTAACACAGGGGAGATCATGTGACCAGAGTGCTCTGAAAATAGGTAAGTACAGTGCCTTGAAAAAGTATTCATACCCCTTGAAATTTTCCATAATTTGTCATGTTACAACCAAAAATGTAAATGTATTTATTGGGATTTTATGTGATAGACCAACACAAAGGGGGTTATTTACTAAAGGCAAACCCACTTTGCACAACAAGTGCAAACTACAAGTGCAAGGTGCACGTGAAATTGCACTGAAAGTACAGTCGCTGTAAATCTGAGGGGTAGATCTGAAATGAGGGATAGCTCTGCTGATTTTATTATCCAATCATGTGCAAGCTAAAATGTTGTTTTTGTTTTTCTTGCATGTCCCCCTCATATCTACAGCGACTGTACTTCCAAGTGCACTTTTAGTGCAATTTCAAGTGCACGTTGCACTTTCATAAATAACCCCCAAAGTGTCACATAATTGTGAAGTGGAAGGAAAATGATAAATGGTTTTCAAAATATTTTACAGAGCACATATTGATGTACACAGAGCACACGTTGATGTACACAGAGCACACACATAGCACATGTTGATATACACAGAGCACACGTTGATGTACACAGAGCACACACATAGCACATGTTGATATACACAGAGCACATGTTGATGTACACAGAGCACACACATAGCACATGTTGATATACACAGAGCACATGTTGATGTACACATAGAGCACACATATTGATGTACACAGAGCACATATTGCTGTACACATAGCCCATGTTGATATACACAGAGCACCTGTTCATATACACAGAGCAGATGTTGTACACAGAGCACATGTTGATGTACACAGAGCACACACGGAGCACATATTGATGTACACAGAGCACATGTTTTTGTACACAGAGCACACACAGAGCACATATTGATGTACACAGAGCACACGTTGATGTACACAGAGCACACATAGCACATGTTGATATACACAGAGCACCTGTTGATACACACAGAGCAGATGTTGTACACAGAGCACGTGTTGATGTACACAGAGCACATGTTGATGTACACAGAGCACACGCAGAGCACATATTGATGTACACAGAGCACACGTTGATGTACACAGAGCACACATAGCACATGTTGATATACACAGAGCACCTGTTGATACACACAGAGCAGATGTTGTACACAGAGCACATGTTGATGTACACAGAGCACACGCAGAGCACATATTGATGTACACAGAGCACACACAGAGCACATGTTGTTGTACACAGAGCACATGTTGTTGTACACAGAGCACATGTTGTTGTACACAGAGCACACACAGAGCACATGTTGATGTACACAGAGCACACACAGAGCACATGTTGATGTACACAGAGCACACACAGAGCACATGTTGATGTACACAGAGCACATGTTGATGTACACAGAGCACATATTGATGTACACAGAGCACATGTTGTTGTACATAGAGCACACACAGAGCACATGTTGTTGTACACAGAGCACATGTTGTTGTACACAGAGCACACACAGAGCACATGTTGTTGTACACAGAGCACACACAGAGCACATGTTGATGTACACAGAGCACACACAGAGCACATGTTGATGTACACAGAGCACACACAGAGCACATGTTGATGTACACAGAGCACACGTTGATGTACACAGAGCACACACATGTTGATGTACACAGAGCACACGTTGATGTACACAGAGCACACACATGATGTACACAGAGCACCCACATGATGTACACAGAGCACCCACATGTTGATGTACACAGAGCACACACCGAGCACACGTTGATGTGCACAGAGCACACACAGAGCACATGTTGATGTACACAGAGCACATGTTGATGTACACAGAGCACATGTTGATGTACACAGAGCACATGTTGATGTACACAGAGCACATATTGATGTACACAGAGCACACATAGAGCACACACAGAGCACATGATGTACACAGAGATTGTTGTACACAGAGCACATGTTGTTGTACATAGAGCACACACAGAGCACATGTTGATGTACACAGAGAGCACATGTTGATGTACACAGAGCACATATTGATGTACACAGAGCACATGTACATAGAGCACACACAGAGCACATGTTGATGTACACAGAGCACACACAGAGCACACACAGAGCAGCACGTTGTACACAGAGCACATATTGATGTACACAGAGCACATGTTGTTGTACATAGAGCACACACAGAGCACATGTTTATGTACACAGAGAGCACATGTTTATGTACACAGAGTAGCACATGATGTACACAGAGCACATGTTGATGTACACAGAGCACACACAGAGCACACACACAGCACATATTGTTGTACACAGAGCACACACAGAGCACATGTTTATGTACACAGAGCACACACATAGCACATGTTGATGTACACAGAGCACATGTTGATGTACACAGAGCACACACATGTTGATGTACACAGAGCACACACATGTTGATGTACACAGAGCACACACAGAGCACATGTTGATGTACACAGAGCACACACAGAGCACATGTTGATGTACACAGAGCACACGCATGTTGATGTACACAGAGCACACGTTGATGTACACAGAGCACACACATGATGTACACAGAGCACCCACATGATGTACACAGAGCACCCACATGTTGATGTACACAGAGCACACACCGAGCACACGTTGATGTGCACAGAGCACACACAGAGCACATGTTGATGTACACAGAGCACATGTTGATGTACACAGAGCACATGTTGATGTACACAGAGCACATGTTGATGTACACAGAGCACATATTGATGTACACAGAGCACATGTTGTTGTACATAGAGCACACACAGAGCACATGTTGATGTACACAGAGCACATATTGTTGTACACAGAGCACATGTTGTTGTACATAGAGCACACACAGAGCACATGTTGATGTACACAGAGCACACACACAGCACATGTTGATGTACACAGAGCACATATTGATGTACACAGAGCACATGTTGTTGTACATAGAGCACACACAGAGCACATGTTGATGTACACAGAGCACACACAGAGCACACACAGAGCACACACACAGCACATATTGTTGTACACAGAGCACATATTGATGTACACAGAGCACATGTTGTTGTACATAGAGCACACACAGAGCACATGTTTATGTACACAGAGCACACACATAGCACATGTTTATGTACACAGAGCACACACATAGCACATGTTTATGTACACAGAGCACATGTTGATGTACACAGAGCACACACAGAGCACACACACAGCACATATTGTTGTACACAGAGCACACACAGAGCACATGTTTATGTACACAGAGCACACACATAGCACATGTTGATGTACACAGAGCACATGTTGATGTACACAGAGCACACACATGTTGATGTACACAGAGCACACACATGTTGATGTACACAGAGGCAGAGCACACACACGTTGATGTGCACAGAGCACACACAATGAATACAATGCCGGCTGTCTGCGTTTTTATTAAGTAAAACAATTGCTAACACATGGAAAGAAGTGTGTAGAAGCTGCACCGTGACGCCACGGCTTTGCAGGGCGCTATAGAGCGGATCACGAGTGGAAAGTGAGAGGGGAAGCCGCAGGCAGGCAGGACTCCTCCCCCTTCTTCTATTTCTGGATCTCCATCACGCTTGAAGCCGCCCCGGGGGATATTTATAGCTCTGCTGACGTCACGGAGACAAGGCCGGGCGCTGATGTCAGCGCTGACGCTCTTGGCTGGGGAAGCCGGGCTTGCGGTGCCGCTCCTGGACTGCGCGCTGGCTACAATGGAGCGCTTCATCTAGCGGCTGCACGGAAAATACAGCAGCACCGGATCCGGGGGGTCTCAGAAGAGGGGGAAGGGAGATAACCACAAAAATAAAATAAAAAAGTTTCATAAGATGAGCAATAGAAGCAGCTGCAGCCTGTAATGTGTGTGTGGGGGGCTCTTCTGCTGGAGGATCGGAAACAGCATGGGTAAAGTATGTGCCAGGGGGGTGAGGGAGGGCTGGTGTCATCACCCTGGCAGGATGGGCATGGTGGGGGCTACTTCACCTCTGGCAGATTAAATAGCTGGAGGGGTCATTACATGGGAACCTGGCTTATTTTTATTACAAAGCTGCTGCAGAACCTCTTGGAATTATAGCTGCTGCAGCACTTCTTAAAATTGCATGTGCTATAGGAGATCTGGGAAAGCCACAGTAAGACTTGCCTATAGAATAGGATAGGAATCTGTATAGAGAAGCCTTTGCCTACAGAGGACTGATACACAGGCTGCTGCAGAACCGCTTGGAATGATAGCCATAGCTGCTGCAGAACTTCTTTAAAAATTGCATGTGCTATAGGACCTTAGGAAAAGCCAAAATAAGCCCTGGATATAGGATAGTAGTTTGTATAGAGAACCTACAGCCTACAGATGATCAATCTCACTGGCTGCTGCAGAACCTCCTAGAAATATAACATATCTGCTTCAGCCTTCTTAAAAATTACAGGTGCTATAGGGCATCCCTGAAAGCCAAAGTAAGCCCAGCATACAGGATAGGAGATTGTATAGGGAACCCATTGCCTACAGACGATTGGCCTTACAGGCTGCTGCAGAACCTCTTGATGATATAGCTGCTGCAGAACTTCTTTAAAAATTGAAGGTGCTGCTTTTGTTATTTTTACTTTTAAAACATTACTAAAAACGATTGAACTAGAAAAATTGCAGGTGCTACGGGATCTCCTGAAAAAAACAAAATGAGCCTTTCCTATAGAACTGGTACACAGGCTGCTGCAGAACCTCTTGGAATTGTAGCTGCTGCAGGACTTCTTTAAAAAATATATGTGCTATAGGACCTTATAGAAAACCAATATAAACCCTAGATATAGAATAGGAGTTTGTATAGAGAACATATAGAACCTATAGCCTACAGAGGATTGACCTTGCAGGCTGCTGCAGAACCTCTTGCTATTAAAGCTGCTGCAGGACCATCTAGAAATATAACATACATCATCACAAAAATGACAGGTGCTATAGGGCATCTCTGAAAGCCAACGTAAGCCCAGCATAGAGGATAGGAAATTGTATAGAGAACCCAACCCAGATGATTGATAGCCTACATGGAATGAGAGCTGCTGAACCTCATTGATATACCTCACCTCATGGAATGATGATATAGCTGCTGCAGAACCTCATGGTATGATGTAGCTGCTGCAGAACCTCATGGAATGATGATATAGCTGCTGCAGAACCTCATGGAATGATGATATAGCTGCTGCAGAACTTATTTAACAATTGCAAGTGTTGCTTTTGTTAGTTTTTTATTAATGTTTTAAAAAAAAAAATATTAAAACAAAAAAAAATTGCAGGTGCTACAGGATCTCCTGATAAGCCAAAATGAGCCTTACATATAGAACTGGATAGGAATTTGTACAGAAAAGCCATTGTCTAGGATTGACTTTGCAAGCTGCTGCAGAACCTCTTATGCCGCGTACACACGGTCATTTTTTGCGATGAAAAAAACGACGTTTTTTAAAACGTCATTTAAATTGATCGTGTGTGGGCAAAACGTCGTTTTTTGTCTTAAAAAAAACGACCAAAAAAAAATTCCAACATGCTTGAATTTTTTGTGTCGTTTTTCAAAACGTCGTTTTTTGTTTTACAAAAAGTCACCGTGTGTAGCAAAAACGTCATTCAAAACGACGTTTTTCAACCCGCGCATGCCCAGAAGCTAGTTATGAAGCGAGCTTCAATGGAAGAGTGGTGAACGTAACCTCGCTTTTTGTGAGAAAACGATGGTGTGTATGCAAAATTGTCTTTGAAAAGTGACGTTTCAAAAACGTCGTTTTTTACTTCACAGAAAACGTCGTTTTTTTTCATCGCAACAAACGACCGTGTGTACGCGGCATTAGAACTATAACATAACTGCTGCAGAACCATTTTTAGTGATGTAGGATCCCCTGGAAAGCCGAAATGAGCCCTACATATAGAATAGGATAGGAATCTGTATAGAGAAACCATTGCCTACAGAGGATTGACCTCACAGGCTGCTGCAGAACCTCTTGGAATTTTGACATAGCTGCTACAGTATCTCTTTAAAAGTTGCAGGTGCTATAAGACTTCCAAAGTAAGCCCTGCATATATACAGGGCCATCTTAATAGCATCATGGGCCCCTGGGCAAAGGATTGCTCTGGGGCCTCTACAATGGAGAAAATGTTGGGGCATCGTGGGCTCAAGGACCAGCTGCTTTGGGGAAAGTGCAAGTGGGCCCCCATGCAGCTGGGGCCCCAGGACAGTGACCAGGTGTGCCATATATATATATATATATATATATATATATATATATATATATAGGAGAGGAGTTTGTATAGGGAGGCCATACCTTGCAGAAGATTGACCCTATAGGCTTCTGCAGAACCTCTTGAAGTTTACAATTGCAGGTGCTATAGGATCTTTTGTAAAGGCAAAGTAAGCCCTGCATATAGGATAGGTGTTTGTATAGAGAACCCACAGATAACTGACACCACAGGCTGCTGCAGAACCTCTTGACATTTTAACATATCTGCTGCAGGACTTCTTAAAAAATTGCAGATTCAAGGGATTTCTTGGAAAGCCAAATATAGGATAGAACATTGTATAAAGAAGCCATGGCTTACAGTGGCCTAACCACAGGGACTGCTGCAGAACCTCTTGGAATTTTAATACAGCTGCTTCAGTCGTTTTTTTAAAATGCAGATGCTTTGCTATCTCTTACAAAACCAAAGTAGGCCCGACATTTCCTAGAATAAGGTAGGTGTTTGTTTAAAGAACCCATCCCCTCCTGAGGATTGACCTCACAGGCTGTCAGTCACTTTTCTTGCTGAACGTGTTCCTGCTTTCAAGGCTTTCCACTGACTGCAGTTGGATCAGAAAACATCGCACAAGGTTCAGCTGTCATCTTCTACTTTTTAGGAACTTATATTTTTCTTCCATAACTGCTGCAGAACCTCTTGGAATTCAAACCTAGCTGCTGCAGTCCTCCATAAAGAACTGAACCTGCTGTAGGGTCTTTTAGAAGGACACAATAAGCCCTGCATAGCTGAGAATAGGACAGGTGTTTGTATAGACAACCCATCAACTGCTGAGGATTGACATCACAGGCTGTCAATCACTTTTCTAGATCAACAAGTTCCAGCTTTGGAGGCTTTATGCAGAATTTTTGGCTGTGTGTAGTTGGAGCATACCACATGGAACCGGGTTCAGGTCTCACTTTTATAATTCTAAGGTTGTACTCCTTAAGTGTTACTAAACCCAAGACTTGCATTCACTATATCTGGTCTCCCACAGTACAAAGAACATGGAAATGCAATTATTTTAGTAAATATAAAATGCTAAATACCTTTTCTCATCAGCAGTATATAGCAGTCTTGTGACTTCTATCAGTGTATGATTAAAGCTTGTAGGAGGAGTTTTTATTCTACTCTGATTGTCATATGAGGCTGCAGGACCCCTGACCCTCTGTCTGGACAGTGCTGATTTGCCCTGTGCTGATGACATGCACTCTTCCAAGAGAAAAAAAAACCTCTAGCAATATACATCAAACTGAGCATGTGCAGAGTGACTCCAAAAGCTCTGTCTTATCAGGAGATGGATTGGGGACTGTACAGTAAGAGGAGGATCTGTGCATACAGGCTCAAACAGCCTTTTTACACAATGCAGAGGATTAACCCCTTAAGTTCCACAGTGAGTATAACAAGCATGCTTTACTGCAAATACAGACTGATTTTACTGTTGTGGAATTAGTAACACTTTAACCACTGCTATTTGCCCCCTTAAGGACCAGGCCATTTTTTGCGATACGACGCTGCGTCACGTTAACTGACATTTGCGCCGTCGTGCGATGCTGTACCCAAACAAAAAAATATATATTTTTCCCCACAAATAGAGATTTCTTTTGGTGGTATTTGATCACCTCTGCCATTTTTATTTTTTGCGCAAAAAAAAAAAAGCAACCATTTTGAAAAAAATATTTTTTTTTACTGTTTGCTATAATACATATCCCCAAAAAATCGTGGCGGCGGTTAATGATGGTATGTGGGGTTCCAGCACATTGTACCTCTGGACCCCTTTACATTACACAGCACCCTGCATCTCTCTACGCCTTTACATTACATAGCACTGCACCTCTGGATGCCTTTAAAGCCCCCCACAGTTTGTTACACAGACACGCCCCTAACAGTTCTGGACCCCCTGCATGTTACACTGGGGGGAGACGTGACATACCGGCATATGTCCTATGGCCAGTCTGGGCCTGGTGGGGGTGCTTTAGGAGCAATGTACTCACCGCTCTTAAAGCGCTATAAAGAAGCTGCTGGCAGGACTTTTTTTGATGCCCTGCCAGCGCAGCTCCCCAGTGTGAAAGTACTCGGGCTTTCACACCGGGATTACAGCTGAGGCTTTTTTCAGGCGCTATTCTTAGTTCTAAAGCGCCAGAAAAACGGCTCTAAGGACTTATTTTCTTCATTGTTTTTACTACTAATGGCGGCGATCTGTGATTTTTAGCAGGACTGCAAAATTGCGGCGGACAAATCTGACCTTAACCACTTCAATACCAGGCACTTACGCACCTTCCTGCCCAGGCCAATTTTCAGCATTCAGCGCTGTTGCAATTTGAATGACAATTGAGTGAGTGAGTGAGTGAAAAACTTATAGAGCGCAACACTTGCGAACTGAATCGCCTCTGGGCGCTATTTCCATTCCTTGGATAAAGGAAAGGCTCTGCCTTCAGAAGAGATGAGTTTTAATCATTCTCCTGAAGGCCAAGTGGTCGGATGATGGTTGGTAGTGCATTCCACAGTCGCGGTCCTTGGACAGCAAATCTCAGATCTCCTTTGGATCATGCGCGGTCATGCTACACTGTACCCAAATGAAATTTTTATAATTTTGTTCACAGAAATAGAGCTTTTTTTTGGTGGTATTTGATCACCTCTGCGATTTTTATTTTTTGCGCAGCAACTAAAAAAAGTTTTTATTTTTTTCTGTTATTTTTTTTGTAAATAAGTACGTTTTCTTCAATTACGGGCACTAATATGGCTGCACTGATGGGCATTGATAAGGCGGCACTGATGGGCAGCGATGAGGTGGCACTGATGATGGTCACTGATAGGCAGCACTGATGGTCACTGATAGGCGACACTGATGAGCACTGATAGGCGGCGCTGGTATGCGGCACTGATGGGCACTCATAGGCGCCACTGATGGGCACTTATAGGTGGCACTGATGGGTACTCATAGGTGGCACTGATAAGTGGCACAGAAGGGCACTGAGAGGTAGCACTGATGGACACTGAGGGCTGGCACTGATACTGATGGTGGCATTGCTGGATATCACTTTTTTTATGTTTTGCCCATGTTGCCAGTCAGTGCCCATTTGTGGGCACTGATTGGCATCTATTGAGATGATTTTTTTAACATGTGGATGGCCATGGGGTACATACCTGGCCATCCACATGTTGCTCCCTTCCCGGGTGGGCCTGGTGGCTTCCCTGGTGGTCCAGTGTGGGCATTCGCGGGGGGGCTATGCTGATAAACAATCAGCGTATAAACCCCCGTCAGAAGAGCCGCCGATCGGCTCTCCTCTACTCGCGTCTATCAGGCGCAAGTGAGGAAGAGCCGTTCAACGGCTTTTCCTGTTTACATCACGATCAGCCATGATTGGACATGGCTGATCACGTGGTAAAGAGCCTCCGCCGGAGACTCTTTCCTGAGATCGGAGATGCAGGGTGTCAGACTGACACCCCGCACCACCGATCGCCGTGCTGCTGATCAATGATTTAATGATATATTTATTGTTACGCAGCTGCTGCAGAGCCTCTTCGAATTTTGACGAACGTCTTTGGATTTGCAGGTGCCGGAGCGTTTGCTGAAATGACTCCTTGGTTCCCTAGTCGATGATAAATACTCGTACAGAGGACCCGCAGCCTACAGAAGAGTGACTTCAAAGTTCTGTCCCACCTGTCAATCGCTTTTCAAGCTGGACTTTTAAACGAACATTTATGACTTTGATGCAGAATTTGTGACTGATTTATACAGCTGGAAAATACTGAAAGGTTTGCCTTCAGCTGTCAGTCATCAGCGGCATGAGATTTGCTTTCCAGGTTGTACAGCCAGTTTCCTAAAAGTTTTTTTTTTTTGCTTGATTGACAAGTGACCTGAAATGGCCAGAGGGTAGGGAGGGCAGGGCGGCCACTTTCACCCCTGCTGGGAGTTCTCCAACTGTAATTCTCGAGCTGTAACCCCAGCGCCGCAAGAACCTGGCAGGGCGCCCACAATAGCAGAACTGTTTAGGCTGAAAAAAAAAGGGGGAGTTTGCATGAAAAGTAGAACTGTTAGAGGATCTCCTACTATGTACTTCCTTGATGCTTATCTCTGTGTGGGCGAGGCGGGGAGTCTTGTCATTTTTAGCTGTGTGATAAAACTGGGTATGTCATCTTTTACAATGCTCCTCTATAAAAACACAAGTCTATTCTTAGCATGGAATCTGCTATTGTAACGCTGGATTTTTATCATGTGGGTAAAGGAAAAACAGTCCTTACGGTGGAACCTCTCGCTGGTGACGACGGAGTCATTGCACAAGAGACGTCGGTGTGCTTTTCTTGTTACACAGCTGGGTATCGCGCCATCCAGATGTTGCTAATGCCTGTTTAAGCATGGGTAACCAAGATGGCATATGGATTGCAACATGTTTCCATATGGCCCAATTAGCCCTTCACCTCCTTGATTATCAATCATATATGTGCTAATATAAAATTCATGGCGCTTAGCTGGAAAATTAGCATTTTGCGTGTGTTTTTTGTTGCCAGCCTGGGAGGATTAAGCTGCTCCTGTACACATAATCAGAACTGTATTATATTGTGAAGTATCTGAAAGTAGTATTGTTTGTATATCATGAGCGAATAAATGCAAGCGAATTCTATATCTGGAATTGTCCCCTGGAAATAGAACAGTTGGGGGGCTTCCAGGGCCGCCATCAGGAATTATGGGCCCTTTAAAATAAATAATAAAAAAAATGAAACTTTTGCCATCCGGGACCCTTAAAGGAACACTAAAGGTTTGTTTTTTATTAGATCAATTGATTGCTGTAAGCTAGAGCATTTAAATATCACTTACCTCGTTTTTCCTTTTGACCTCCAAAATACAGTAATCCAGGTTTGAAAATGCCATTTCCTGTCTATCCTCTTCTTGCTTTCCACCAGCACCTGAGCTGTTTTGCATGGTGGAAAGCAGAATGTGCTCACCCCCTCCGTATGACTACAGCCCTGCGTGAAGATACTCTCTTATCCCTCACAGGCATGGAGGCTAAGCCTAATGGGAACTGTAGTTCCCATTAGGCCATGATGTAACAAGAATAAATGCGCACCGCAAACCAGGAAGTCAGTGAGAATAACGATTCAGGAGTGATGGAGGTGAATAAAACAGCTCGATTTCAACAGGGATCAAACTAGTTATATATCAGACAGGAGGCTCATATCTTGCATTTATCTTTCTTTATTAAATGCTCATAGCAGAAAAAAATTTCTTCATATTTTAAGTAATTTATTAAAACTTTTTCACCTAAAATGGTGGAAAAAGGGAACTACAATTCCCAGCAGTCCCAGCAAGACTAAGCCACACCTCCTGGTGGTATGTATATAAAGGACTGCCCTGGTGTACTTCTTCCTCTTTCTTTCTGCTCATGGCAAGAAAAAGATAAGTACATTTGGTTGATCAATTATTTTATTGTAATATACTTTATTCATTATATTATCATCACTGACTATTTTTTATTGCTGACTATTTTTATTGCTATTGTCTGCGTTCCTTTGAGATTCTGGGGGTTTCCCCCCCCCCTCTCTCCCGTTTATCTCTGCTTCGCGGGCTTTCCCGGACTGCCTGTGGTGAAGTAATTCTACTTTTCATTATTACTGTACTTTTATTAATTTGTATTTGCCCTCTTCGTTGTCCCAACCTTCCGGTTGGGATCCGTTACCGCACGGACACATTTTTCCCCTCCTTTGCGCCTCCGACCTCTGTATGTTTCCCTCACGAGGGTGTTCACACAGATTCCCGTAATATCGCGAGATGACGCCATATTGATAGGGCGCCGTCTCGTTTAGGGCCCAGTTTCGACGCGGGTCCAACTGCGTCTTCCTCTTCAGGACCCCACCTACACGCACGCGCCCCCTCACTCTCCCGCGCGGCACTCCCTCTCTCTCCCGCGCGTCACTCTTAGGGGCGGGAGAGAGGGAACGATCCAACCATTCAGGCTTTCGCTGTAGTCTCTCGAGATTACAGCTTCTAACTGGGACCGCGCGCTCCTCGCAATACACTGTTAGCGGCGAGCGGTGCTTGGTCCAGGCCACGGCCTTCTCAGGTTCCTCAGCAGAGATACGTTTTTTTCCCACAAAAAATTGCCTTTTTTATAGCCAGCTAACGGAACACTCATAGCTGAGCGTCCGTTTTAGATCTATATACAAATATAGATAGTAGTTCTGTGAGCGGAGCACTCATAGAGAGTGGCCCGTTTTTTACTAGGTGCCTATACATAAGATTTCTTTACAGAAATATAGATATTTCAGAATGGCAGAACAATCTGGAATTGCTCAGAATGATCACTCAGGTCCAGGCTTACGCCCTGAGACCCCGCAGCTACTAACTGCGGCCCAGATACAATAGCTCATAAGTAGCTCCATACAGGCTGCCTTGGCACATAACTTTAACCCCCCAAATCCTCAAACAGAGGTGGTTAAAAAGGGCAAGGTCCCTTACAAACGCAAACACCTAAATACTTGCAACGACTCCCCGGCAGGGGAAGTACAATCCATGCATGAGGCAGGACCCTCCACGGCCTGCCGACCCAGCTATCCAGACAATAAGCGACCCTTGTTTTCCAAGGAGTTTCCCCAAAAGAAGTTTAAACTGGTCCACCGGGCTAAACCGGACTCATTTAATGAGGACTCAGATGAGGATGCATCTGAAGGATCACTGTTGTCAGCAATTGAGAACTCTGATTCCGAACTAGAGGAGGCTGGGCAAATGGCTACTGATATAGAGGCCAATCCGGAAATAGCATCCGAGACAATTTTGGACTCCCTTGGGGAGCCATTTTTTAACCCGGAGAATATTTCACACCCCAGATCTGGGGACTGGGCACCCCTTTTGCAAGTGTCCCAATATGTGGAACACTGGACAAGGAGATCCTTAGATAGAACAAACAGAAATAAACTGAGAGCGGAATGCCCCAGACCGTCTATTCCAGGAAAGGTGACATCTACACCTGATATTGACCCGGTATTGCTCAAATACTTGACAAAATCGGTCAAGTATGCGAAGAAGGGCATAGAACGTTCCTTCAAAACAATCCAGGATCGCATCTTAGACCTCTTAGGCCCCTTGACAAAAATACTAAATTTGTCGTAGCAGGCGGCCGCCACTGGAAATTCAGTGGACTTGGTTCAATTGAGGGGATGGGCACAACGGGCCATCTGCCTGTTAGGCTCAGCAAACACGACCTGCGCCACTGAACGACGCAGGTCCATTTTGATGAAACTCGATCCACAGCTCTCTCACTTAGCGGAGTCGGAACCTGGCCCCTTAGCAGAGGGTCTCCTATTCGGAGACGATTTGATGAAGAACATCAACAGGTTCGTGGGCCTCTTTAATAGCCTGGACAAAGCGCAAACTTCCCTAAAGAAGTCCGGCTATGGTCCTAAGGTTTTTAACAAGGCCGGCAGAGGAAGAGGCCGATCTGCCGGCCGAAGCAATTACTACAGGGCCTACCCTAGAGCACCCGCTCGAGCTTACGCACCCGTACAACAGCAGTACCCTGTTCCGGTGACACAACCAGCTCCATTTTTCCCTCCTAGAGGACGCCCATGGAGAGGTCGTGGTGGCAGAGGTTTCCCCAGATCCCGTCCATCCACCGGTAAGTGTATTTACGAATTACCATACACATATACCTGTAGGGGGCAGGCTGAAACATTTTACCCACGTCTGGTACACGATTACAGCAGACGTTTGGATACTGGCCGCACTAGCGGGCTACCAAATAGACTTCATGTCTCAACCGATCATGTCTGTACAACCCCAACCCATGCATCTTTCAGCCCAAAATGTGCACCTCATAGACGAGCAACTGCAGGAACTCGTTTCAAAGCAGGCGGTGGTAGAAGTAGACCATTTATCCCCCGGTTTCGTGAGCCACCTCTTCTTGGTAAGGAAAAAAGATGGAGGTTTCCGACCGGTGATCAATTTTAAGGAATTAAACCAGTTTGTGACGTACCGTCACTTCAAAATGGAGGGAATACATTTATTGAGCGATCTCCTCGTCTCGGGGGATTGGCTGGTCAAGATAGATCTCAAGGATGCATACCTAACGATCCCTGTGCATACAGTATATACTGCCGGTGTCAGAGCAGTGGATGATGTCATTAGGGCAGAGTTTGGTGTCAGTGGGGCAGTGGACAGTGTCAGTAGTTTTTTATTTTATTTTTTACAATTCATTTTATTTATTTTTTAAAATTTTTGAAAAACTATTTATATATATATATATATATAAAATATATATTTTTTTTTTTACTATTTTTTTTTTTTTGTAATCCCATTATGTCAGTAGGGCAGTTTGGTATCCATGGGGCAGTGGACAGTGTCAGTAGTTTTTATTTTTACCATTTTTTTTTTTACAATTACATTTTTTTTTTTTTACATTTTTTCAGCTGAAATATCACTGGTCTAAACATATGCAGCAAACAAGATGATTAGGGTGTGCCCAGGCACACCTGGTACACCCTGTGCGCACGCCTATGCTCGCCGGAAGGAGTTAGGTTTTCAGTGGTACGCAGAACCAAGATGAAATTACACTCTGTTTTCTACCCACTATTCTTATCGCACCCGCGTTTATGCGTGGTCCGCTGCCTCCAGGCATATGAGTTGCGCACATCGACTCTACGTTCCCCAAACTTCTCACAATTGTTAGTCTCCTATGTACAACCACATCATCCGGTGTCTTCAGCCACTTTGGCTAGATGGGTGAGACTGGTAATGGCGCTGTCGGGTATAGATGTATCTCTCTTTGGCGCGCACTCGACCAGGGGGGCTATGGCCACTAAGGTGGTTACTTCAGGGGGTTCTCTATCAGACCTCTTGTTAGCAGCCGACTGGTCGTCAGAGTTGACTTTTCGTCAATTTTCCTTTAGACCAGAGGATCATGTCTCCTTATCTGTCATTAACTCTTAGATATGGTGTTATCCCTAACTGTTCCACAATTCACCTAGGATATTGCATGTATAACTGTGTTGTGTGTGGTATTACTATGGTATATATGGATATAGCTTTGAACTTGCAAGATATGAGCCTCCTGTCTGATATATAAATCGAGATTTTCCTAGCTTGTGACGGAAAATATTAGTTATATGAAGACAGGAGGCGAGTATCTTCCCTCCCGACCCACCCTATCACGGATATTTATCTATTCTCTTTTCAGGATACTGAACCTCCATACCAAGCTCTTGTTGACGCTTAACCAGTGGATTCCTGGGTCCCCGTTGGGACGAAGTTTTTTGTTCTGTTTCTCCGGTTGGAGTCCTTGACAGCGCGGTTGCTGTCCATTTGCTACCTTGTTCCTGCACCACGACAAGAGTGGCCGACTGGTCGAAGATCCGTGTGTGAAGTTCTCTTGGGTTATCCTGTTCCGGCATTCGCTCAAGAAAGAATAAGAAGTACACCAGGGCAGTCCCTTATATACATACCACCGGGAGGTGTGGCTTAGTCTTGCTGGGACTGCTGGGAATTGTAGTTCCCCTTTTCCACCATTTTAGGTGAAAAAGTTTTAATAAATTACTTAAAATATGAAGATTTTTTTTTCTGCTATGAGCATTTAATAAAGAAAGATAAATGCAAGATATGAGCCTCCTGTCTTCATATAACTAATATTTTCCGTCACAAGCTAGGAAAATCTCGATTTATAATGCAAAACATTACTTTTTACTTTATAAGCTACTGTCAGACTTTAATTTAGGAGGAAAATATTTTTGTCTTTACAACCCCTTTAATAACAAATAAAAAAAAATAAAGTTTTTCTTTTTATAAAAAATAATAAAAAAAAGGGGGGGTTTCCATCATCTGGGGCCCTGGGGACCTCCAGGCCCCTGGGGATCTCTGGGCCCTTTAATGAAAAGAAATTTAAAAAATATATAAAAAAAACAAATTAAAAAATCTTTTTTATATATAAAAAAAGGGGGGGTTGCCATCCGGGGGCCTTGGGGACCTCTGGGCCCTTTAATAATAATAATAAAAAATATATATATATATATTTTTTTATAAAGAAAAAAGTGGGGTTGCCATCTGGGGCCCTGGGGACCTCCGGGGCCCCTTACAAATAAAATAAATAAATACATAAAGAAAAAAAGGGGGTTGCTATCAGGGCCCTCCAGGTATACATATACTGTGATTCTGTACAGAGGCGGACTGACAACTCATGGAGCCCCCGGGCAATAGGAGATTATAGGGCCCCTGGGCAATAGGAGATTATGGGGCCCCTGGGCAATAGGAGATTACCGTACCATACTCTACAGTCTCTCTGCATGCAATACAAAGGGGTTATGTCATTATTTAAATGATTACGCAACATAGAGATTAAAAAAAAAATGACATGAAACTATCACCAATAGCTTTCAACTTCTGGATGTAAAAGTCCCTACATGTGTACAGAAATATCTGACGTTATCCACTTGAGGACCGGCCCATGTAGATATACGTCGGCAGAATGGCACGGACAATCATAATCACGTACCTGTACGTGGCCCTTTAAATGCCTGCCAGGGCCCTGCGCCTTCCCCATGAGTCGGACCGCGGGTCCTGCAGACTCGATCGCTGCGGGGATCCCCATGATGGTCTCCCGGAGGTATAGAGCGGGGAGATGCTTGTGTAAACAAGCATCTCAACGCTCTGACTAGTGACAATGACACTGATCTCCGCTCCGTGTACTCGGAGCGGAGATCAGTGTCATGTGACACAGAGCCTATGTCCCTACAGTAAGAAACACTATGCAGGGAACACTTAACCCCCACAGCGCCACCTAGTGGTTAACCGCTTCACTGCCAGTGTCATTTTCACAGTAATCAGTGCATTGACAATGATCATAAAAATGTGTCAAAAGTGTCCACCATTAAAAATCAGTGATCGCCGCCATTACTAGTAAAAAAAAAAAAAAAATTTCATAAAACTATCCCCTATTTTGTAGATGCTATAACGTTTGCGCAAACCAATCAATAAACGCTTATTGCAATTTTTTTTTACCAAAAATATGTAGAAAAATATGTATCGACCTAAACTATTTTTGGGGGATATTTATTATAGCAAAAAGTAAAAAATATTTTTTTTTTTTCAAAATTGTCGCTCTATTTTTGTTTATAGCGCAAAAAATAAAAACCACAGAGGTGATCAAATACCACCAAAAGAAAGCTCTATTTGTGGTAAAAAAGGGACGCCAATTTTGTTTTGGAGCCACGTCGCACGACTGCGTAATTGTCAGTTAAAGCGACGCAGTGCTGAATCGCAAAAAGTGGCCTGGTCTTTGACCACCCAAATGTTCCGGGGCTGAAGTGGTTATCTGAGATCACTGGGCAGCTATCTATAAAAATATGAACCCCTCGCCAATCCAACTTCATTTAAAATTCTGAACATTTTCCAAAAGTATTTTAAATTTGCCTTTAAATTTTTGTAGCTGCAATCTATAAGGCGGGTTTATATCTGACAACCTGCTAAATGAATACATTTGCAGTGTTTATGATGATGAGTCAATTTTGTTTGCAGTAAAGGTATTGTAGCTTTGTACAAACAGATGAAGATACTGTTTCTCTTATTAAATTGGTCTCATATGGTTTTATTGTACAATCTGTTAAAAATAAAAAAATGAAAATAAAGCGTATTTTCAACAAGCACATACAGTGGAAACTTGGATTACGAGCGTAATCCGTTCCAGGAGAATGCTGGTAATCCAAAGTATTCTCAGATCAAAGCGAGTTTCCCCATTGAAGTCAATGAAAACTAAAATAATTAGTTCCGCATTGACTTCAATATCATGCAATACCGCATGCCGCCAGAGGTGGCGGGACGCCGCTGAGCCTTGGAAACGGCCCGAGGACACTTCGGCTGACCTCGGAAAGACTTTCTACTGCACACCGCTTTGGCCTGAATCATGCTAGTTTTGCGAGACAACACTCACAAACCAAGTTATGATTTTTTTTTTAATACAGTGCTTGTATTGCGAAAACGTTCGTTAACCGCGTTATTCGCAATCCGAGGTTCCACTGTACTTGGATTTTTTTTTTTATTTTACCTTAAAGTGATTAGTAATGGGACATCTCCCGACTTGAACTCTCTGGATTGCTTCCAAGAACCTCAGCTGAACCAGGAGGCCTCAACATCATTAGTCAACTGTAGGCTTTCCCCCTGGAAGCAGGCAGGGATTCCCGTTCTCCACTCTAGCAGTATATACAGGGCATCCAGAAAGTATTCACAGCGTTTCACTTTTTCCACATTTTGTTATGTTACAGATTTATTCCAAAATGGATTACATTTATTATTTTCCTCAAAATTCTACAAACAATACCCCATAACGACAACAAGAAAGAAGTTTGTTTGAAATCCCTGCAAATTTAATAAAAATTTAAATTGAAAAAAATCCCATGTACATACAGTAATGCCGCGTACACGCGATCACTTTTTGTGATGAAAAAACTGACGTTTTCAAAAACGTCATTTAAAATGATGGTGTGTGGGCAAAACGTTGTTTTATGTCTTCAAAAAAAACGACCAAAAAAAAATTCGAACATGCTTGAATTTTTTGTGTCGTTTTTCAAAATGTCATTTTTTTTGTCATAAAAAGTGATTGTGTGTGGGCAAACCGACGTTGAAAACGATTTTGGAAAAAACGATGGTGTGTATGCAACGTCGTTTTGGAAAATGAAGTTTAAAACGTTGTCTTGTTTGCCTGTAATTCAACTTTAAATTATTTTCATTTTTTTTCCTGAAAAGGTGAAATAACATTTTAAAGTGACAATAAACTCTGGTTTATAAAAAAAAAAAAAAAAAAAAAGTATGTATTCTTAACTTAGGAAAGTCCCTTCTTTATGAAGAAATATGGTCACCCTTTCTTCCTTGCCCCTGAGATGGACTATGGCATGTGCAGTGTGCATAGAGAAGTACACATGACCGAGACTAACATCCACGGCTCATTCCTAACAAACAGAAGTGAGGGGGGAAAGGAGAAGTTCAGGAGGTCATAAGGGACATTAAAAGGAAGCAGAAAAAACTCAGTAAGAAACAATTTCGTGAAAACCAAACAACAGGGCCATTAAAGGAGTTGTAAAGCCTCAAGGTTCTTCACCTAAATGCCATCTATGCATTAAGGTGAAAAACCTTCTGTGCTGCAGCTCCCGGCCAGACTAGGGTCGCCACCTTTTCTTCAAGCCAAACCCAAACACTTTAGCGGCACAGGGCAAATTTTTTAACCACTTGAGCCCCGGGCCATTGTCAAAAGACGGCCTCACGGTGGCTCTGAAAATCCAATAGGACGTCATATGACGTCCTGGATTCCTCCGGCCACTGGGGGGCACGCAGACGTGCCAGCGGTGGCACGCACGCATCCCGAGATGCCGGTACGCGTGCCTGGCGGTCGCGATGTCCGCCAGGTACACGCGATCGACAATGACAGAGCAGGGACGTGGAGCTCTGTGTGTAAACACAAAGCTCCACGTCCTGTCAGGGAGAGAGGAGACTGATCTGTGTCCCTTGTACATAGGGACACAGCATCAGTCACCTCCCCCAGTCACCCCCCTCCCCCACAGTTAGAACACAATACAGGTACACATTTAACCCCTTCTTCACCCCCTAGTGTTAACCCCTTCAATGCCAGTAACGTTTATACAGTAATTAGTGCATATTTATAGCACTGGTTGCTGTATAAATGTGAATGGCGCCAAAAATTTGTCAAAAGTGTCCGCCATAAGGTCGCAGTCCCAATAAAAATCGCAGATCGACGCCATTACTAGTAAAAAAATAAATAATAAAAAATAATAACAATTCTGTCCCATATTTTGTAAGCGCTATAACTTTTGTGCAAACCAGTCGCTTATTGCGATTTTTTTTTTTTTACCAAAAATATGTAGCGACCTAAACTGAGAAAAAATTAAAAAAAAAAAAAAAAAATTGGGATATTTATTATAGCAACAAGTAAAGAATATTGATTTTTTTTTCAAAATTGTTGCTTTTTGTGTTTATAGCGCAAAAAATAAAAACCGCAGAGGTTATCAAATACCACCAAAAGAAAGCTCTATTTGTGGGGAAAAAAAGACATCAATTTTGTTTGGGAGCCACGTCGCATGACTGCTCAATTGTCAGTTAAAGCAACGTAGTGCCGGAAGCTGAAATTTCACCTGGGCAGGAGGGGGCTATATGTGCCCAGTAAGCAAGTGGTTAAATATAGGATTATAAAAGACCTGGGTCATCTTTGGGTGCTCAACGAGAGTGGTAATGCAGAGCACTGCGGCAAACATTAGATGTGGCCGAACTGCTCTTGCTGGCATCATTGCCCCCCCCCCCTGTGCCCCACTGATACCAAACCTGCCCCCAGACAGCAGCCTGCAGCTCCCGGATGGCAACAGATTTTTGTGTGACTATCTCAGTTACTTGGGTAGCCGCAGCCCAGTATGAATAATGTGTCTGGGTTTCAGGAAGACTGAAACCCGGACACATAGTTCCAAACACTAACTGTCCGGGGGAATCCTGGACAGGTGGCAACCCTACGCCAGACACCCCCCTTTTCTTACCCGAACCCGATCCAGTGATGTACACAAGCTCAGTGGTTCCCTTTGCTGTCTCCCTCCTCATTGGACTGATTGATAGCAGCAGCTGCTGTCAATCAATTGAAGTGAAACAGGAGCGGGGCGGCAGGGTCGAGTCTCACTGTCTTTGTCAATGGACGCAGCACTGGGAGTCGGGAGTGAGCTGGCACGGGTGCCCCCAGGGAAAGTGGCCTTCTGTGGGGGCACCCTATGAAGAGGAGGGGCCTGGAGTGCCATGGATGCACCTCAGCTGAAGAGGATTGGGGCTGCTCTGTGCAAAACGATTGCACAGAGCAGGTAAGTGTATATGTTTGTTATTTTTATTTAAAAAAATGAGGGTTTACAACCCCTTTAAGTAGTTTATGTGTATGTATTATATTATATTTGGAAAATGTGTATTATTATATTTATTATATTATATTATATTTGGAGAATAAGAATATCATTCAGTGTCCCTTTAAATTCAGTTTGTATTTCCACATGGCGTCTTGTAGATGGTACCCTCCATTAAACAGGGCGTTATCGGAAACATACGGGCTGAATTAGCGCCTGGGTAATGGGTACACACACACACCATGTTGTATACAATGACTCATTTATCATTCCGCTATGCAAAGTGAGATGAAGGGTGTAGCCAGTTTCTGATTAATAGAACCAGTTTGTGTTATTCTGGGCTGGCGAAGTGTTTGTCTTGATAACCGTGCCCTGTGGTAATGTAGATTTTAGATGGTTGTTGTTGTTCTTGCTAATTATTATTGTAATTAAAGGTGTTGTAAAGTCTCATTTAATGCATTAAAGCGGAGGTTCCGCCGATTTTATTTTTAAAAGCAAGCAGCTACAAATACAGCAGCTGCTGACTTTTAAAAAATGGACACCTACCTGTCCCGTGTGCCCGCGATGTCAGCAGCCAAGGCCCAGCAATCGCTCAGTCCTCGGCTGCTTTTGCCGCCATCCTCAGTGAGGGAATCAGGAAGTGAAACCTTGCGGCTTCACTGCCCGATTCCCTACTGCGCATGCGCGAGGATCGTGGCGCGCCGTCACTGGTCCCCGCTGTCTAGAAGTCTCCTAGAAGACAGCGGGGGAGGGGGAGTGACGTGACAGGCTGGATTCCCCGCAGGGATCGGAACCCGGAAGTGGTGCAAATACCTTTCTCAGACAGGTATCTGCACCCCCCTCCCCCTGAAAGGTGCCAAATGTGACACCGGAGGGGGGAGGGATCCAAAAAGCGGAGGTTCACTTTTTGTGTGAGCCTCCGCTTTGAGGTGAAAAAACTTCTGTGCTGCAGCTCCCCCCCCAGAGCCCCCCTTTTCTTACCCAAACCCCGCCGTTCCAGCGGTGGGCACGAGCTTAGTGGCTCCAGCCGCTGTTTCCCTCCTCATTGGATAGATTGCTCCCACTGCTGACAATCAAATCCAGCGATGCTGGAGAGGCGCTGTCTGTGTCAATGGACATAGCAGCCCGCCCACACGGGTGCCCCCCAGAAAAAGCAGCTCTCCGTAGGGGCACCCAATGAAGAGGAGGAGCAAGAAGCTCCATCGGAGGACCCCAGAAGAGTAGGATCAGGGCTGCTCTATGTAAAATTCTTTCACAGAGTAGGTAAGTATAATATGTTTGTTTAAAAGAAAAAAAAAACGAAACTTTACAACCACTTTAAAGTGATTCTAAGGGTTAATTTTTTTTAACCACTTACCATCCCAGCCATTGTAATATGACGACCGCAGGAACACTCTGTCCCTCTGAGCAGGCTTCATATGACGTCCTGGGCTTCCTGGCGTTGTAGGATGCGTGGGAGCTGATCCGTATGCTCGGCGGGCGCCATGTCTGCCGGGCACCCACGATTGCTCGTCACAGAGCAGGAACGTGGATCTGGTGCCAAGCGAGGTCCATACTGACATGGATGAGCAAGTTTGGGGTGGAGTGCTTGACCTCACAAATGCACTTCTGGAAGAAGGGTCAAACATTCCCATAGACACACTCCTAAACCTTGTGGACAGCCTTCCCAGAAGAGTTGAATCTGTTATAGCTACAAAGGGTGGACCAACTCTATACTGAACCCTTCAGACTTAAACTGGATAGTTACACACTACACAACTTTTATTATTTGATTTCCTTTAGATTTACATTCAACTATGTGGTACAAGGGCCTGCCTGACTGCATACAAATTGAAAGTGTTTAGGTTTTACTTCATATTATATGGTTTAGGTCAATCTAAAGAAAATTGTATAGTGTGTATCCAGCTTAAGACTTGGATGCCATTAAAGTTCATGTGCGTGTAAAGGCAGGTGTCCCAATACTTTTGACAATATACTGTATCAGGGCCGTGCTACATAATACGGGACACCTGGCAATGACACAGGACAGAAGGTCAGCTCAGGTCTCTGGGGAATGAAAGAAATCGTAGAAAATCTGTACATGCAGGGTGACTCCCTGGATTTTAGGGTGAGATGACATAGCTGGGGATGGATCATCTACTCATTCACCACCGACATCCCCATCCAAACAGATCTGGCTGTTGATCTGCTAGTAGTACAAGCCGGATAAATGATAAAGAATGACGGAGTGTAATGATGAGTGATCATTTTGAAGCGGAATTGTCATGCATGTCAAGATTCAGGCCTCTTACATCCCTTGCCGCTGTCATTGTCATGACAAAAGTGACACGTGAAGCTCCGCTGTACTGACAAGTTGCACATCTATCTGGGAATTGTCAGAGTTCTCTTATACATGGGGAGAGAAGAGGGAGATCCCGACTACCACGCTGGATTCTATTGCTGCATCTTATGACAGCTCTGATGTTTCTATTCAAATAAATTGGAGGCCGCAAGGCTGGAGGCTTTCCTCGCCAAGGCTCCTTAGTTCTGTTTATATATATACGGCACTGCGTCGCTTTAACTGACAATTGCGCGGTCGTGCAACACTGTATCCAAACAAAATTGTTTCCCCACAAATAGAGCTTTCTTTTGGTGGTATTTGATCACCTCTGCGTTTTTTATTTTTGGTGCTATAAACAAAAAAATTACAATGTTAAAAAAAAAAACTATATTTTTTACTATTTGCTATAATAAATATCCCCCAAAAAATGTAAAAAAAAAATAAAATAAATTCTTCATCAGTTTAGGCCGATACGTATTCTGCTACCTATTTTTGGTAAAAAAAAATCGCAATAAGGCTAGGTTCACACTGCTGCGAATTCTTTTACGAATTTGAGCAAAGCCATTTAAATCACATTGTTTTACATTAGTGCCGTTCACAACAGTGCGGTGCGAATCTAAGCTGCGCGCAAAAAGGATCATGTGCGAGTTTGATCCGTGTGCGATGCGAATTCAGCTCAATAGACTTTAATGTAAATCTTTCTGGAATTGCATTGATGGTTCACATATGTGCGAATTCTACCACTCTCCACAAAAACCAGGAAGTACACAGGAAGTTAACACCTTTTTTTTTACATTATGATTCCATTGGCTAGAACAGGGGTGGCAAACACAAGGCCCGCGGGCCGAATCCGGCCCGCCAGGCCTTGTCATGTGGCCCGCGGAGCGGGCCCCGTCAGCAGGGGGTTCTCTCTAATGCTGGTAACCAGCGAGGGGCCGAGCCGAGGACAGATAGGCCTGAGAGCCCCGGAAGTTGGGAGAATATCTCAACCACAGCCGCCTCCTCCTTGACCTCTCCCCCCGACCCCCCCCCCCGAGAGGTGAGAAGCGGCGGGCACAGCATCTCCAATGCCTCCAGAGCATGGACTTCCTCTTTGCAGTGAAATGTAGGCCCAGGGAACATGGTGACTGGGGACCCAGAGGACAAGCACGCTGCCAGGGAGCTGCTGGAAGCATCAAAGGAGACACGCTGCCATGGAAGGTAGGTCTTCTAGCAGTGTCTCTTGTTATCTCTCAGCCTCCCCCTCCTCCCCCTTTCCCTCAGCTCCACTGTCTCTGCGATCAATGTCTCAGTGAATACAAATCACCATTGCTGCAAAAAAAAAAACACAATCGTACAAATATATAAATAAATGAGCAAACTAATTATTAATAAAATGTTCATTCACAGCCATGTTGTTTTTTGGATGTTTTTTTATTAATTGTTATATGGAATTAGTTTTTTTATTTATATATTTGCACAATTGTGTGTTCTTGCAGCACTGGTGATTTGGATTCACTACGCAGGAGTAGGGCCATCGTAGAATTATGAAATTTTCTGAATTGTTTTATGAAATTTTCTGTACTTTATGTATTTGCTTTATTTGCACAATGAGCTTGAGGTTTCTTGCAGCACCGGTGATTGGGACTCACTACCCAGTAGGTTATTTTATAATATTTCAGTTAATGGAAACTACACACGTCATATTCACACTATAATACTTGTTGCAGCACCGTGCACTTGGGATCAATACCCATTAGGGTTTTTTTTTTTAACCTTTTTGAATCTTTTCTATATATATATATTTTGGTTTATATATAGATATACCAATATATATATATATATATATATATATATATATATATATATATATATATATATATAGCTGCACAGTGCTGCAACAAGTATTATAGTGTGAATATGACGTGTAGCTCCCATTAACTGAAATATTATAAAATCCCACTCCTAATGCCTATGATGGCTAACCTGTGTAGAAAAGATGTACACCCCTATTTTCAGGTTGTCCGGTCGTGTTATTCCCAGTGTGAACCAGTGGTGTATGCAGGGGAGAGGAAGGAGCACCAACAGGAATCTATATTTGATGTCAACACTCCGGGCTTTACCAGTCATTGACGAGCACGCTCTCCTCTCCCCTGCAGCCACCGCTGGCTCACACAGGGGATCATGTAACCAGACTGGAGCTAGCTGTAAATAGGTAAGTCTGCGAGTCAGGGGGGGGAGCAAATTACCCCAGGCACTGACAACCCACGCTACGCCACTAGTGTGAGCGCAGATACAACCGGCCCTTTGAGGGCAACCAAACTGTTGATGCGGCCCCCGATGAATTTGAGTTTGCCACCCCTGGGCTAGAACATCAATCGCAGCTAACTCCTGAAAATTTGCTGTAAATTAGCGGTAAATTTGCACCTCACACAGGACAAAAAACTGTGAACCTAGCCTAACCGTATATTGATTGCTTTACGCAAAAGTTATGGGCCCAGATTCACGTACATCTGCGCATTATTGGACCGGCGTAGCGCACCGCCTTTACGTTAGACTTGCGCAATTTTGCCGCGTAATCACCCTATTCTCGTAGCTTTTGCGCATAAAATTGCGCATGTGTAACGTTATTTCAGAGGCGTAAGGCGGAGTAATACAAATTGGGAAGGACGTGGGCGTGTTACATTGAAATGAGCCGTGACCCCATGCAAATGAAGGGCCGGCCGGCTCGCGCATGCGCGCTTGAAGGAGACCATGGTCAGCTCCGCTGTGCGCATGCTCACAACTCAGGAGCGGCGCAATCAGTGAAATTGGAAATGGACTAGGGCAACTTTGTGAACTACGCAAACAGCATAAATAGACAGACACAAACGCACTTGCATTGCAAAAGTACATCCCTTTGTCCCTTCCCATTTAACCTAGTGCTTTTGTCCTGTTGTTCGTTGCGGTGTGTTTTGTATTTGTCAGATTAGTGTTCTGTGTGATCAAGTGTTTGTTAGTAGATCTTTGAAAGTGTTTTTTGATAAGTGTTTGAGAGACTGTTTGTTTGTTTGATATATTTCTGTTCGTTTGTTTTCTTGCTGATTTTTTGCTGTTTGTTTTTGTGACTGTTTCTTGCTGAGTGCTTGTGTGATTTTTTGGGTGTTAGTTTTCTCTTTGTGTGTGTTCTTGCTTGATTGGTTGTGCTTGTTTTTGTGACTGATTTTTGTTGACTGGGAGTGTTTTTTTTTGGAAGTATGACAGAGAGAAAGCGAAAGCTCAATTTTACTATGGGGGAAAAAATAATTCTTGCCCGGGCCATAACGATTATGGGCGTTTCCTCCACGGCCCGGACAGTGCCAACACCACCCCGGCCAGGAGGAGGGAGATTTTGGACCTCATCACTGAGCAGGTCAATTCAGCGGGGGAGGGGGAGACACGGACCCGGTCTGGGATTGACAAAAAAATTAATGACCTCCGGCGTCTGGTCAAACAGAAGCTGTCCAAAATGCATGCCCATGCCAGGGGCACAGGAGGGGGCCAACCATGCCGTATTAGGCTGACAGCGGAGGAGCGTGCGGTGGCCCTGACCTTTCATCGGCATAAAGTTGAGGGCCTGCCCGGCTTTGACTGAAGTCCGGAGCCCGTGGTGCCAGGTAAGTATTTTTTTTAATATCAGGAGTGTAGCATGTGTGGGGGAGGGGGTGAAAGGGAATATGTGGCAAGTGTGTGGATCCTCCAACCTGTGAATGTTTTGTGTCATCCACAGATGTGCAGGAGGGTGCAGGGCCATCTGGCCTGACCACACCATCCCCAGGACAGCAGCCTAATGAGGCCCCCCCAACAAGGCCGGAGTTCAAGAGGTTCAAGAGGAGGAGGAGAATCATGAGGAGGAGGAGTCCATGTCAGGCACTGGACTTTTGGTTTTTGAGGACTCTTCCCCTCTGGCTGGCAGCAGGCAGCCCTCCCTAAGGGGGAGCCCCCCCTCCTCCCCCAACATGGCTCCCCTCCCAAGGGCCTCCCCTTCTCCCCGGCTACAAGCATCAGCTGGAGGCAGGATTTCGTCCCAGAACACCAGGGGGGTGGCCGATCTCCTGCCCGCCACTCTGAGAAGGGACCAGGCCCTTCAGACCCGCCATCTGGGACAGGTCAGCCAGACATTGGTGCGGATGGAGGAGAGCCTGTCCTCCATCAAGGATACGCTGGGGAACCTGGACTCCCACTCCCGGGCTTTCACAACCTGCCTAAACGACCTGCAGACTACATCAGCAGGCGTTGGGCAGGATGTGAGGGCCCTTACCCAGGCTATCCAGGCCAACACGGCAACACTTGGTGCTGCCCTGGACAGAATAGCCGTGGCCTTGGAGGGCAGGCCGCCAGGTGGGCAGAGATCAGGGGCTGTTCCTCCTTCCCCGGTTTTCCCCCTCCCCCATGAGTCTCCCCTGAGGAGCCGGGGCCGTGGCCGGGGGCGCCCCAGGTGTGGCTCACGTAAAGGGCAATAATTTATTTTTTCCCCTTTTTTGATATTTTTTTTTTTTTGCTGGAAATTTTTTGATTTTGATGGTCATTTTTATTTATTTTTTATTTTTTTGGGGGTTGTGAATGCTGTTTGAATGTGGGGGTGACATTCCTGCCGGAAAAGGGGTGTCACCCTCAATTTTGGTGGAGAAGGGTTCCCCAGGACCAGGGAGAAGTGATCCCCAGGTCCATGTGAATGGTGTATGAATGTACAGTGACATAATAGGAAGCTTGGCGTGACGTTGCTGCTCACAAGTCCTGCATGGTGGACTGGTGCCAATCCAATTTGATGAAGATGTGGGGTGTGTGTGCTAGGGACCACAGTGGTGTGCATGCATGCATTCTCATTGTGCCATGATTAATGTGTGTGTTTAACGTGCAAAGATGCCCAATGTGAGTTGTCTCCTGGCTGCTCTTCCCTCAGAAGACGGGGTAGCCTCGGTTAGGGGGGGATTGTCTGGTTCAGGGGTCAGGTCATCACGTAGGTCAATCTGCAGGCCCTTTCTTACTGCGAAGTTGTGCAGCATGCAACATGCACCGATGATCTGGCACACGAAGTTTGGGGAATACAAGAGGGTACCCCCAGACTTATCCAGGCATCGGAAACGTGACTTCAGGAGGCCAAAGGTGCGCTCCACCACTGCTCGTGTTTGGGCATGTGCTTGATTGTATCTTTCCTCTCCTGGGGTTTGGGGGTTCCGGATAGGAGTCATGAGATGGGGTCCCAGTGGATATGCAGAGTCACCTGTAAGGGAAAAGACAGGAGGATGTTAGTCATGCATGTGCCCCTTGTGATGTGTGCATCATGGGAGGGGATAGTCATGCCTGCCACCCATGTCACTCACCAACCAGCCAGGTGTCCCCATACACGATCTGATCGAATTCCATTCGGATGTGGCATTGATTGTATATGTAGCTGTCATGGCTGGACCCTGGGTGTTTGGCACGGACGTGCCATATGAGGCCTTGGGCATCGACTATCACCTGTACGTTGATGGAATGCCAATGCTTCCGATTGCAGTACATGTGCTCTGTCTCCTGGGGGGGCTGGAGTGCCACATGTGTGCAATCAATGGCCCCCACAGTGCGTGGGAATCTGGCAATTCTGTAGAAATCTGTCATTGCCTTCAGCCGCAGGTCCTCAGTGGTGGGTTTGATGATTTGGTTGGCCATGCGTCTGAGGATTGCAGGGACAACCTGGTGCACACATCTGCTCATGGAGGATTGTGACATCCCAGCCACCACTCCACTTGTACGCTGAAAAGAGCCACTGGCAAGGAAATGGAGTGTTGCCATGACCTTGACCAGTGGCTGCACTGCATGTGAGCGTTGTGTTGGGCTGGTAATGTCCTCCTGCAGGGTTGTGGTTAATTCCAGGATGACATGAGGGGTGAATCTGAAGATGTGATACACCTCTGAATCACTCATGCCAAACAGGTCTATGCGGGTGCAGTATATCCTCTCCCGTGCCATCCTCCGTGCCCTCATCCTTCTTTGTTCATCTAAAGTCAGTAGTATAGCTATGTGCGACGATGCCCCTGGCATGTTGGCATACAGATTGTTGTGCAACACGTGTGACTGCTGAGCTCCTCACTAACAGTGTTGCTTTATCTAACAAGAAGACTTTTTTTCTCTTTTTAGACCAGCTTTTATATGCTCTAATTTTAGACAGGACATTTTGCTGTTGCGCACACTGCGTCGCCTGCGCTGCCCCAACGTTCTTTTGTGGATCCCCGTAAGTCCCTCATTAGCATATTTGACTAGCAAATCAATGGTCTGTCTATCACAGTTTTGCGCGGACGGATGCGCCTGTCTAACGAAATTACGCCGGACCAAAAAAAGTAGATTTCTTGCGTATCTCGTTTTGGGGATGCCGTGCATCGAAACGCACGCGCACATTTAGACTTACGCACGCGCATCCCCTGTTGCGCAGGCGTAATCTCTCTGTGAATCTGGGCCATGGCATCTAAAAAAAAAGAGAATAGATTTATGGCATTTTTATTATTATTATTATTTTTTGGTAGTAATGGAGGCCATCAGCAATTTTTAGCGGGGCTGCGACATTGCGGCGGACAGATCAGACAATTTTGACACTTTTTGGGAACCATTGACATTTATACAGTGATCAGTGATAAAAATGCACTGATTACTGTATACATGTCAATGGCTGGGAAGTGGTTAACACTAGGGGTGATCAAGGGGTTAAATGTGTTCCCTTAGAGGTGTTTCTAACTGTGGGGGGATGGGACTGACTTGAGGTGGGGAGAGATCGCTGTTCCTAATCTCTAGGAACAGCAGATCTGTCTCTCCTCCCCTGTCAGAACGAGGATTTGTCTGTTTACATTGACAGATCCCTGTTCTGGCTCTCTTTCCCGCGATCATGGGTGGCCATCAGACATCACGACCCCCAAAATTTTAAGTGTTTATGCTTGACCTCATATTATTTGATTTTGGTAAATCTAAAGGAAAATTGTACAAGAACACTGTATAATGTATGGCCAGTTTATGACCAGCTTAACCACTTCCGGTCCACCCGTCGTCATTATACGTTGGTATTTGGGCGCTGAATACCATTGTTTTGGCAGCAGATAGCTGCCATAACCCTGGTATATTCTTAAACGGCGGGTGGTTCGCTTTCCAATAAAGACAATAAATAAATCGCCTATGGAGATTTTTAAGGGTCAAAATTTGTCGCCATTCCACAAATGTGCGCAATTTTGAAGCATGACATGTTGGGTATCAATTTACTTGGCATAACATCATCTTTCACAATATAAGAAAAAATTGGGCTAGCTGTACTGTTTTCTTATTTTCTATTTAAAAAAAAAAGTTTTTTTTCCAAAAAATTGCATTTATAAGACACTGTACAAATACGGTGTGACATAAATTATTGCAATGACCGCCATTTTATTCTCTAGAGTGTCTGAAAAAATATATATAATGTTTGGGGTTTTAAGAAATTTTCGAGCAAAAAAAAACAAAGATTTTAACTTATCAACAACAAGTTTGAAAAATTAGTCCTTTTTTCTATATCAATGCATTCTATGCATTAACCACTTTAAGACCGGGCCTTTTTTCAACCTTGTTGTTTACAAGGCAAAATCTTTTTTTTTTTGTGCTATAAAATTACTTAGAACCCCCAAATGTTATATTTTTTCTTTCTAATACCCGAGAGTAGAGAATAAAATGGCACAATAAAAGTGCACTTTGGAGTTGATTTACTAAAGGGAAATCCACTCTGCACTGCAAGTGCACTTTTAAGTGCAGTTGGTGTAGATGGCTGTAGATCTGAGGGGAAGCTCTGAAATTAGGGGAAGCTCTGCTGATTTTATCATCCAATCATGTGCAAGCAAAAATTCTGTTTTTTTTTCCTTGCTTGCCTCCCTCAGATCTACAGCGACTGCACTCAAAAGTGCACTTGTAGTGCAAAGTGGATTTGCCTTTCGTAAATAACCCCCTTTGTTTAAAAAGATACACCTTTTTTAATTAAATATTAAGACAACAGAAAACTTAGCCCAATTTTTTTTATATTGTTAAAGATGATGTTACACCGAGTAAATTGATACCCAACATGTCCCGCTTCAAAGTTGCGCCCGCTCGTGGAATGACAACAAACTTTTACCCTTAAAAATTTCCATATGCGACCTTTAATTTTTTTTTTACAGGTTGCATGTTTTGAGTTACAGAGGAGATATAGGGCTGCATGACAGGACCTCTTAAATATGAGATCTGGGGTCAAAAAGACCTCATATCTCAAATTTACACTAAAATGCAATAATAATAGAAAATGTAATTTGAAAAAAAGAAATGTTGCTTTAAGAGCTATGAGCGGAGGTGATGTTTTGATTCCGCTTCCGCCCTGCATTGGTATGGAGCCAGGTGAGGGCCATCTTCCCCTCACTAAGTTCCATACCTAACACGGAGAAGGATCCGATCGCACCAGACGCCGCCGCTGGCTACGGTAAGTGGCGGAGGGCACCAGAGCGTGGCGGGAGGGAGCCTCCTCCCACCGCTGATAAAATTGATCTTGCAGCGAATCCGCTGTAGAGACCACTTTTATCTGAAAGAGAACCACTCGCTCTTGAAGAGGATACTGGGGTTATGGTAGATAGCTGCTGCCATAACAACAATATTCCTATTCAAAGTACCGCTGCATAATGACGACGGGCGGTCTGTAAGTGTTTAGGATAAAAAGACTTCTGTGTGCAGCAGTCCCCCTCAGCACCCCCCCAATACTTACCCGAGCCCCATCTCGATACAGCAATGTTTTCTCGGCTGCCCAGGACTCTCCCTCCTTATTGGTTGAGACAGAAGCGTGGCACAATTGGCTCCCACTGCTGTCAATCAAAGTCAGTGAGCCAATGAGGTAGAGGTGGTGAGGTAGAACTGTGGTTCCGTGTCTTAATGGACACACAGAGCTGTGGCTTGGCTCGGAAGTCCCCATAGCAAGTTTCTTGCTGTGGAGCAATCGGCAGGAGGGAAGAACTAGGAGTGCCAGCGAGGGACCAGAGAAAAGGAGGATCGTGGCTGCTCTATGTAAAACCACTACACAGAGCAGGTAAGTATAACAGGTTTGTTATTTTAAAATGAAAACAAATTGAGACTTTGGTATCACTTTAAGAAGTATTTAATCAATATCATCTATACTGGAAATCCGGATTCTAGTATAATGGATTTAAAATTACGGTAAACATGAGGGTGTAGTTACTTTTTCTATTTTTGTTAATTTACATCAATGATTTTCATGTGGTCCACCTTCTTTTTCACATGAGTGTATTTCTCAATCTTGTTTTATTTTGTTCTCCCTCCTCATTGGCTGAGACAGTAGCATGACGCAATTGGCTCCTGCTGCTGTCAATCAAAGTCAATGAGCCAATGAGGTAAAGAGAGGGCTGTGCTTGGGGGCCCCAATAGCAAGTTTCTTGCTGTGGAGCACTCGGCAGGAGGGAGGCCCCAGGAGTGCCAGCGAGTGACCTGAGAAGAGGAGGATTGGAGCTGCTCTGTGCAAAACCACTACACAGAGCAGGTAAGTATAACAGGTTTGTTATTTTTAAATGAAAACAAATTGAGACTTTGGTATCACTTTAAGAAGTTTCTAATCAATGTTATCTATAGTGAAAAACTGGATTCTAATTTAAAGGAGTTGTAAAGGATTTTTTATTTTTATTTTTTGCTGAAATGACTGTTTACAGGGTATAGAGACATAATAGTTAACTGATTCCTTTTAAAAATGATTAGAAATAGATAAAAATCAATCATATAATGTACCTACAGTTTTAGTTTTGTTTTTGCATGCTGTTTCCTGCTTCTGTGATGTACAGAGCCACAGAGCCAATACAGGGCAGTGATGGTTTGTAAAACGAAAGTGATTGGTGCTGAGGGGTTTTAGACACACAGTAATCACACCTCCTTGATTAGTGACCACAGAGAGAAAGCTCCCACTGGTTATAAGGAAACAGACAACCAGGAAGTGTGGAGATCAGAGAAGAATTACAGCAACTTGAGAGCGAAAACAAACAATGAGGACATGAAAACAGCACTGCATTAAGGTAAAGGAAGCTATTAAGATAAAAAAAGAATTCCTTTACAAACCCTTTAATGGATTTAAAATGGCGGTAAGTGTGGGGGTGTAGTTACTTTTTCCAAAATCTGCAATTTACATCAACGATTTCCATGTGCCGGACCTTCTTTTTCACATGAGTGTATTTCTCAATCTTGTTTTATTTTGTTCGCTCAGCACAAGTAAACTTTCAATTATTCATAGACAACGAAATCATTACAAGATTATGTGATAGAACCGAGAAAACACCGACTGACTTTGCATTAGAAACGAACACAAAATAGATACGCTTGAACATCCGACTAGTGTAACACCATTACACTTGCGGATCGTAGTTGTAATGACAACTCCGGCCACTAGGTGGCCTTTACGTTGTTTTCTCATTTGCCTATGCAAATGAGGCTACTACGCCGATTCCTGATCGCTTTTACGCCGCCCCGTCGTCGCGTACGTCGTTTTCGTTCGCGTAAGGTTACCCCTGCTTCTATGAGGAGTAACCTTACGAAGTACCGTCGGATGCCATCGGATGCCATGTTAAGTATGGCGTCGGGTCAGCGTCGGCTTTTTCCGTCACTTACGTCGTTTTACTAACTCGTTCACGAATAGGGCATTGCATAGTGACGATCACGTCGTTTTGACGTCGGTTTCAACGGCGCTTTCCCCAGCCGGCGCATGCGCAGTTCATTCGACGCGGGGGCGCGCTTAATTTAAATACAAGCCGCCCCATTTAAATTACGCGGGCTTACGCTGGGCCATTTTCGCTACGCCAACGCAAACTACAGAGCAAATGCTTAGGGAATACGGCACTTGCTCTAGTACGATGCGGCGGCGTAGTGTAAATGGCTTACGCTACGCCAGCGAATTTCTTAGAGAATCTGGCCCATAATAGTTAACTGATTCCTTTTAAAAATGATTAAAAATAGATAAAAATCAATCATATAATGTGCCTGCAGTTTTAGTTTCGTTTTTGCATGCTGTTTCCTGCTTCTGTGATGTACAGAGCCACAGAGCCAATACAGGGCAGTGATGGTTTGTAAAACGAAAGTGATTGGTGCTGAGGGGTTTTAGACACACAGTAATCACACCTCCTTGATTAGTGACCACAGAGAGAAAGCTCCCACTGGTTATAAGGAAACAGACAACCAGGAAGTGTGGAGATCAGAGAAGAATTACAGCAACTTGAGAGCGAAAACAAACAATGAGGACATGAAAACAGCACTGCATTAAGGTAAAGGAAGCTATTAAGATAAAAAAATAATTCCTTTACAAACCCTTAAATGGATTTAAAATGGCGGTAAGTGTGGGGGTGTAGTTACTTTTTCCAAAATCTGGAATTTACATCAACGATTTCCATGTGCCGGACCTTCTTTTTTACATGAGTGTATTTCTCAATCTTGTTTTATTCTGTTCGCTCAGCACAAGTAAACTTTCAATTATTCATAGACAAAGAAATCATTACAAGATTATGTGATAGAACCGAGAAAACACCGACTGACTTTGCATTAGAAACTAACACAAAATTTTGGGTGTGTAGAATTTTTTATTTTTTTTCCCCTTTCTAACTCTTCATCACTGTGCAGAATTTTAGCTCTCAATGTTTGATCTTCATTTTACTCACATCATTACCCAGGTACCGCTTGATATAACTTGATTAGCTCCCTCCCCAGTCATGATTGGTAATTAAAATAGGCATTAAAATTAGTCACTTAGCAATTTTGCTGTTCAATTGGCAATTAAATTACTTAATTGCAATTACGGTCCTAATTTTAATTGGCAAAATGATAGATGTAGATTTAAGATAATATGTATAAATACTTTAATAAGTGTCTATATAAGGACGCTTTAATTGCTTAAGTTCATGCATATGTTTTTCACCTAAACTTTAAACTGAGGTGAAAACACACTTTTAGTGTTTTTTTTGAAATGCAAAGAAACATTGCGAGGAGTGCGTCTTTAACCATGTTATTGCCTGAAAATGGGAACATTGTAATAATGTTATCAGTATGTCTTTTTTTTGTATTGGTTTAGTAGCCAGTGTGTTCTAAGGTACTATACCGTACACATTGTCAGTGGAATAAAACTCGCTAATCTGATGCAGTTCTATTCAGTTACCTACAAGTACATCCTGCTGAGTCTGTCTACATAAAATTCAGATTAATAGACAAACAATCATGACGTAGTTGTTGCATAAATTTGAATATTCAGCATTCAAACAGGATTATTATACCTGCCTTACTTATTAACCCCTTCCATACAGGGCATTTTCACCCCCTTCCTGCCCAGACCAATTTTTAGTTTTCAGCGCTGTTGCACTTTGAATGACAATTGTGCGGTCATGCAACACTGTACCCAAATGAAATCGTTATGTTTTTTTCCCCACACAAATAGAGCTTTCTTTTGGTGGTATTTGATCATCTCTGCGGTTTTTATTTTTTGCGCTATAAACAAAAGAAGAGCGACAATTTAAATAAAAAACCACAGGGGGCCAGATTCACATACACTTAATATTGCGCTGCGTAATCGAAATACTCTACGCTGCCGTATTTTACCAGGCTCTACACCCAATTCTGGTAGATTTTTGCCCGTACGCTACGGCGGCGTAGTCTATTTCTCGCCGCGTAATCGAAATACGCGATTAGGGGGCGTGAAGCATTTAAATTAAGCGCGTCCCCGCGGCGATCGAACTGCGCATGCTCCGTTCAGAAATTTCCCGCCGTGCATTGCGCGAAATCACGTCGTTACGTCATTCGTTGTTTGAGTAGCGTCGTTTATGAACATTCCTATTCCCGGGCGACTTACGTAAAAAATAATAAAAGACGTCGGAAAATGTAGAAATTCGACGCGGGAACGACGGCCATACTTAACATGGGCTGTTTAATATTAGAGCAGCAAAAAGCTGGTATAGTGTTACGCAAATAAAAGATGACTAAAGGTGCCGTAAGAGATTGCGAATGAATGTCGTAATTTCGGGGATCGCCGGCAAAAGCTCATTAGCATACCCCGACGTGGAAAACTACGGGAAGTCCACCCAGTGGCCGCAATTTTATTGCAGCGTAGATCCGAAGGCGTACGAACACGTAATCCAGTCGAATTGAAGCCCACAGCCGTCTATTCATGGTTTGAGGTTTTCGACTAGCTAAAAAACGTGCGTAATTTGAAATTACTCCAGTCTAACACCAGTTAGACAGGAGTAAGGGCTCTGTGAATCTGGCCCAATATTTTTTACTTTTTTATTTAATAAATATCACAATTTTTTTTTTTACTTTTTTTTTCCTCAGTTTAGACCGATACGTATTCTTCTATGTATTTTTGGTAAAAAAAAAAACACAATAATCGTATATTGATTGGTTTGCGCAAAAGTTATAGCGTCTACAAAATAGGTGATAGATTTATGGCATTTTTTTTTTTTTTTATTAGTAATGGCGGCGATCTGCGTTTTTTTTTTGTGACCGTGACATTGCGGCGGACATATCGGACACTTTTGACACGTTTTTGGGACCATTCACATTTACACAGCGATTAGTGCTATAAAACTGCACTGATTACTGTGTAAATGTGACTGGCAGGGAAGGGGTTAACACTAGGGGGCGCTGAAGGGGTTAAAATGTTCCCTAAAGTGTGTTCTAACTGTAGGGGGAGGGGAACTTACAGGGGAGGAGATCGATGTGTGTTCCTCTGTACTGGGAACACACATCAGTGTCCTCACCGCTGACAGGAGGTGGATCTGTGTGTTTACACACACAGATCCACACTCCTGCCGTGATCGGCGGTAATCGTAGGTGCCCGGCGGCAATCGTGCCCGTCGGGCACGCATGCGGGATTGCGAGTGGTGGCGCGGGTGCGCGTGCCGCCGGCGGCACACGTGCACGCCCTAGAACGCCAGGAACAAAGGACGTCTTATGATGTCCACTTTGATCGGCGAGGGGTTGCAAAAGGCAACATGAAAAAACAAAACAAGAAAACAGGCAAGCAATAAAATAAACTTACTTATCTGCTTGTAGTCTTCTGTGGCATGTAAATTTAGCTTCACATGTGCAGCTCGGGTTACATTGTTGGTATAGTCCCTGCGTGTCGAGATGACTGACTCTTGTGCATGCGCAGGAGGTACATCACCCCACACTGGCCGATTACTGCCCCTAAAGTGCTTCTCCACACAACCCTCTTAGCTGCTGGTACACCTTGTTTGCCTCCTATGCTCTTTTGCTTTGGAGGGGGAATGACGGGGGAAGCCCCCATTTGTGACCACCTTGGGAGATGCAATCACATATTTTTGGTAGATATTTAATATATTTGATATTTGGTAGAGATTTAAAGTGGATGTCCGCTCAAAAAAAAAAAAATATTAAAAGCCAGCAGCTACAAATACTGCAGCTGCTGACTTTTAATATTAGGACACTTACCTGTCCTGGATTCCAGCGTCGTCCACAGCAGAGGAGGCAACCAGGAAGTGAAGCGCTCCAGCGTTCCCTACAGCACATGCGGGAGGTGACGACATGCCCGCATTCTGCCCAAGAATGCTGGGCCGGAAGTGGGTGCAAATACCTGTATTTAGACAGGTATCTGTATTTAGACAGGTATCTGCACCCCCCTCCCCCCTGAAAGGTGTCAAATGTGACACCGGAGGGGGGGAGGGTTCCGATCAGCGTGAGTTCCACTTTAGGGTGGAGCTCCGCTTTAAGAAAAAATATGATACTGTAATATTCCCTGAAGAAGAATGCTCTAGCATTTGAAACGCGTCGGATCCCCCGTCTCTTCTACTCACCACTCCAATTGGTGATGTGTATTTGACAAGGAACAGTGTCTTTTCAGCATCTAGAATTACATTTTCATTCATATTTTTAATGTTTGTATATTAGGACGGTGAGCTAATTGAGTCTTTCTTATGTAGCGCTAACCCCCCCAGGGGCCGCTGGTTAGATGTGGGATCGGCATAAGTTAAGTTACCATTGATGTGTCTAGGGAAATTGATGGTAGCAACCTGTGAGAGCAGTAACGGAATGTCCAAGCCAAGAAATTACGTTTTCTAAGTGCTTTATTTTCGGTCAAACACGACCAACATCAACTTGAGGTAGACAGGATAGGTTGATGAAAGAAAATGAACCTTGTAACATCAGGCTTTGGATAAGTAAGGCAATCCTACCTTCAACGGTAGTATCTATCATGTCGCCACTCTAGCCAGAGTGGGTGAAGTGCCCCCGGACAGACCCCTCTCACAGGCCTGGCAGCCGAAGTGTCACTTAAAGCCTCTGGGAAAGGAACAAGTCTCTGCCACCGACTTGGCTCCAATTAAATTAGGATTTTAAGATGGAAACCTCTCTCACAGGCCCAATGTTAGCAACGTAGAGTTGTAGAGCAAATTCTCCCAGTAAGTATTTTAGTAGAGGTTCTGTCAGCGTCTGGTAACCAGATCCCCGATGGTTCGTTCAAGCCCTGTTGGATCACCTGCCTCCGGGTTCTCCTCAGACCGATCCCCCATCGAACAGCACCCAGCTTGGGATCTTCTCAGTAGAAGTGGGAACCCAGTAAGTCACTTGGGTCCCTGACAGCATCAATTGCCTTGAGCAAGGAAGCCCAAAGTTCGTAGCTCCGCATAGTGTAGGCCCAGGCCAGGTAGGCCATAGTGGCAGCCTTGTGGTGTGCGCGCACCCTGAAGGTGGGTGCCGCACCTGCGACCCGCTGCGGGTAGGAGACCCGGGTAGAAGACCCGGACAAAAGGCGCCCGCATCAGATATACCCTCTCCCAGCATGCCCAGCAAGGGAAATACTCCTCTGATTGGCTGCTGGGGAAAGGAGGCTCTGTTCTGGAACCTCTCTGGCGCCATCTGCTGTCCAAGGATGGTAACATATCCTCAGCACAGAGAATGGGACCACAAGCAGCCCAGCTCCGAAACGCAAATTTAGGGAATTAACATGGATGAGAGCAAGGTAACTCTCTCATCCCCCCACTAAATTAACAATAGCGCCCATAACTGACAGTAGGGGGCGCTACAGTTATTAAATGATGTAATACATTTATATTATTCTATTTTTTTCTGGTTATTTGTTGCCTTAAAGATCCCATCCAATAGGTTATTTCTAATTTTAACTTACAGGGGATGATGGCAACTACATGTTTCTTTACATGAGTTGGTTCTTTTTCAAATACTTCTGGAGAGATGGGGCAGATGAAAGCTTTGTCAAGGGGAGTATTGTGATCTCCATAAGATGTAATAGAACCCACACTAATACATTACTTAGTATGCATGCACTCAGTGGCATAGCGTGGGTTGTCAGCGCCTTGGGCGAGGCAAGTAATTTGCGCCCCCTGACCCATGGACTTACCTATTTTCAGCTAGCTCCAGTCTGGTCACATGATCTGCTGTGTGAGACAGCGGTGGCTGTAAGGAAGAGGAGAGCATGCTTGATAATGACTGATAAAGCCTGGAGTGGTGACATCATGCATATGTTCCTATGTCTCATCTGTTGTTGGCGCTCCCTCCTCTCCACACTCGTGACAGCGCCCCTCTAAATTTTGTGCCTGGGGCGGTGGCCCCACTCGCACCCCCCACGCTACGCCACTGCATGCACTTGAAAAAATACATCTGATGCTAGGTCCAATTTAAGTTAATGGCAGAGGACCAGATCCAGGGTATTAGTAGGGGAATCCCATCTCCAGAATCCCTGACCCATTGGTGTGTACCCAAAACTGTGGAATAATTTTCAGGCTGACTTACCCTTTAAAAACAGGAAGTCTACTGTAGATACAAAAAATCATACGTCCACAATCACAGCTTTAACTCTTATGTCTTCATTCCTGACAAGCTTCTGAAACCTCCGGGCAATGTTTCTGAGTGAAAAGAATGAAATTTCCCCAAAGCAACTTGTAATACTTGCATGCTTACTGGTCCTTTAAATAGAATCTCCATTTTAGTGTCTTCCTAAAACCATCACAGCAAGTATAATCGGCTCTTTAATCTGTATGACAGCTCATTTAAAAAAAAGATAAGATGCTTTAAATACATGACGTGCTTGTACGGGCTACAAATTAGACATGAAATCAATGTGGCGTAAATACGGACATGTAACTGTCATACTGAGTCGTGTTACGTCAACAGCTAACTATCTACACTTGTACAGAAGCAAATTTTTTTTCAAGAATGTCGTCTGCTGTAATGTGATCGTCAAAAAAATGTTCCAGCAAAATTGGGGTAAGCTGTTGCCAGAAAGGCGGCATTGTATTGTCAACATTTTCAAGCGATTATGATGTTTGTTACGCTAAGGTCATGATCCTAGAGGGTTAGCTATCGTGTTTACATACTCATGATTTCAAGGTTTTTATATGGGGTGGCGAAGTGACTTAGTTGTATAGTTTCAGTTATAATAATGTTGGTAATGACAAATTTCATATTCCATTTCAGAACAAGTCAATCTCGTGGTATTCAAGTAGGAATTGCTACAACATTGATTGAATGGTAATATTTGAAAGTTGGTAATGGCAAAGGCATGTGTATTACAGGACCACAGAAAGGTATTAGGGCAGAGGAAACCTGAAAATGACCAAAAAAGCAGACTCCTGACTTATGCCGCGTACACACGATCGGACATTCCGACAACAAAGCCGCGGATTTTTTTCCGACGGATTGTTCGCTCAAACTTGTCTTGCATACACACAGTCACACAAATTTTGTTGGAAATTCCGAACGTTAAGAACGCGGTCACGTACAACACTACGACTAGCCGAGAAAAATTAAGTTTAATGATTCCGAGCATGCGTCAAATTGATTCCGAGCATGCGTAGGATTTTTGTGCATCAGAGTTGCATTCAGACGATCGGAATTTCCGACAAGAACTTTTGTTGTCGGAAAATTTGAGGACCAGCTCTCAAACATTTGTTGTTGGAAATTCCGACAGCAAATGTCCAATGGAGCATACACACAGTCGGAATATCCGACCAAAAGCTCACATCGAACATTTGTTGTCGGAAATTCCGACCGTGTGTACGCGGCATTAGAGTCAACACAGAAGATAGGTATTTAAGATGGAACCGGCACTCTGTACTCTTTAGACTGCAGCAGTTTTTAGGCAGTACACTTCCCCACTTAAATAAGCCTCCAGAACCCCTTGCAATGTTCTCTGGCACTAACCTCTACCTGGCTATCCAGCAGACTCTTTAGCAGCAGCATTTGTATCCCTGGAACTCAAATCCAAGTAGTCCCAGATTCCTTAGGCCTTTGATCCAGGCCTCTATCAAAAGCTTTACTCAGGCAGCAGGTCTGGAAGGCATTGGCCTTAAACACATAACCTTAGCTGCTGGCAGCAGTGCAGGGTGCAAAGAAAGCATCCAGATGGTCACCCCAAATGTAACCCAGAATTGTTGTATCTTCTTGCTCTATTGCCAGGGACACTCCCCAACAGCAACCAGAAGCAAACAATGAACTGTGCTTACGAAAAATCCAATTAAAGAAGAACTATAACAATCCATATTTTGGCCCAGCACCACTAAATTGAAACTAGGGACAAGTGGCGGCCAGTCCACAAGGTGGCACCGCCCCCCTAGTTTGCATGCAGGGAGATGGACTAATAGCTTTATGTGAGGTCTGTCATTTTTTTTTTACAAGCACGTGATTAGAGCCCGAGGCTCTAATTGGCTTTTAAAAAGTTGTCCACTTGTGATTCTAACGAATCAATATTCACCATCGGTTTCCAGCTTCTCGTCCTAGCCAATCAGGGCAGGCGGTGGATCTAATAAAGACTGGGTTAGCTGGGTGGAAGCAGGGGAAGCCACGGCGCCTGATATCCGGGGAGCCGTGACAGCTGAAAGGCTCTGTTTGTGGGGTGAGTGCGGACCTGGAGGGGTTTGTTTGCTTCACAAAAAAATGTTAAGCACCATCCGCCACTGCTAGGAACACTATTGCTTAAAGTGACACTAAAGGTTCATACTTACATGTCATACTTACCTCCATTGTGCAGTTCATTTTGCACAGAGTGGCCCTGATCCTCCTGTTTTAGGGTCCCACGGCGGCTGTCTCGGCACCTCCCCGCAATAGATAACCCTCTGGGAAGCTCTCTCCCGAGGGGGTTACCTTGCGAGCGCGCTCCCGTGTCATACACTCGGCATCCTAAGCCACCGAGTGTATGACTCGGCCACGCCCCCGAGCGTCCACGTCATTGGATTTGATTGACAGCAGGGTTCAAACATATGTGACTGTCAACCTGGTGACTGGCTGATGCAGCACTGAACACTACATTTTGGGTGGCAGGCAGGGCTTTTTTTCTGGGGGAACTTGGGGGAACTCAGTTCCACCACCTTTGACTCAGACCCTTTGGTGCTTGCTCACCACAATCACTTGTGAACACAGAAGTCTGGTTTCTGTGTTTACAAGTGACTGCTTTGTAACCCCCTGAACTCTGCACACTGTATGTAATGCAATTCTGGTATTTAATGCCCCTTTAAGACCCTTCTACTGTTTGTGAAATCTGAACGGGTCGTGGTTGAGTTCCTGCACCTATTTTCTGAGAAAAAAAGCTCTGGTGGCAGGAGACCCTCAGATTTAGACCATAGCCATTGGACAAGCAGACAGGTGAAGCATTGGGCACTACAGGGTGCCTGCTATACAGATTAAGCCTAACTTTAATTTATTTCACTAGGTTATAGGTTTACTTTAATGCTGAAAACCAGTTGAAGATTCTTTGTCACACTGCCAATGCCAGGTAAAGTGACAGTCTCTTTAAAGCCTACTACCTACCCATTTATACTTGCTTCATTGTGCTTGCTCATCATTTAGTTGCTCTTGGAGTCAAACTGTGTGCAAGCTTCATGCCAGTTGGTCCTAATGCTTACACAAGGTTAACCTTCCTTTAGGTGACTATAGATCTGTAACCTGCCAAATGATTTGTATTTCTATCCCATTATGTGACCTAGGACATTGCTTTTTTGCACTTGAGTTAAGTGATACAGTTTGTTTCCATCACCTTGCACTGATTCTCCATTGGGGTGATGATATAAAGTATATATAAACCCTCGCCACATAAAACAAACCCATTCAGTTTAAAATAGAGATGAAAGGCAAAACATTTGTGTATACAGTAAAAACTTTACTAAACCATTTTTCCCCTTTTTCATAAGTGATCACATGACCTCTGTCCTCATCTGCATGGGGAGCTCATAGCACTAGGGAAGGAGAAACAGCATCACACTGGTCTCTCCAAGTGAATGGCTGTGTAAGGGGGGAGGAGTGGGTTGGTATGTCAGGACAAGTCTGTTCAATATTGGCGAGCAGGCTGATTTTTAAGCACAACCAGGAAACTGACCACTAGGGATGAGCTCCGGCGTGTTTGTACAGTCCATGTGCAGAGCCCGCCAGGAAGTCTCCACAGCGCTGCGCTAATCACAGCCAGGGAGACATTGTCCCGATGCTCGCGGCAGAGATCGGGAAATGTCTCCCTGCCTGTGTTTAGCGCAGCACCGTGAAGACTTCCTGACGGGCTCTGCACGTGGACTGTGCGAAGACACCGGAGCTCAACCCTACTGACCACACTGTGCTCTCCTGCCAAATGTAGTCAGTTTTTGATTGGAAAGCATAGGGACTGACAGGTTCACTAGGTGCCGTATTTATCGGCTTATAGCATGCACAGGCGTATTACATGCAACCTAATTTTAGGAGGGAAGTTTCAGGAAAAAAAACTTCCACAGCCCCCTGCGTATAACACGCAGGCACAGTTTACCCTCTATTTTCAGGGTAAAAAAGTGAGTGTTATACGCCAATAAATACAGTAGTTCACAAAAAGGAAGCAATACAACTAGGACCGGAGACCAAGTACACGGTATATCAGGAATTTGAAAATTTAGCATATTCTTTAACTAATGTAACATTCTTTAAAGGGTTTTGTAAAGGATTTTTTTAAAATCTTAATAGCTTCCTTTACCTTAATGCAGTGCTGTTTTCATGTCCTCATTGTTCGTTTTTGCTCTCAAGTTGCTGTAATTCTTCTCTGATCTCCACACTTCCTGGTTGTCTGTTTCCTGATGACCACAGTACTGGGAGCTTTCTCTCTGTGGTCACTAATCAAGGAGGTGTGATTACTGTGTGTCTAGTTTCTAGTTTCGTTTTCCAAACCATCACTGCTCTGTGGCTCTGTATGCTCTGTAAGGCAGAGAGGCAGGAAACAACATGCAAAAACTAAACTAGAAACTACAGGCACATTATATGATTGATTTTTTATCTATTTTTAATCATTTTTAAAAGGAATCAGTTAACTATTATGTCTCTATAGACTATACCCTATAAACAGTCATTTCAATAAAAAAAATGTTTTTATTTACAACTCCTTTAACTATAGGAGTGGAGGTAGTCCATTATGCAGGCTGGGGAAGGGGAGGTTCCTCCCAAAATGGGTTCCTGCACTACTGTGATGTCATGTCCCAGGGGGGTGACTCTCCATTGAGCGAACCTTGGACTCTGGACAGTGGCTGTTTCGAAACACTGATGCTGCCTTTCCCTTGTAGAGGCTGTTTGACAGGTGAGGACTCTTTTTCGTAATAACGTATATATCATTTATAATCTCTTTGCATATTTTATGATGGTCACTCTATACCAGTGTGATATGATTATTTTAACTTTACTATTTATTGGTCATTATTTATTATGTATGTTTTATTTGAATTCCACTTTTGCCTGTTGAGGTGTGGTTGAGCACTTAGGGATTGTTTTCTCTTTTCTGTTTCCTTGTATTTTTAATAGCCTAACCAAACACTCCCTGGCATACTCTATGTAATATTTATAAAGACGGTCATATACAGTCAGATCTAGGGTGAACGTTGGACAAAGATATGAAATGTGGCAGCTGTGCAATTGTACTTCTTACCCAAATAATTCTCTTTTTCATTTTTTTATTTTTTTTGCAACATGATCCTTACAATGTAAGATGACATATGGCATATGATTTACTGACTATTTCCACATAAAAATACTGGGCCAGATTCCCAGAGCGATTACGCCGGCGTAACAGGAGATGCGCGGCGTAAGTCTAATTGTGCGCGTGCGTTTTGATGCACGGCATTCCCAGAACGAGATACGCAAGAAATCTACTTTTTTTTGTCCAGCGTAATTTCGTTAGACAGGCGCATCCGTCTGCGCAAAACTGCGCTAGACACACCATTGATTTGCTATTCAAATATGCTAATGAGGGAGTTACGGGGATCCACAAAAGAACGTTGGTGCAGCGCAGGCTACGCGCTGTGTGCAACAGCTAAATGTCCTGTCTAAAATTAGACCATATAAAAGCTGGTATAAAATTAGACAATTCGTCTACATGTCAGATAAAGCAACACTGTTAGTGAGGAGCAGAGCAGTCATACGTGTTGCCCAACAAACTGTATGCCAACATGCCAGTGTCATCCATGCTCATAGCTATACTACTGACTTTAGATGAGCAAAGAAGGAGGAGGGCACTGAGGAGGACACGGGATTTTTTTTTTTTTTTGGAAAACTTTTTTTTTGGCTTATATAAAATTTAAAATGTAATCTAATCTAATACAATATTCTTATCTGATACAAGCCCTTCACTCTTCACTCTTCACGGGAGAGGATATATCACACACGCATAGACATCTATGGCATGAGTGATTCTGAGGTGTCTCGCATCTTCAGATTCACCCCTCATGCCATCCTGGAATTAACCACAACCCTGCAGGAGGACATCAGCAGCCCAACACATGGCACTACCCATGACACCCATGACAGCTACATATACAATCAGAGCCCCATCCCCACAGATTTCGAACAGAACATGTATGGGGACAGCTGGCTGGTTGGTGAGTGACATGGGTGGCAGGCATGACTGCCCCCCCCCCCCATGATGCACACATCACAAGGGACACATGCACTACTAACAAACTCCTGTCTTTTCCCTTCCAGGTGACTCTGCATATGCACTGGGACCCCATCTCATGACCCCATCTCATGCCAGCTCACATTATGCATCTTTGCACGTTAAACACACACATTAATCATGGCACAATGAGAATGCATGCATGCACACCACTGTGGTCCCTAGCACACACACACCACATCCTCATCAAATGGGATTGGCACTAGTCCACCATGCAGGACTTGTGAGCAGCAACGCCACGCCAAGGCTCCAATTATGTCACTGTACATTCATACACCATTCACACGGACCTGGGGATCACTTCTTCCTGGTCCTGGGGAACCCTTCTCCACCAAAATTGAGGGTGACACCCCTTTTCCCACAGGAATGTCACCCCCACATTCAAACAGCATTCACAACCCAAAAAAAAAAATGCCCAGCAAAAACAAAAAATTTCCAGCAGAAAAAAAAAATGACCAAAAAAAAAAAACCAAGCCAAAAAAAAGGGGGGAAAAACAAATTAATGCCGTTGACGTGAGCCACGCCTGGGGCGCCCACGGCCACGGCCCCGGCTCCTCAGGGGAGACTCATGGGGGAGGGGGTAAACCGGGGAAGGAGGAGCAGCCCCTGGTCTCTGCCCACCTGGCGGCCTGCCCTCCAAGGCCACGGCAATTCTGTCTAGGCCAGCACTTAATGATGCCGTATTGGCCTGGATAGCCTGGGTGAGGGCCCTCACATCCTGCCCAACGCCTGCTGTTGTAGTCTGCAGGTCGTTTAGGCAGTTTGTAAGAGCCCGGGAGTGGCAGTCCAGGTCCCCAAGCGTATTCTTTATGGAGGACAGGCTCTCCTCCATCCGCCCCAAGGTCTGGCTGACCTCTCCCAGATGGCGGGTCTGAAGGAACTGGTCCTTTCTCAGAGTGGCGGGCAGGAGATCGGCCAGCCCCCTGGTCTTCTGGGTCGCCTTCCTGCCTCCAGCTGATGCTTGTGGCCGGGGAGAAGGGGAGCCCCTTGGGAGGGGAGCCCTGTTGGGGGAGGAGTGGGGGGGCTACCCCTTATGGAGGGCTGGCTGCTGCCAGCCAGAGAGGAAAACTCCTCCAAAAACAAAAGTCCAGGTCCTGACATGGACTCCTCCTCCTCCTCCTTAAACTCCTCCTCCTCAACCTCCTGCTCTTCAACCTCCTCCTCTTCAACCTCCTCCGAGGACTCCGGCCATGTCGGGGGGTCCTCATCAGGCTGCTGTCCTGGGGATGGTGCGGTCAGCCCAGATGGCCCAGCACCCTCCTGCTCATCTGTGGATGACACAAAACATTCACAGGTTGGAGGATCCACACACTTGCCACATATTCCCTTTCACCCCCTCCCCCACACATGCTACACACCTGATAGGGCCAAAAAACCTTACCTGGCATCACGCCTTCATGACTTGAGTCATAGCCGGGCAGGCCCTCCACTTCTTGCCTATGAAAGGTCTTGGCCACCGCACGCTCCTCCACTGTCAGCCTAACAGGCATGGTGGGCCCCCTCCTGTGCCCCTGGCATGGGCTAGCATTTTGGCCAGCTTCTTTTTGACCAGACGCCGGAGGTCATTGATTTTCTTTTCAAACCCCGACCGTGTCCGGGTCTCCCCCCTCCCGATGCATTCACCTGGTCAGTAATCCTGTCCAAAATCTCTCTCTTCCTGGCCGGGGTGGTGTTGGCACTCTCGGGGCCGTGGAGGAAACGCTCATATTCGGAAATGGCCGGCCAAGAATTAGTTTCTCCCTAAAAGTGAAATTTAACTTCCTCTTTCTCTCCGTCATACTCACTCCCAAACAGTCAGCAAAAATCACGCACAAAATTACGCAGGAAAAATCACTCACAAAAACAAGCAGTAAAAATCAAGCAAGAAAACAAGCAGGAAAAATCAAGCAAGAAAACAAACGAACAAAAAACTAACAACCAAAAACTCTCACAAGCAGTCACCAAAAATCACTCACAAATATCTTCTAAAAAACACTGGATCACACAGTCCACAAATATCACAAAGACAAACCACAACGTAACTAACAACAGAACAAAAGCACCTTGCTGTATAGGGAGGGATACAAAGGGATGTACTTTTGCAGAGGAAGTGCGTTTGTGTCTGTCTATTTATGCTGTCTGCGTAGTTCATGATGTTGCCCTAGTTCACTTCCAATTTCACTGATTGCGCTGTTCCCGAGTTGTGAGCATGCGCACAGAGGTGCTGACATGGTCTGCTTCAAGCGCGCATGCGCGAGCCGGCCGGCCCTTCATTTGCATGGTGTCACGGCTCATTTCAAAGTAACACACCCACGTTCTTCCCAATTTGGATTACTCCGCCTTGCGCCTCAGAAATAACGTTGCGCAGGCGCTAATTTCTGCGTAAAAGCGACGAGAATAGGGTGATTGCGCCAGTCTAACGTAAAGGCGGTGCGCTACGCCGGTCCAATAATGCGCAGATGTACCTGAATCTGGCCCACTGTATTTTATTTAAGTGAATAAATGTTACCTATTATTATATATCATTGTTATAGATTTTAATATAAAAATTGGTGTAAATATTCTGGAGATCAGTGAAAGTGCTCATGTGTGCCTGTAAATAACATTTATGGTAGTCTATAAAACTATTCAATTCTGCCAATGTACTAATGAGTAGAAAATCAATAAATCCCATTGACTGAGGATACGATGGCCTCCCTGTGTCTGAGCTGAGTGCTGGAGATGTTTTCTGTGGCCACCTTCTGGTGAGCGATGGCATTCGGAGTAATCCTTTTGTAATACACCGTGCTTTATTATCAGCACTCAACATCCCGCCGCTGTATAAACTATCGTATTGACTGAAAAATACATTTTTAAAGCATCACTATGCCTAAAACCAATTCAATAAACGTGAAAAACTTTTGTTTTAATTATATTCCTTTAACCTGTTTTAGTTTATAATGGAAACGCAAGTTTTTGTCACTACAGATCCGCACTGCACTGTTACCAGTTAAGGTATTGGCCTGATGCCGCGTACACACGATCACTTTTTGTGATGAAAAAAACGAAACAAAACAACGTTTTTCAAACTTCATTTTCCAAAACGACGTTGCATACACACCATGGTTTTTACAAAATGCTCTAGCAAAGCGCGGTTACGTACACCACGTTCGACGGCACTCTGTTCCATTGAAGCTCCGTCTCATAACTTGCTTCTGAGCATGCGCGGGTTTAAAAACGTAGTTTTCAACGTAGTTTTGCCCACACACGATCACTTTTTATGACACAATAATGACATTTTGAAAAACGACACAAAAAACTCAAGCATGTTCGAAAGTTTTTTTGGTCGTTTTTTTTCATCACAAAAAGTGATCGTGTGTACGCGGCATGATACTTTAGGTGATGCTGTCATTTTTGGGGTAACTAGGCTATTGGTAGTTAAAGCGGAGGTCCAGTTTAAAAAAAATAAAAAAATAAAAGTCAGCAGCTACTAACACTGTAGCTGCTGACTTTTAATAAGTAGACTTACCTGTCCAGGGTGCCCTCGATGACGGCAGCCAAAGCCGAGCAAACGCTTGGGTCTCAGCTGCCCCGCCACCATCCTCGGTGATGGAATCAGGGAGTGAAGCCTTGCGGCTTCACCGCCCAATTCCCTACTGTGCATGCGCGAGCCGCGCGGCGCGACGTGAATGGATGATGTCTCCTGGGACACACACAAGGTCCCAGAAGACACCGCACCCCCATTCCACAGGAGGCAGCCGAGGAGCAGAAGAAAGAAGATAGACCGCGGATCAGGAAGTGGTAGATTAGGACATCTACCTAGCAACAGGTACTTCAGGTATGTAAAAAAAAAATATATATTTTTTTTGCAGCATTTAGAATGTTTTTTTTTCTTGGTGGAGCTCCGCTTTAAAGGGACACTAAAGGTTCAGATTTTTTTTTTACATAACAAACATATCATACTTACCTCCACCTTGCAGTTCATTTTGCACAAAGTAGCCCCTATCGTCCTCTTATGGGGTCCCACGCTGGCTGTCTCGGCTCCTTCCCGTAAGAGATAACCCCCTCTGGGAAGCTCTCTCCCAAGGGGGTAACCTTGCGGACGTGCTCCTGTGTTATAGACTCGGCGTGCATAGCCGCTGAGTGTATGATTTGGCCCCACCCCTGGCGGCCACGTCACTAGATTTGATTGACAGCATCAGGAGCCAATGGCTGTGCTGCTATCAATCTATCCAATGAGGAGCCGATCAGTCATGGAGAGAACCATGCGGGATCGCGCCCACGGAGATTCGGGGCTCAGGTAAGTAAAATAGGGGCTCAGGGAGGTGTAGAGTGCAAGGTGTTTTTTCACCTTAATGCATAGAATGCATTGAAGTAGATGTAAACCCACTCTCATCCTTTCTAAACTACTGCCATGTGCTGATCTATAAGGATATAGATGCCTCCTGCATGTATCCTTACCTGTCAAATGTCTCCCCTCTGTCTGTTATAAGAACTGAAAAATTGCAGATTCTGTGGGTGGATCTGTTGTCTGGAGCTCGGTGGGTGGAGTTGTGATGTCAGTAGACTCCCCGCCCACCTCTACACTCCCCTTACACTGAATTCTGCTATGATCACTAACATCCAGTCAAAATCCAGAAAAGTAACCACATGACTTCAGAAAAGGAGTAGGGGTGGGAATTAAAAAATAATGCCTGTCTCCAGGCTAGTGCATGAGATATGTATATAACCTGTCACTCACAGCAAGGGGGCGGAACGGACTAAGGTTTTTCTCTATAAGTCTGTTTTATTTCACTGAACAATAAAAGAAGGATCGCTCAGAGCTGGATTAACTCTGTGTGGCAAGACTGGACACAGATGATAGGAAATCTTATACTGTACATTGTGACATCAAAGATTTTTTTTTTCCGGGTTTACATCCACTTTTAGGTGAAAAAACACAAAGCTTTACACCCCTTTAAGGGGTGTACTCACTATTGTTGCCAGCGGTTTAGACATCAATGGCTGTGTGTTGAGTTATTTTGATGGGACAGCAAATTGACACTGTTATACAAGCTGTACACTCACTACTTTACATTGTAGCAACGTGTCATTTCTTCAGATGTGAGGGGTGTACTAATTTTTGTGAGATACTGTATATAGCCCCCCAGAATATGTTGATACTACACAAACAAATAAAGCTAAAGTTACAACAATCAAGATTACATTATTAATGGTACTAATGCTAATTCATGCATTCACATAACCCGTCATGGTGAGTAATATGTTTCCTAAAAAGTTGTAGCTGTAGTAAATGAATGGGCTTTTGATTAGCTTCCTGTCTGAGCCCCATGATGACGGGGAGATCACAAGTGAATTATATAACAGTATCTGGGCCGTGTTTCCATTGCAGAGATAGTGAGAGAGCGCACTGGTCAGCAAGTTTCTAGAGAAAAGTGTGGCTTCGTTTCCAGATCACTTTCGGCGTTCCCCTTTTATCGTATCGTGTTTGGGCGTTTTTTGTTCCCCTTTCTCGGTTGGATTAGAAACCACCTGCCAATGGTTTAGGGTAGTTCTCTATTTTCTTCTGTCCCTCAGTATAATGGTCTATATTTGTCAGCACATTACAGAAGGGTCACACAGGAGCTTTGGGCATCCAACCAGACATCACCGCTTGGAATTTCCACAGCAGCTCTGACAAATAATTGTGCAAAGTGTTGGGGAGCCCACATGAGTCATAATGAAATTGTCTGTGCCCTTCGGCAGGCCCCTACTTAGACACTATGCTGTCCTAGGCTCATCGGAATAATGAGGCCCTTTACGTCAGTACTTTGACGCTAAATACCAGGGTCAGTGGCGGTGCGTCCATAGTGGGTGCAGGAGGGCCCCCCCCTCTCTCCCCTGCACCGTCAGGTGTACAATACATAGAGATTCATGCAATGCATGAATTTCTATGTATTGTTGCCGCTGCCGCCCACTATTCAGATGGCCGGCCCCCTGGTGAGCGCCGGTCATCTGAATAACAGCAGTTTGTTAGTGGTTGGAAGTGCCTATCAGAGCCAGCGGCTTTCCTGTTACAGCTCTAATCAGCTTCCAAATGGTTAACCAGGGGACACAGGAGGTGTGCGTTCCCTGGTTAATACTGACACGCATCTCAGCCAACCAGGTTCACTGGGTTTGGTTACTGGTAACCTGATTGGCTGAAGCGACATCAAGGGCAAAACTTGGCAGAAGACATCGAGGGAGCGTGGCTGACCCGAGAAAGGTAAGTGCTGGGGGACGGGGAAGCAATCTGGCGGCAATTGCTGGGCACAGTGGTAACAATTGATGGGCACAGTGGTGACAATGGCTGGGCACAGTGGTGACAATTGATGGGCACAGTGGTGACAATTGATGGGCACAGTGGTGACAATTGATGGGCACAGTGGTGACAATTGCTGGGCACAGTGGTGACAATTGATGGGCACAGTGGTGACAATGGCTGGGCACAGTGGTGACAATTGATGGGCACAGTGGTGACAATGGCTGGGCACAGTGGTGACAATTGCTGGGCACAGTGGTGACAATTGCTGGGCACAGTGGTGACAATTGCTGTGCACAGTGGTGACAATTCTGGGCACTGTGCAGTGGTGACAATTGCTGGGCATAGTGGCTGCGTTTGATGGCACAGTGGCTGCGTTTGATGGCACAGTGGCTGCGTTTGATGGCACAGTTGCATCCTCAGTATGCAGCCTCAGTTCGTAACATGCAGTACAAACCTAAAAAGAAGGGGTGGGTGCTGTGTCCGTCCATGGACTCAGGGAAAATGATTTTACAATGAGTACAAATAATCCTATTTTCTCTTATCGTCCATGGACGGACACAGCCTTCTCAAGTCTTGACAAGTGGGACGTCCCCAAGCAGTGTCTAATAAGTGGCCATTTTGTGGACCAGACACCGACACAAAAAGTCTCAAAGAAGAAAATAAAATAAAAATGTCCTCAGGGCGCTGGGCCCAAAAGGGAGCCATACGTCCTTCTCCTTTGCTAGGCAGAAAAAAACTGAGACTGCATACTGCAGGGAGGAGGGTTATGTCCGGAGGGACCGCCCCCTGGGCGGGGCTGTTCAACTGTGTTAAAGTAACATGTATTTAAATATCTAACATGTTTCTGCCTAGTCCTCTCCTGTGAACAGGAACATAACCCACTTGTCAAGACTTGAGAAGGCTGTGTCTGTCCATGGACGATAAGAGAAAAATGATTTAATCTTGTAAACAACAAGTGTGAAAAAGAGGCTCGGTCCTTAAGTGGTTAATAGATAGATTTGTAATTCAGCCAAACTTTTTAATTACTGACTTGGAAGTCCTACTGAAGTCCATGGAAAACCAGAATATTATAGTATGCCCATCAGTGCAGCCTATTAGTGCCCATCAGTGCAGACTCATCAATGCCCACCAGTGCTACCTCATCGGTGCCCATAAGAGCCACCTCATTAGTACCCATCAGTGCAGCCTCATCAGCGCACATCAGTGAAGGAGAAAAATTACCTGTTTGCAACATTTTATAACAAACTTCGACTTCGATCTGTTTATTTATAAAACAAAACAAAAACAAACAGTGGTGATTAAATACCATTAAAAGAAAACTCTATCTGTGTCAAAAAAATATATTAAATAAATGAAAGCAGAATATTGGCCCGGGCAGGAAGGGGGTGAAAGTGCCCAGTAGGCGAGTTGTTTAACCACTTCCACAGATTAGACAGAAAGTAAGGACACAAATTTGCCCGATTCACTCTCATTTCTGCCCTTCCCCCAGAATGTGGATTTCATTTCTCAGTAATTGTGTCCATTCACACAGACGGCTATTGGTGGGAATCTGTGATGGTGGAGGGGTTAGAACCCCTGCCTGGATTTTATTGCTGTCTGTGTTCCCATTCGAGAGATTCGCCTTCTCTATTCATCCTGGTGACCAGTATCACCAAAAGTGAAAAAAGTCCCAAATTTGAAGTTGTCCCCAGAACAAGAATAGAGGGAATTCTTCCAATAGGGACACAAGCTTTGGTGACAACAAAGAGATTTCCCTGACTTTAGAGGGATTTCCTCTCACTTCCAGTTGTGGCTACAGGACAGGAAGTGAAGGGAAATCTCCCCAAATGGGACACAAAGGGCAAAAAATAACCAGACAGCGGTTATAACCAGGGCTGCAACTAACGATTCTTTTCATAATCGATTCGTTGGCCAATTATTGTTTTGATTAATTGATTAATCGGATAAAATCACAAAAAAAGGTAATGTGCCATTTTTTCGTTTATTTAAAATAATAATAATAAAAATACACCAATGGTGGGGCTCTATTCCCCCCAGGAACACCAATGATGGGACACTTTTTCCCCCAGGAACACCAATGATAGGGCACTGCTTCCCCCAAGAACACCAATGATGGGGCACTATTCCTTCCAGGAACACCAATGGTGGGGCACTATTCCCCCCCAGGAACACCACTGATGGGGCATTATTCCCTCCCCCGAACACCAATAAATAGGGCACTATTCCCCCCCACAGGAACACCAATAAATTGGGCATTATTCCCCCCCACAGGAACACCAATGAATGGGGCACTATTTACCCCTTTAGGAACACCAATGATGGGGCACTATCCCCACTCAGGAACACCAATGATGAGGCACTACTCCTCCAAGAAAACACCAATGATGGGGCACTCTCCCCCCAGGAACAGCAATGATGGGGCACTATTCACCCCAGGAACAACAATGGTGGGGAACTATTCCCCCCAGCAACACCAATGATGGGGCACTATTCCCCCCAGAAACACCACTGATGGGGCATTATTCCCTCACCCCGAACACCAATAAATGGGGCACTATCCCCCCCACACAGGAACACCAATGAATGAGGCACTATTCCCCCCCACAGGAACACCAATGAATGGGGCACTATTCCCCCCTCAGGAACACCAATGATGGGGCACTATTCCCCCTCAGGAACACCAATGATGGGGCACTACTCCTCCAAGAAAACACCAATGATGGGGCACTCTCCCCCCAGGAACAGCAATGATGGGGCACTATTCACCCCAGGAACACCAATGGTGGGGCACTATTCCCCCCAGCAACACCAATGATGGGGCACTATTCCCCCCAGGAACACCACTGATGGGGCATTATTCCCTCACCCCGAACACCAATAAATGGGGCACTATTCTCCCCCCCACACAGGAACACCAATGAATGAGGCACTATTCCCCCCCACAGGAACACCAATGATGGGGCAAAAAAAGTTCACTTTAAATGTGTCCATATTAATCAATATGGTTGTGTGTGTTTATATGAGGGAGGGGCGAGGGGGGGGGGGTGGTAATCATATCCCTTCCAGTCTATTCAGTATTCTATGATTGGTTTATGTATAATAAGCAGGACTAGAAAAATGATGTTAGTTTAATAAAGGTGAACAATGGATGTGAGTGAATGGGACTGTGTTTTCTAACACTCAGAAGTATTCATTTCTGGAAGCGCTATCACATGACCTGCTATTAGGGACGAGTCCCACTCATTACATCCACTCTTCAATAAGCTGCCTTTGTTTAAATTGTGGGAACCGCAAAGAAATGCAACACATATTGTACTGAATACTCAAAACTCTCCAGGCAAGACAGACAAATCTGAACTCCATCGCCCCGTATAGTAAGAAGGACTTTCTGTATTGTTACAATATATAACAATCACGTCAAAATTCGAATGTAAAATGCATAGAGACTTATGGGCCCCCCATGCAAGTTTACTGCCCCTGGGAATTTAGAATGAACCACTTGCTTACTGGGCACTTATACCCCCTTCCTGCCCAGGCCAATTTTCAGCGCACTCTCTGGCTTTGAATGACAATTGCGCGGTCATGCGACACTGTACCCATATGACATTTTTTTTATCATTTTCCCACAACTAGAGCTTTCTTTTGGTGCCATTTATTTACAACTGTGTTTATTTTTTTTGCTAAACAAACAAAAAAAGACAAAAAAAAGTTTTTCATATTTTATAAAAAAAAATTGCAAACGTGTAATTTTTCTCCTTTACTGTTGTGCACTGATGAGGCTGCACTGATGGTCACTTATAGGCTGCACTTATGGGCATAGATGAGGCGGCACTGATGGTCACTTATAGGCTGCACTGATGGGCATAGATGAGGCAGCACTGATGGTCACTTATAGGCTGCACTGATGGGCATTGATGAGGCGGCACTGATAGGCTCCACTGATGAGGCTGCACTGATGGGCACTGATGAGGCGGCACTGATGGACACTGATAGGCTGCACTGATGGGCTTTGATGAGGCGGCACTGATAGGCTCCACTGATGAGGCTGCACTGATGTGCACTGATAGGCTGCACTGATGAGGTGGCACTGATAGGCTGCACTGATGGGCATTGTTGAGGCGGTACTGTTATGCATACTGTTATGCCGCGTACACACGGTCGTTTTTTGTGATGAAATAAAACAACGTTTTAAAAAACGTCATTTAAAATGATCGCGTGTGGGCAAAACGTCGTTTTATGTCTTCTGAAAAACGACCAAAAAATAAATTCGAACATGGTCGTGTGTACGCTTAAACGACGTTTTTAAACCCGCGCATGCTCAGAAGCAAGTTATGACGCGAGCTTGAATGGAACAGAGTGCCGTCGTACGTGTTGTACGTAACCGCGCTTTGCAAGAGCATTTTCAGAAAACGATGGTGTGTAGGCAATGTCGTTTTCTAAAATGAAGTTTGAAAAACTTTGTTTTCTTTTCATGAGAAAAAAATACGTTTTTTTACAAGACAAAAAAAACGACCGTGTGTACGCGGCATAAGGCAACACTGATGTGCACTTATAGGCTGCACTGATAGGCTGCACTGATGAGGTGGCACTGAGAGGTGCCACTGATAGGCTTCACTGTTGAGCACTGATGAGGCTGCACTGATAGGCACCAAAGATGGACACTGATGAGCAATAAGGTATTCCCTTCTGTTATATCCCCTTAGACTAAATGAGAATGAGAGCTTTACAGTATGTGGTGGGGAGTGGATAGAAGAAGAGGGTTTTTCATTAACTGACTAAAGTTCAGTTTTAAAGAAGACATCAAAAAAAAAAAATAATCATAAACACATAAAATAAATACATGTAAAATGTTTTTGCTGGATTCTCCCAGCTGAAGATCTCTCCCCTGTCACCATTTTTTTCTTGGTGTCAAGAAAACTTGACAGAAGTTATTCATACAGATACCAGAGGAATGGGGCAGTGGACAGAAAAGACACTTATGCCCCATATACACGATCGGAAATTCCGACAGCAAAAGTCCGATGTGAGCTTTTGAACGGAAATTCCGACCATGTGTACACTTCATCGGACTTTTGCTGTTGGAATTTCCGCCAACAATAGATTGAGAGCTGGCTCTCAAATTTTCCGGAAAATCCGATCGTCTGTAGCATTTCCCGACGCAAAATTCTGACGCATGCTCAGAAACAATTCGACGCATGCTCGGAAGCATTGAACTTAATTTTCTCAGCTCGTCGCAGTGTTGTACGCCACCACGTTCTTGACGGTCGAAAAGTTCAGAAAACGTTTGTGTGACCGTGTGTATGCAAGCCAAGCTTGAGCTGAATACCGGCGGAAAAACCATCCAAGGTTTTTATGGTGAAAAATCCGATCGTGTGTACGCGGCATTAGTGCCCTTTATAAAGACAAGTGCACACTATAGAAGGATATGCTTTGCTCATATTTCATTACATTACTTTAAAGCCAAACTCCGGCACCCCAACGCTCCAGCCGTCTACAATCGTGGACAGTTCCTGATGTCATCCAACCCAGAGCAGGCTCCACCCACCAGGAAAAGTCCATTGCTGGTGGGGGGTGCTCTATTTTCCAGTGGAATGAATGATCGGGTGAGTATAAGCTTTCTCCTCAGCTGACCCATGCAGTGCTGGCACAACCCCACTGTATGGGACAAGTTTTTTCTTTTTGCCCGGAGTTGGGCTTTAGTGGTCTGCATGTTACTATCTGCTCGAAAGCAGTGGCGGCCTGTCCATAGAGGGCGCATGGGTGCCGTCTCCCCTATCCATGCGTCCGGCCCCCATATTAGGGTACTGGATGCATGGATTGAGTGACCATAGCAATCAAAGTTCCTCCCCGCCAATCAGGAGGCATGTCTTTGAGACCTGTTTCCCAATTGGCCAAGAGGTGGGGGGGGGGGGGGGGTTGTTGTTTCAGTGCCATACCACACCGCCGGGAGGGAGGGGGGGGGGTCCAAAAGAAGAACCCACCAGCCACCACTACTTGAAAGAGACCTTACTCTAAGTATAAAAAGTTTTACATTTAATTCTACTTAAAGCGGAGTTCCACCCAAAAATGGAACTTCCACTTTAAGTGATGGTGACCCCCTGACATGCCATATTTGGTACGTCATATTTTTTTTGGGGGGGGGGGGGTTTGGAAACCCTCTTTTTAGAGGGTTCCAGCTCCCACTTCCTCCCGGGGCTTTGCGGCGCTCGAAGGAAGTTCACCTCTCTCTCTCTCAGCATTCATCTGGGACACGTCACAGGTCCCAGATGTATGCCCGGCCAATCACAGCATGCAGCGCGGCTCGCACATGCGCAGTACGTGCCCGGCTGTGAAGCCACACCAGGGCGCCCACAGCCAAGGTTTCGGCACCGCAGAGAGGAGGGGGAGACGAGCGGGGCTTTCATATGCCCACATCGCTGGAACCCCCTTCCCAGTATGCATCCTCACTGGACTAGGATTTTTTTTTCTTGGGCAGCGTACATCCGTATCTGTCTTTTTTCTGGGGGCGCACTCTCACCGGGAACCGCTAACGATTGGGACCCCCAACTCCTGGTTCCAGGTCACCTGATCACTGTTATAGCCTCTGATTGGCTATCACAGTGATCAGTCACTGTGCAGCCCGCCCCTGTGTTTTCTTACTTTCTGAATGGAGGGGAAAGATACATTGTGGGACTACTTGGAGGGATCGTGGAGGAAGATCTGAGGATAGTTTACCGAGAAAGGTAAGTGCCAGGCGGGGGGGGGGGGGGTACGGGACTATTCTGGCGGCATTTTAGGGGCAAACTGGCGGCAATTGATGGGCACAGTGGCGACAATAGATGGGCACAGTGGCGACAATGGCATGGCACAGTGGCTGCGTTTTAAATAGCACAGTGGCGACAATTAATGGGCACAGTGGTGACAATGGCATGGCTGCGTTTGGCATGGCACAGTGGCGACAATTGATGGACACAGTGGCTGCGTTTGATGGCATGGCACAGTGGCAACAATTGATGGGCACAGTGGCGACAATTGATGGCACAGTGGCTGCGTTTAATGACATGGCACAGTGGCAACAATTGATGGGCACAGTGGCTGCGTTTGATGACATGGCACAGTGGCGACAATTTTATGGCACCGTGGCTGCGTTTGATGGGCACAGTGGAGGCAATTGATGGGCACAGTGGCTGCGTTTGATGGGCACAGTGGAGACAATTGATGGGCACAGTGGCTGCATTTGATGGCATGGCACAGTGGCAACAATTGATGGGCACAGTGGCGACAATTGATGGCACAGTGGCTGCGTTTGATGGCATGGCACAGTGGCAACAATTGATGGGCACAGTGGCTGCGTTTGATGACATGGCACAGTGGCAAAAAATTTATGGCACAGTGGCGACAATTTTATGGCACCGTGGCTGCGTTTGATGGGCACAGTGGAGGCAATTGATGGGCACAGTGGCTGCGTTTGATGGGCACAGTGGAGGCAATTGATGGGCACAGTGGAGGCAATTGATGGGCACAGTGGCTGCGTTTAATGGGCACAGTGGAGGCAATTGATGGGCACAGTGGCTGCGTTTGATGGGCACAGTGGAGGCAATTGATGGGCACAGTGGAGGCAATTGATGGGCACAGTGGAGGCAATTGATGAGCACAGTGAGGCTGCAATTGATGTTTTTTTTGTTATGTTTTTCGTTTGTTTGCACCCCCCCAAAAAATGTGTGCACCAGCCGCCACTGCATTATATACATACAGGATCCATTATATAATACAGGATCCATTATATACATACAGGATCCATTATATAATACAGGATCCATTATATAATACAGGATCCATTATATACATACAGGATCCATTATATACATACAGGATCCATTATATAATACATTATATACATACAGGATCCATTATATACATACAGGATCCATTATATAATACAGGATCCATTATATAATACAGGATCCATTATATACATACAGGATCCATTATATAATACATTATATACATACAGGATCCATTATATACATACAGGATCCATTATATAATACAGGATCCATTATATAATACAGGATCCATTATATACATACAGGATCCATTATATACATACAGGATCCATTATATAATACATTATCTACATACAGGATCCATTATATACATACAGGATCCATTATATACATACAGGATCCATTATATAATACATTATATAATACAGGATCCATTATATACATACAGGATCCATTATATAATACATTGTATACATACAGGATCCATTATATAATACATTGTATCTTTGTCTCATTGCAGGGAGAAATAAATAAACAAAAATGTGTAAAAAATAAAATAAATAAAAAATAGCTGATCAATGTGTGATCTGAGTCAGTGCCAGGGTTAATGTTGGGGTGAAAGTCAAGGTCGAAGGTCAGATTATTTTGTTTTTAATTAGTATCAGTTGTCAGTACATTTTAGGAAGGATTAAAAACTAAATAACAAGCGAACCGTGTGCACCATAGTACTACGATTATAAAAATATGTGGGGTCGACGCCGTCCTCAGGAGCAGAAGAATTTCTTTTGTAATTTTTTACAGCGATCAGAGCTATAAAAATGGACTGATTACTGTATAAATGTCACTGGCAGGGAAGGGGTTAGCACTAGGGGGCGATCAAGGGGTTAATTGTGTTCCCTGGGAGGCGATTCTAACTGTAGGGGGAGGGGACTGCCTGGAGGAGGAGAGAGATGCTGTAAAACTATCCCATAAAATGTGTTTTATTAGATCTCTAGGACAAGTGCAAAAACAAAAAATCTCTATGAACTACAATACACCTCCCCTATTATGGAGAGGGAGGTGTTCTGTAGTCCTGACACTCTCCCTGTTATAAGGTGATCACATGGCTCAGTATAGTTGTCACCCGGGGAAAGGAAGAGAGCTGGTGGTGCAAATAGAGGAAAGAAGTTGTACTCTTTATAAAAAGTGTGATCCCAGCATGTCCTCCTCCATAGATCTCCAAAGATCTCCTCTATAGATCCTCTCCATCGTACACAACTCGATGGAGATCTCCCACCTCCGGCACACAAGGGGTGCTCTCCCCGGGTCCGGCCCCACCCCTCCTCGGGTGACTGGCACTGTCAGGGAGAGGGAGGAGGGGGCGGCGCTGCTATTTTTGGCCCAGACGCCGGTTGCGTCAATGGCGGCGCCCCCTGCGTCACCCGCCATTCTTCCGTCCCCGGATCACTTTTTCCCTTTCGTTGGAGAGGGCCGGCCCCGCCCCCCGGCATGCTAATGAGCCGCCGGGCCCTGGGAAAAGGAAAGAGGCGTGGCCGCTTCCACCTCCCCCTCCACTATACATGGACACGCAGGACACGCCCCCTCATTCCGGGGACAGCCAGGGATGGGGTGGAGGCGGGGAGGACCTACGGAGAAGAGTTCAAGATTTATAAATACTATTAAAAATTATTATTTTTAGATATTATTTTATACATATATATAAATCTTTAAATATTCTGTTTAAATACAATTAGATATTTGTAATGTCATGTTTTTATTTTATATATATATATATATATATATATATATATATATATATATATATATATATATATATATATATATATATATATATATATATATATAATTATTTTATATATTTTTATATTATTATTCTTATATAATTTTTTATAATAATAAATATTAAATATATATTAAATATGCATATATTTATAAGTATTTTTTTTATATATTTATGTTTTATATATATATATATATATAAAATTTGATACATTAAATATTATGTAATATAATAATAAAATATCTAATAATAAATATTAAATGTATCAAATATTATGTAATAATAATAATTATTAATATGTAATATATAAAATATAATAACAAAGTATCTAATAATAAATATAAATATATAAATTATTATAATATATATATATATATATATATATATATATATATATATATATATATATATATATATATATAATTATTATTTTAAATATTTTTATATTATTATTCTTATATATTAAATTATAATAATAAATATTAAATATATATTAAATATGCATATATTTATAAGTATTTTTTTATATATTTATGTTATATATATATATATATATATATATATATATATATATATATATATATATATATATATACATATATATATATATATATATATATATATATATATATGTATATATATATGTATATAAAATTTGATATATTAAATATTATGTAATATAATAAATATAATAATAAAATATCTAATAATAAATATTAAATGTATTAAATATTATATAATAATAATTATTAATATGTAATATATAAAATATAATAACAAAGTATCTAATAATAAATAAAGTATTATATAATATAATGATATATATATATATATATATATATATATATATATATATATATATATATATATATATATATATGCATATATTTATAAATATTTTAAAAGAATAGTTTATGTATATATATAATATTATTAGTATATATTGATTTATTGCTATAAAATTTTTATATAGTATATAAAATATAAATATATAAATATTTAAATAGAATAATTCAAGAATTTAATAAGGAATGCTCCATACTGTGTACACACATCTACAGATCGCTCCACTGCTTAGTTGACCATGCACTAGACAATCTCATTTTACAATCTTCTTTACGTCGACTATGTAGCACAAAGACTTCCCTGGTTCCATACAAATCGATTCTTTGTTTAGGGTGCCATATTACATAATTGTGTTCATTCTGAAGAATATGATACAGAGATTACACATCAGATTGGGTACTGTATGTCCAGTTTAAACCATACAATCTGATTGTACAATCTCTTTTAGATCTACCATCAACTATGTAGTGCAAGATACTGGATTGTTCAGGTGTGTCCTCATATTACATACTTTTGGTAAGTGTAAAGAAGATTGTACAATCAGATTGTGCAATTTATGGCCGGTTGGGGCTGTGTGTTCACTGTCATAGCTATTTCTTATAGAATGCAAACATACCTGGGATGCATAGACAATGCTGAAAAACACCAAAAAATGACTAATCCCCAGTAGTCATTTGACAAAATTTACTTTTTTTTAATCATGTTTTTTTTTTTGCTATAGTGCATTTATTATTATGGGGTTTGATCACCTCTGCCAAAGGAAAAAAAAGAGAAGAAAAGAAAAGTCCTTTTTAAAAGCATTCAATTATAATATGACTTGAGTCACAATTGTATACGTTGTAGTATTATTCTTTTTTTATTTGCTCATTTTAGTGTTATCCTTTACATTTAGTTGTATATTTTTTGCTATTATCACACTTTACTACCAAAGAACAACCCAAAATAAATTCTCCTGCTCCTGAAGATCGCAGCAATACCACATTTGTGTGTTAGTTGTTGACAGAGACATTAAAGCGGAAGTAAACCCATTGATTTAACAGTTTCAAAAAACATGTGCATGTGGCGGGAATGTAACTGTCACATTGGTTGTGCTCTCAACCAAACTGTCAAAGCATCCAATGGCTGGTGTCATAACTGATCACATGTGCAGAATCATGGCAGTTGAAGTTTAAATAGAGGCCAAGATGGCAGCTTCCTTGGCTGAAAATTCTAGGAAGGTTTACTTCCACTTTAATACAATTGTTTTAATACGATTTTTTTTTTAAATAGATTTTTTTTGAAAATAGATTTATTTTTAAATAGTTTGGCCCAGATTCACAGAGCGATTACGCGTGCGCAACTGCTGTTGCGCGTGCGTAAGTCTAAATGTGCGCGTGCGTATAGTTGGACGCGATTCACAAAACAATATACGCCAGAAATCTTCGTTTTTTGGTCCGGCGTAATTGAGTTAGACATTCGCTTCCCTTCGCGCAAAACTGCGCTAGACACACCATTGATTTGCTAGTCAAATATGCTAATGAGGGAGTTACGGGGATCCACAAAAAAACGCAGTTGCTGCGCAGGCTACGCGATGTGCGCAACAGCAAAATGTCCTGTCTAAAGTTAGAGCCACATAAAAGCTGATCTAACTTTTGAAAAAAAGTCTAATTGTCAGATAAAGCAACACCGTTACTGAGGAGCAGACCACACACACGTGTTGCACTACAATTTGACTGCCAACATGCTAGGGGCATCGTCGCTCATAGCTGCACTAGTGAATATAGATGACCAAAGAAGGAGGAGGGCACGGAGGATGGCACGGGAGAGGGTATACCGCACCCGCATACACCTGTTTGGCATGAATGATTCAGAGGTCTTTCGCATCTTCAGATTCCCCCCTCATGCCATCCTGGAATTAACCACAACCTTGCAGGAGGACATCACCAGCCCAACACACCGCTCACATGCAGTGCAGCCACTGGTCAAGGTACTGGCAACACTCCATTTCCTTGCCAGTGGCTCTTTTCAGCGTACAAGTGGAGTGGTGGCTGGGATGTCACAATCCTCCATGAGCAGATGTGTGCACCAGGTTGTCCCTGCAATCCTCACACGCTTGGCCAACCAAATCATCAAACCCACCACTGAGGAGCTTCGAATCAAGGCAATGGCAGATTTCTACCGAATTGCCAGATTCCCACGCACCATCGGGGCCATAGATTGCACACATGTGGCACTCCAGCCCCCCCATGAGACCGAGCACATGTACCGCAATCGGAAGAATTGGCACTCCATCAACGTACAGGTGATAGTTGATGCCCAAGGCCTCATATGGCACGTCCGTGCCAAACACCCAGGGTCCAGCCATGACAGCTACATCTACAATCAAAGCCACATCCGAACAGAATTCGAACAGAACGTGTATGGGAACACCTGGCTGGTTGGTGAGTGACATGGGAGTCAGGCATGACTATCCCCTCCCGTGATGCACAACAGAAGTGGCACATGCATGACTAACATTCTCCTGTCTTTTCCTTTACAGGTGACTCTGCATATGCACTGGGACCCCATCTCATGACTCCTATCCGGAACCCCCAAACCCCAGGAGAGGAACGATACAATGAAGCACACATCAAAACCCGTGCAGTGGTGGAGCGCACCTTTGGCCTCCTGAAGTCACGTTTCCGATGCCTGGATAAGTCTGGGGGTACACTGTTGTATTCCCCAAACTTTGTGTGCCATATCATCGCTGCATGTTGCATGCTACACAATCTCGCAGTGAGGAACGGCCTGCAGGTTGAGCTACGTGATGATCTGACCCCCCAACCAGAAAATCAACCCCTAACCGAGGATACCCCGTCTTCTGAGGGAAGAGCAGTCAGGAGGCAGCTCATATTGGGCATCTTTGCACGTTAAACACACACATTAATCATGGCACAATGAGAATGCATGCATGCACACCACTATGGTCCCTAGCACACACACCCCACATCCTCATCAAATTGGATTGGCACCAGTCCACCATGCAAGACTGGTGAGCAGTAACGCCACGTCAAGGCTCCAATTATGTCACTGTACATTCATACACCATTCACACGGACCTGGGAATCACTTCTCCCTGGTCCTGGGGAACCCTTCTCCATCCAAAATTGAGGGTGACACCCCTTTTCCAGCAGGAATGTCACCCCCACATTCAAACATCATTCACAACCCAAAATATGCCAAAAAAGTCAAACAAACAAAAATGCATAGAAACAAAAAATGCATATTACGTCCATTCCCTTTATCTTCCCCAACATTCAACTACCTAAGGGGACTGTCCCCGCAAGATCTCACCCCCCCCCTTCTTTTCTTTTTTCCTCTAAACCGAGGGAGCTATTGCTGTCCACTAGTTCCCTTTCTTTTTCTACCTCTGCTTGCTATCTCTTAGGAAACAGGAAAATACGGGCATGCCCGCGGATCCTGGGTATACGACTCAGATGAATATAACTGTATGAATACCATGCACTTTGCTCACAGGTTTGAGTTCCTTACTGTATGTTGCACTTTTGTTGTGATCCATGCGGAACTGCCCGTTGTATCGTACAAATAAAGAATTTTGAAAAAAAAAAAAATGCATATTAAAAAAAAATTGCTTAGAAAAAAACAAAAAAAAGCAGAGAACAAAAATAAAAAAGCTTTCAAAACAAACAAAAGGGGGAAAAAAAAATTATTGCCCTCTGCCTGAGCCACGCCTGGGGCGCCCCCGGCCACGGCCCCGGACCCTCAGGGGAGACGCATGGGGGAGGGGAAAAGCCGGGGAAGGAGGAGCAGCCCCTGAGATCTGCCCACCTGGCGGCCTGCCCTCCAAGGCCACGGCTATTCTGTCCAGGGCAGCACCAAGTGTTGCCGTGTTGCCCTGGATAGCCTGGGTAAGGGCCCTCACATCCTGCCCAACGCCTGCTGCTGTAGTTTGCAGGTCATTTAGGCAGGTTGTGGAGGCCCGGGAGTGGGAGTCCAGGTTACCCAGGCTATCATTAATGGAGGACAGGCTCTGATCCACCCGCCCCATAGTCTGGCAGAGCTGTCTCAGAAGGCGGGTCTGGGTGGCCAGGTTCCTTCTCAGACAGGCGGGCATGAGATTGGGCGCCCCCCTGGTGCTTTGGGATGACCTCCTGGCTCCAGCTGATGGTTGTGGCTGGGGAGAAGGGGAGGCCCTTGTGAGGGGAGCCATGTTGGGGGAGGAGGGGGGGGGCTGACCCTTAGGGAGGGCAGGCTTCTTGCAGCCAGAGGGGAAGAGTCCGCAGAAACCAAAGGGCCAGTGCCTTCCATGGACTCCTCCTCCTCATGATTCTGCTCCTCCTCATGATCGTCCTCCGCATGATCCTCCCCCTCCTCTTGGTCCTCCTCTGCGGACTCTGGCCTTGTTGGGGGGGCCTCATTAGGCTGCTGTCCTGGGGTTGGAGCGGTCAGTCCAGATGGCCCTGCACCCTCCTGCACATCTGTGGATGACACAAAACATTCACAGGTTGGAGGATCCACACACTTGCCACATATTCCCTTTCACCCCCTCCCCCACACATGCTACACACCTGAGAGAAATAAAAACCTTACCTGGCACCGCGGGGACCGGACTTGTGTCAAAGCCTGGCAGGCCCTCCACTTCATGCCGGTGAAAGGTCAGGGCCACCACACGCTCCGTCTCTGAAAATCTAACCCGGCATGGTGGGCCCCCTCCTGTGCCCCTGGCATGGGCATTTATTGCGGCCAGTTTTTTTTTCACCTCACGCCGGAGGTCATTTATTTTCTTTTCTATCCCAGAGCGGGTCCGTGTCTCCCCCTCCCCCGATGAATTGACCTGCTCTGTGATCATATCCAAGATCTCCCTCCTCCTGGCCGGGGTGGTGGTGGCACTCTGCGGGCCGTGGAGAAAACGCCCATAGTCGGTAATGGCCCGGGCAAGAATTCTTTTTTCCCCCACAGTAAAATTGAGCTTTCTTTTTCTCTCAGTCATACTTCCAAACAAACTCACTAGCAGTCACCAAAAATCTGTCACAAATACAAGCACAACCAATCAGACAAGAACACACACAAAGAGAAAAAGAACAGCCAAAAATCACACTAGCACTCAGCAAGAAACACACACAAAAAAATCAGATGAAAAAATAAAGCAAGAAAACAAACGCTCAGAAATATATCAATCAAACAAACAGTCTCAAACACTTATCAAAATACACTTTCACAAAACTACCAACAAGCACTAGATCACACAGAACACTAATCTGACAACTACAAAACACACTCTAACGAACAACAGAGCAAAAGCACTTGATTCAATGGGAAGGGACACAAAGGGATGTACTTTTGCAATGGAAGGGCGTTTGTGTGTGTCTATTTATGCTGTCTGCGTAGTTCACAACGTTGCCCTAGTCCATTTCCAATTTCAATGATTGCGCCGCTCCCGAGTTGTGAGCATGCGCACAACGGAGCTGACATGGTTTCCTTCACGCGCGCATGCGCGAGTCGGCCGGCCCTTCATTTGCATGGGGTCACGGCTCATTTCAATGTAACACGCCCACGTCCCTCCCAATTTGTATTACTCCTCCTTACGCCTCCGGAAAAAACCTTACGTTTGCGCAAGCTCTTGCGTAAAAGCTACGTGAATCGCCGGATTACGCGGCTAGATTGCGCAAGTCTAACGGAAAAGTGGTGCGCTACGCCGGAATGATAATGCGCCGATCTACGTGAATCTGCCCCTTTTTTTTTAAATAGTTTTTTTTAAATAGATTTTTTTTTTAAATAGATTTTTTTTATTCTACCCAAAAAAGTGACCTTTGACCCCCAACCTTGACCTTTGACTTAACACTAATCCTGACAACCCTTGCTCTATTTTTTTTTCTTTATTTTTTATTCTTTATTTTTTTTTACACAATTTTGTTTGTTTATAGCTTCCTCTCCTGCAAGACGAGAAAGATGCAATGGGCAGCGGCGGACTGACAACTCATGGCAATAGGAGATTATGGGGCCCCCAGGCAATAGGAGATTATGGGGCCACACAGTATACATACACAGTATACACACACACACACACACACAGACACACAATATACACACGGTATACACACGCTGAAAAGGTACTGGAGAGGTGGGACAGCTATAATCTTGGGATTTTATTTAAAACACAGATTTTTACATACTGTCCCTAGTTTTACTAAGGCTGACAACCCTCATGGGGCCCCCTAGTGAAAAGGGGCCCTCGGGCAGTGCCCGAGTACCCGACTGGTCAGTCCACCCCTGGCAATGGGGGTTATTTACGAAAGGCAAATCCACTTTGCACTACAAGTGCACTTGAAATTTCACTGAAAGTGCAGTCGCTGTAGATCTCAGGGGAACGTGCAAGGAAAATAAAAAACAGCATTTTAGCTTGCACATGATTGGATGATAAAATCAGCAGAGCTTCCCCTCATTTCAGAGCTTCCCCTCAGATCTACAGTGACTGCACTCCCAAGTGCAATTGCAGTGCACTTGTAGTGCAAAGTGGCTTTGCGTTTAATAAATCAACCCCAAAGCCTCTAGGTGAACTAGTTATTATCAATATTTTTATTAAAACTAAACTAAGAACTTATTTTTTTTTTTCTAATCGGATAGAATAATCCCTTATTTTATCCAACTAAAAAAAAAAATTACAGTGGAACCTCGGATTGCGAGTAACGCAGTAACGGAGCGTTTCGAAATACGAGCGCTGTATTTAAAAAAATCCTGACTCGGTTTGCAAGTGTTGTCTCGTGAAATGAGCAGGATTCAGGCCAAAGCGGTGTGCAGTACCATGTTTGGCCTGAGGTGGGGGGGCGCCGGAGCCGTTTGCCATGGTCAGCTGAGTTGTCCTCGAGCCTTTCCATGCTTTTCCGAGGCTCCCCACGCTCCCCCCCCACCTCTGGCTGCATGCGGCATTGCATGCCATTGAAGTTAATGTGGGACTTCAATGGGGAAACTTGCTTTGATATGCGAGTACTTTGGATTACAAGCATTCTCCTGGAATGGATTATGCTCGTAATCCGAGGTTCCACTGTATAACCCCTGTCTGTTTTTTTTTTTGCCATTTATGTCCAGTTGGGGAGATTTCCCTTTGCTTCCTGTCCCACAGCCAAAACAGGAAATAAGAGGAAAGCCCTCCAAAGTGTAGTTGTCCCTATAGAACTAATGCCACCATTGGAAGATTTCCCATCTACTCTTGTTCTGGGGACAACCCAAATTTGTATTTGGTATTTTCTTTCACTCAGTAGACAGGACACATAGGGGATGATTTACTAAAGGCAACTAGACTGTGCACTTTGCTCCAGTTGCTCCAGAGCTTAGTAAATGATGTAAAGCCTCACTTTGAGAAGAATACCCAATCACGTGCAAGGAAATTAAAAAACAGCGGCCCAGATTCATAAAGCAATTACGCCTGTCTAACTGGTGTTAGACAGGAGTAATTTCAAATTTTGCGCGCCGTATCACTAGTTTGAATCCTCAAACCATGATACGGCGGCTTCGGGCTTCGATCCGAGAGGCTTACGTCTTCGTAAGCCTTCGGATCTACGCTGCAATATTTTTGCGGCCGCTGGGAGGAGTTTGCGTCGTTTTCATGCGTCGGGATATGCAAATGTGTTTTTACGGCGATCCACGAAGATACGAGCGGTCTTCGCAATCGCTTACGTCTGTTTTTTTTTACGTACTGTTAGACCAGCTTTTTGCTGGTCTAACGGTGCGTAGCCCATGTTAAGTATGGCCGTCGTTCCCGCGTCGAATTTAAATTATTATTATTTTTTTTGCGTAACTCGTTCGGGAATAGAAATGTCCGTAAACGACGCTACTCAAACAACGAATGACGTAACGACGTGATTTCGCGCAATGGGAAATTTGCGAACGGAGCATGCGCAGTTCGATCGCCGCGGGAACGCGCCTATTTTAAATCCTTCACGCCCCCTACTCGTCTAGATGGATTGCGACGGGAGAAATACACTACGCCGCCGTCGTTTACTGGACAAAATCTACCTGGATTCCACGTACAGCCAGGTAAAAAACGGCGGCGTAGTGTATTTCTGATACGCTACGAGAATCCAATTCTCTCTGAATCTGGGCCAGCATTTTTACTTGCACGTGATTGGATGATGGAAGTCAGCAGAGCTTCTGCTCATTTACTAAGCTCTGGAGCAACTGCACTTTGCAAAGTCTATTTTCTTTTAGTAAATCAACCCCTATAGAGAGGGTGAATCTCCCTAAAGGGGCCACTCACAACAATAGAAACCTGACAGGGGTTTTCATTCCTCTATTCAAAATTAAAAAAAATATAAGTGTTGCCTTTAGCTATACTTTAAATAAATATTTATAACTATGATGAACATATCAATTCACAGTCATCAAGTGGATCATATGCTAAACTACTTGCCGACCAACCGCCGTTATCTGTACATCGGCTCGGGAACTGTAGTTTGTGGGCGTGCGCGTGCCGCCGGACGTGTGCGCATGCGCCCACTGGCCAGCAGGGGAGCCAATCAGATTTTTTTACCAAAAATATGTAGAATATATATCGGCCTAAACTGAGGAGGAAATTAGCTTTTTTAATTCAGTGAAACCTTGGATTATGAGCATAATCCGTTCATGGAGAATGTTTGTAATCCAAAGCACTTGCATATCAAAGCAAGTTTCCCCATAGAAGTCAATGGAAACAAAGATTAATTTGTTCTGCATGTGGCCAGAGGTGGAGGGGGGGTGCCGAAGAGCCTCAGAAACCTCGGAAACCCTCGGAAAGGTTCAGAAACTCTCGAGAATAGGGTATTTCCGAGTGATTCCTAATGATTCTATTTCTGAAGGACTCGGAATGGCTCTAAACTGTTCCGAGTGTCACCGGTGCCCCCGCACCTCTGGCCAAATGCGGTACTGCACACCCCATTAGCTTGAATTTTGCTTGTTTTGCAAGACAACACTTGCATAGCGAGTTTGATTATTTTTTTTTAAGTTGCTCGCTATTCAAATCGCTTGTTAACCACATTACTTGTAAACCAAGGTTCCACTATATATGTATGTATATATTCCATCTATATTTTTTGGGGATATTTATTATAGCAAAAAGTAAAAAATATTGATTTTTTTTCAAAATCGTTGCTCTTTTTTTGTTTAGAGAGCAAAAAATAAAAACCGCAGAGGTGATCAAATACCACCACCGAAAGAAAACTTTGTGGGAATCAAAGGACTTCAATTTTGTTTGGGAGCCACGTCGCACAACCGCGGAATTGACCGCGACGCAGTGCTGAATCGCCAAAAATGGCCCGGTCATTGGGCAGCCAAATCCTCAGGGGCTGAAGTGGTTAAATAAAAAACATGTCATACTTACCTCCACTGTGCAGTTTGAGTGGCCTGATCCTCCTCTTCTGGGGTCCCCTGGCGGTGCTATCAGCTCCTCCCCGCATCATATAACCCCCTAGGTGAGTGTGCTCCGGGGGGGGGGGGGACCTTGCTGGAGTGCCCCCAAAACAAGAGGCTTGCTATGGGGGGGACACTTGGCAGGGGACCCAAAAAGAAGAGGATCGGGGGCTGCTCTGTGCAAAACCATTACACAGAGCAGGTAAGTATAAGACGTTTGTTTTTTTTTTTTTACTTTAGAATCACTTATATGAGATTTTAGTGATGGGGTTGCCTTGGTCCGCACCCCACGCCATCGCCTTGATCAGACATGACGCATCCCATACAACGTTCGATCTGATGATGCCTGGGCCGGAGGCATGATGAACAATCATTTGCATATACCTGAATCGCATTGTTTTCTTTTCCTATGACACAACAAGTTACAATGTTCCATTTGGCACGGCCACGCGCTTTTCAGTGCTAATTATTTTCCTATGTAAACAATTTGCCGTGAACTTGAAGTCTTCATAAGAATACAAACCGGATGAGTCGGCGCTCTGAACGCTCAGAACGCGGCTTGTTCTACCAGCCTGGGATAATGGGGACACCCTAAGGTCATGTTCGCCATTAATCCTTTAATACGAGCGTGGAAGGGGTTAATTGTACAATGTTGCTTTTTATCAGCAGCCGGGATTATTTCCATTATTATGGAAGATCTCTTTTACCAATGCCCCCCTCCCCCCCCTCTCCTCTCCTCAATATAATCTCTATTTCCTTAGCTTGTCCTCTGATCCCAGATGTTAATAACCTCGACCCCTCCTCATTAGGCTCGTGGCACACAGGACGGGCCCCGGCGGTGTATTTCATAAATCATAATTAGCCATAAAATAGAGGGATTTATTTTTCCGAAAGACATTAGGCGTTGTGGATGGATCTATGGCGGCGTCTGCGGGGAAGGTATCGATTTCGACTTAAGATGTATGTATAGCTTTATGTAGCTCAGAAATAAATGTGAAAGGAACCCGGGCAGACCATTACTCTAAATATACACCTGTTGGCTGCGTGAAGCGCCAGTCCCCGGAGAACGCCGATCGGACCTCAGAGAGAGGAAGAAAGAGAGAGAGAGAGAACCTTTCTCCGACCATTCATAATCCCCTCCTTTATTATCCCATTAGAACCTGGTGGAACAATTGTCACTCTTTATTTCCCTTTACAGGAGCAAAATGAATCCATAGGTCACACGCTGAGCCGGGGACGGACAATAGAACACACCGCCGGCGCCTACCGGAGGACATGGACATGGTTATGCATTGCAACTGAAACATTCTAAATGGAATTTCATCTAAGATAAATATATTTTATTTGTTAAATTATGTAAAGCCAAAAATAAAAATGTAAAGGTAAACTCTAGAATAAGCAAATAATTGTCATTATAAATAATAATAATATTAAATATATTTCATGTGTATTCTTTATTGAATATTGTTGTGCTTCACATATTTCTTCCAGATCTGTGCAGTAATCCAGTGTGAAGCGGTTTCCTGTAATAAAGACCAGTCACTGCTGCTCTTTCTCCTTTTGCAGGGTGGCTGGTCTTGGGTCCGCCCCCTCCTGTAGTTTTCAGTAAGCAGCCTGTAGTAGGTGGGGCTTGCTGATCCCCTCCTACTTCTCTGTTCTCTGCACAGGCTGTAGAGGGTGAGGCGTTCTAAACCCCTCCTACCTCTCTGCTCTCTGCACAGTCTGTAGTGGGTGGAGCTTGCTGAGATCCTCCTACATCTCTGATCTCTGTGCAGGCTGTAGAGGGTGGAGCTAGCTTGCTGATCCCCTCCTACTTCTCTGTTCTCTGCACAGGCTGTAGAGGGTGAGGCTTTCTGAGCCCCTCCTACTTCTCTGCTCTCTGCACAGGCTGTAGTGGGTGGAGCTTGCTGAGATCCTCCTACATCTCTGATCTCTGTGCAGGCTGTGGAGGGTGGAGCTAGCTTGCTGAGCTCCTCCTACTTCTCTGTTCTATGCACTGGCTGTAGTGGATGGAGATTGCTAAGCTCCTCCTACTTCTCTGTTTTCTGCACAGGCTGTAGAGGGTGGAGCTTGCTGAGCCCCTCCTACTTCTCTGTTCTCTGCACAGGCTGTAGTGGGTGGAGCTTGCAGAGCTCCTTCTTCTCTGCTCTCTGCACAGGCTTTAGTTGATGGAGCTTGTTGAGACCCTTATAATTCTCTGTTCTCTGCACAGGTTGTAGTGGGTGGAGCTTGCAGAGCTCCTCCTTCTCATCTGCTCTCTAAACAGGCTGTAGTGGGTGGAGCTTGCTGAGCCCCTCCTACTTCTCTGTTCTCTGCACAGACTGTAGTGGGTGGAGCTTGCAGAGTTCCTCCTTGTCTGCTCTCTGCACAGGCTGTAGTGGGTGGAGCTTGTTGAGCCCCTTCTAATTCTCTGCACAGGCTGTAGAGGGTGGACTTAGTTGAGCCCCTTCTAATTCTCTGCACAGGCTGTAGAGGGTGGAGCTTGCTGAGTCCCTTCTACTTCTCTGTTCTTTGCACAGGTTGTAGTGGGTGGAGCTTGCAGAGCTCCTCCTTCTCCTCTGCTCTCTGCACAGGCAGTAGTGGGTGGAGCTTGCTGAGCCCCTCCTATTTCTCTGTTCTCTGCACAGGTTGTAGTGGGTGAAGCTTGCAGAGCGCCTCCTTCTCTACTCTCTGCACATGCTGTAGTAGGTGGAGCTTGTTATGTCCTTTCTAATTCTCTATTCTCTGCACAGGTTGTAGTGGGTGGAGCTTGCAGAGCTCCTCTTTCTTCTCTGCTCTCTGCACAGGCTGTAGTGGGTGGAGCTTGTTGAGTCCCTCCTACTTCTCTGCTCAGGCTGTAGTGAGTGGAACTTGTTGAGTCCCTCCTACTCCTCTGCTCTCTGCACAGGCTGTGGAACATGGGCTGTGGAACATGGGAGCTCAACCTGTGGCCCACCAGCTGTTGCTGAACTACAAGTCCCATCATGCCTCTGCTTTTGGGAGTCATGCTTGTAACTATCTGCCTTGCATTGCTTCATGGGACTTGTAGTTCTGCAACAGCTGGAGGGCTAGAGGTTGAGCACACATGCTGTAGAGCAGTGTTGGTGAACCATGGCACCCTAGATGATGCTCATGCAGTGTACCTGTTTCCCACCAATGCACCTGTTGACAGAAATGCGTTGTGGCGCAATGTTAAAAAATAACACGTGCAAAGCATGACTGTCGACAGGTGCCTTCTGGTGCCATTTTGAGATTCAAACCGTTAATGGGCAAGCTGAATGTACAACCAGGCTGCTGGATTCTCTTGCAATTAATATTAATCACTGTCTTGTCACAGTGGGGACGGCTCCCCCCCTCCCCCACCAGGAAAAGACAATGGCCTGGCAGGAGGGATTCCCACATCAACACTGTCTCTGTAGATGGGGGAATCAGGTGAATTTTTTTGCTGCAACCCGTGGTTGCAGGAGAAAAACTTGCTTTGTGTATGGCTGCCTGGTCTTCATGCGTGTTACTTAAAATAACTGGTGTGAACGAACCCTAAGGCTTCTTTCACATGGGAGCAAAACCACGCGATTGAGGTTAGTTTTTAGCTCCACTCAGACACCTGTCAAAACCAGTCAATAACTGCCAGACAGCCCCATATACATTGCCATGGCCAAAAAAAAGGGGGGGGGGGGCATATTGCCTTCAGCAGGCAATACCAATACCGCCTGCCACCACGTCCCATAGAGGTGAATAGGTGAATGAGACAGCCCCATAATCGTGGTGTAACCGGGTCCAAAGGATATGGCTGCATGCAGGGTGAAGAGGAATTTCAATGTGAAGTTCCTCTGCAGACAGAAGTTCAGGAGATGGCATTTACCTTGGCAATTGCCTGCTAACCACAGGCCAACCACAACAAGATCCACCAGGGATCCTGAGTCAGCAGCTACGCCTATGTGAAAGAGGCCGGAACGAGTAATGTCTCCTCACTTAGCAAAGTGAATGTTCCCTTTGCATTATATCCCTATTAGATTAGTAAATACAGTCTGTTCACTTTAAATACCCAATCACGTGCGAGAAACCCCCCCCCCCCCCCCAAAAAAAAAAAAACAGGATTTTTTCTAGCGCATGATTGGCTATACAAATTTCATCTTAATCACAAATGCTGATGTTGGTAAGTGAACATTCGCTTTACAAAGTGAACAGCCTCTGTTTTATTAGTAAGTCAACTTTAGTGTGTGACCAATGCAGCAAAATGTCCTAAAACTTGGGCGGCTCCAAAAATGTGTGCGCTACATTCTATGGCCACTTTCTATCAGGTACAAATTCTTGGACAGGAAGCTCACCCACGATGAAGCTGAATAGGGAATGGGAGTAAATCTCCCCAATGGGGCCAAAAGGGGGCCAAAAGGGCAAAAAAAAAAGTACAGGTTCTACCCCTTCCCAGCACTATGTGGCCTGTGAGGGATTTGCTTGGTAGCGGGTGTGTGTGACCCCCCTGGATGGGTTCACTACACACTGAACTATACAGAAAGGCAGTTGAGGATGGTTGAAAACAAAGGATATGGTTTATTCTTCCATATTGCTGGATACAAGTGCAAGCATCAAAACAGCATAAACAAAACATAAAATAAACCCTGGCCACTTGGGGCATCTATCTTCACAACACAGGAACCTACCTATGGAGTCTGGCACAGCCTACTGCTGGGCAGACACTGCTGGTCATACAGCAGAAAAATAATAGTCTTTTTGATTTTTATCACACAGAAAAATCGACAATCACCTCACCTCTTCAGAAGTCTTTTTCACTGCTCTCCTTAACTCAAAAAGCCTTTAGGATGCAGCAATCAGTAGTCATCCTCTGGATAACTTATAGAGGCCTTAATTGCCTCATTCTGAACAGCTGAAGTTTTCCAACGCCCTAAACCTTTCTGGCTACCTCTGTAGCCGACACCTGGTAGTAATTGGTGTATTGTCTAAAGGCAGAAATGTATCTGCCGTCTGTGACAACACCCACAGATTTACCTGACTTCCAGACACAGGCCGGAGATACAATTTGAGGGCCCATCCATACTAAAGTAGTAAGTTACAGTTGGGTTGATTTACTAAAACAGAAAACAGCTAGAAAACAGCGATAATAAATTAGAATCACTTGCAGAATCGAGCGATGGTGATTTGTGGGGAAATTCCTCATCAAACACTGAAAATTACAACAGCGATAATTCTGCAACTGATGAAATTTCAGTGTTTTTTTTAATTACATTATTTTATAAAATGTATTAGTATTATATTATTATTTGTTATAATTATTTATAGTTATGTATTATATTGTAATTTATGATTTTGTGTTTCAAACTTTATCATAACCGGGATGTCTACTAGACTCTTGTTAGGTCAGATTTAAGTGAGTTATTCCTAAAAATTGAAACAGACGATGCACTAGATGATGCGAAACGCGTCGGTGACTCCACCGCTGCCACTTTGTACATTTGAAAGCGCTGATCACCTTTTATAATGAAGGTGTTTTTACCTACAATAAACATTGGTATCTTTCAGTATTACGCTATGTGCCTTTCTCTTCTTCTCCTACATCTCTACATATTGGTTTAAATTTTGGCCCACATTGGGTACCCCTGGAAGCAACCTTTTTCCTGATTCGATCCCTGGGTTCCTCTCTGATTGACGTGTGAGTATACATGTGCATTCGTTTTCGTTAGAATGCATTTTTGTTTGAAAATCTGTTTTTTTCGTTATCGTTTTAACAAACGATAACGAAAGTGCAAGAAACGAAAACCGAAAGATCCGACATAAAAAATGCTTTATTTTCGTTTTCGTTGCAGTAAAAATTCGATATAGAGAGATTCGACATTATAGGGAAAAGATTCGACATCATAGAGAAAAGATTTGACACTATAGAAATAATGTTTTCGACATTACAGAGAATAGATTTCGATTTATGAGACGTAAAGATTCGACGTTCCGTTGAATATTCTTTTGATCATTCACCAGCAACCAAAAAGATTCGACGTTACGTCGAATAATTTTTATTTTTTTTTACCATTCGACAGAAACCAAGTATTATTGAATTTTCGGACGAAAGCTATTCCCCAACGAAAAACGAAAAAAATCATCATTTTCGGGAGTAACTAAATAAATTTATTTTCCAAACGAAAACGAAAAAAGGAAACGAAATATTCCAGTCTGCACATGTCTACGTGTGAGACGTCTCCGTGAGAATTGCAGCGGATGATCCAGGCCTGAGAGTGGTTTATACCCTGCTTTACTGACCCTGTGGGCATATGTCCGTTAGGGTACACTATCTCTGGTAAACCTTCCTTTCAATGATTGGTGGTGGATTTCTTTACTGCACTTCATTCCGAGGCATTGGGACTATTATCACCAATTTTCATCACATTGGACCTTTTTTTTTTCACATATATTTATTTCGATTTTATACACACCATCCAGTGTCTATACATATACATCACTTTTTTTGGTTGATATATTGTCATCATAATTTTTTCACCATTTGTTTGATGTACTGTTTATTCATCCTTTCATTGGGTGATCTATTCATTTTATGCGCTACACTTTCTATGTTTATTCCTAAGAATTACAGGCCTACAAAATAAAACTCCAAATTTCTATGAAAAACAATGTAGCACTTTGAGATTCAAAAACCAGAAATAATCATACCGCCAGGGAGGTTAAGTGATGTTATCTGCGTGAAACGCGGTAACATTTTATTCTCCTGGTTCTCGCTGTGCTGGATATGCTTTTATTTATTGATCACTAAAATAACGATTTTGGCAATAATGAAAAAAATTCCCCTTTTTCAAACTGCAGCATGCAAAAGCATACAGTATATGCATTTTGGTAGGGCTGTGGAGTGTTGTGCTCTACTATACAATGCACTAGGTTAGCCTAATAGCCTTCATAATGAATGCCACTGCAACACAACGCACATAGATCAGGTGCATTACCATGCATTGTGGCAACCGATGTTAACCTGCTCATTTTGTATGAATGGGGCCCCAAAGCCTCCATTTAGCAGGGTGATAATGGAGAAATCATATCATGAGCTGTTTCTTTTTTTTTTTTTTTTCATAGAAAAAAAGGGGAAAGAGGTAACAAACCTCTGGTCTTTTAAGGTGTCATATTACGAAAATATATTAACAATTACAAATGCATAAAATTTTATATTTTATTACAACAATAAAACATGATAAAAGATTTTTCATCCTTATTAAAGTCATGTGTTCTATTCAAGGAATATACACACACTACCACTCAACATGTTTCACTTTTAAAGCTTCTTCGGGAGATTCAAGCGTGTTGTATTAAATGCTATAGATAACAAAGAAAACAAGAATACATGTTATGTTGTTTTAGAGTATTGCATCCATCATATTATTGGCATACAGTTATTATGCATATTTTTACAAATAAATCAATATTATCACAGTATATTTATAGATTTGAATACAAGGACATGGGATGAAGATGAACCTACCCAAACTGATTGAACCCGGACTTGATGGACATTGGACAAAAAGAACATCTAAAACAACACAAAATGTATTCTTGTTTTCTTTGTTATATATAGCATTTAATACAACACACCGGAATCTCCTGAAGAAGCTTTAAAAGCGAAACATGTTGAGTGGTAGTGTGTATATGCCTTGAATAGAACAAATTACTTAAATAAGGATGAAAAATCTTTTATCATGGTTTATTGTCGTAATAAAATATACAATTTAATCTATTTGTAGTTGTTATTATATTTTCTTGATCTGACTCCTTAAAAGTCCCGAGGTTTGTTACTTTTTCCCCCTTTTTTTCTACCATTGTACTGGGATGTGGTGTCTGTTCTGATTTTTCTGTCCTATTTTTAAAAAAACTTTTTTTTTCATGTGATTTCAGTAAACCAAAAGCCAATCTGTTTAACCGCTTGCCAACCGCCGCACAAACTTATACGTCGGCAGAATGGCACGGCTGCGCGAATGGACGTATATATACGTCCCCTTTAAATTGCCTCTGCGTGGTCATGCTCGTGACCCTGCCGCGAGCTCCGTGACCATGCCCACGGGACCCGTGGACTCAATGTCTGCCGGTGTCCCGCGATCGTGTCACGGAACTAAAGAATGGGGAGATGTAAACACATCTTCCCGTTCTGCCTAGTTATAGGCCACGCCCCCTAACAGTTAGAAGCACTCCCTAGGTCACACTAAACCCCTTCAGCGCCCCCTAAAGGTTAAACCCTTTACTGCCAGTGTCATTTTTACAGTAATCATTTTGATAGCACTGATCACTGTAAAAATGTCAGTGGTCCCAAAATTGTGTCAAAAGTGTCCGATGTGTCCGCCATAATGTCGCAGTTACGATAAAAATCGCTGATCGCCGCCATTACTAGTAAAAAAATATTATTAATAAAAATGGCATAAAACTATCCCTTATTTTGTAGACCCTATAACTTTTGCGCAAACCAATCAATAAACGCTTATTGCGATTTTTTTTGCCAAAAATATGTACAGAAATACGTATCGGCCTAAACTGAGGAAAAAAACGTGTTTTTTTTATAGATTTTTCGAGGGTATTTATTATAGCAAAAAGTAAAAATTATTTTTTTTTTTCTAAATTGGCGCTCTATTTATGTTTATAGTGCAAAATATAAAAATACGTCAATTTTGTTTTGGAGCCACGTTGCACGAACGCACGATTGTCAGTTAAAGCGACAGAGTGCCAAATCGCAAAAAGTGGCCCGGTCTTTGACCAGCCAAATGACCCGGGGCTTAAAGGGGTGTTCCAGCCAAAAGTTTTGTTTATTAAAAGTCAGCAGCTACAAAAAGTGTAGCTGCTGGCTTTTAATAAACAATCACTTACCTGCTCCAGCGTCCCAGCGACGCGCCGGGGGGGGGGGGCGCTCCTCTTCCCCCCCTCCCCGTCCGGCGTCTTCATTTCTACTGTGGACACCCGGCCGTGACAGCCTTCGGCTTCACGGCCGGGCACCCACTGCGCATGCGCGAGCCGCACTGTGCATGCGCGCGCGGCTCGCCGCTGATTGGACAGGCGATCGTTTAGGACCTGTCAGTGTCCTAGATGATCGCCTACAGGGACGGGCTGCAATAAGGCGATTAAGCCTAATCGCCTTACCAGCCCCTCGGCGGAAGGAGGAAGTGGGACAGGAAGTCCCACTCCCCCTGAAGCCCCCACTCCCCCCCAAAAAAAATTACATGCCAAATGTGGCATGTAAGGGGGTGAGGAGTGGGATAAGCGGAAGTTCCATTTTTGGGTGGAACTCCGCTTTAAAGGGGTTGTAAAGGTAAAAAATTATATTGCTGGCACTTCAACATCCCCCCCCCCCATAAAGCAGGTGCATTGCCCTCTATCAGATCTATGCCTTCTAAAATGTTACCCTAAATAGTTTCCTTTACCTTAGTGCAGTCCTCCTTCACTTACCTCATCCTTTGCTTTTAAATGTCCTTATTTCTTCTGAGAAACCCTCACTTCCTGTTCTTCTGTCTGTAACTCCACACAGTAATGCAAGGCTTTCTCCCAGGTGTGGAGTGTCATGCTCGCCCCCTCCCTTGAAGGGGCGAGCAGGAGAGTCAGGACGCTCTCTACGTTGCAGAATGAGAAAAGAGCTGTGTGTTAGTGGGTGTCCTGACTCTCCTGCTCGCCCCCTCAAGGGAGGGGACGAGCACGACACTCCACACCAGGGAGAAAGCCTTGCATTACTGTGTGTAGTTACAGACAGAAGAACAGGAAGTGAGGATTTCTCAGAAGAAATAAGGACATTTAAAAGCAAAATGGAAGGATGAGGTAAGTGAAGGAGGACTGCACTAAGGTAAAGGAAGCTATTTAGGGGACATTTTTTTACCTTTACAACACCTTTAGGTGGTTAAGGGGAATTTTAATTGGAAAAAAAAATACTCCTTAGGGCCCATTCACACAGATGTGTTTTGGAAAAGCACGCATTAATGTACGTTGACCTGAGGGCATTGCACCTGCTTTATTGGGGGGGGGGGGGGGGTGGCAGTGCCAACAATAGATGAGAATCCTTGTGTTGGTTTTTCTACAGTCAGGGGCATTTAATTCTGCCGCCAAAGAGCTTCTGCAGCAGCAGGGAAATAATGCAAACCAACAGCACCTGCTTCTAGATAAGAAAGGTAAAACCAACAACGTGTTTGGTGAAATGAAAGCTATTTCATCTAAAAAAAATTCCAAGGGGAAAACATCTGCATTGGCATTAAAGGCTCTTTTAATATGAGAATGTCAGACTCAGACCAATGCAAGGTTAAAGAGTAGATGAGAAGGAAGACATCGTGCATTAAAATGGAAATACAAAATGCGTGTTATGCACACGACAGGCACCCAGCAAAGTGTGACCGCGCTCCGTATTGGAGAACTATCTTGTTTAGAACACAATATGATTGACTGCTCTAATTACTAATCTCCTGCTCTCTCATTCATCTCCAGCACTTAGGGTCAGTGGCATGGGACGCTGGCTCAAACCTTCATCTTGACAATGCTCCAAAGCCTTGAAATTGCCATTTGGCAACCATTCAGTGTATTGAATTTCCAGTATGGGGGGGGGGGGGGGGGGGGGGGGGGGATGGGACATTACGCCAGGGCACAGAGTGTACTCCATTGAAAATAATACATCCTCATGCAGTAATCTGGAGTGATCCTGGGAATTACTTAGACAAATATTGTGAAAACATCTCCAGCAGCCCATAACACTGGAAGCCTTTTGTGTCTGGAAGTCCTGCCTTGACAGTGACAGCAAGCTCCAGGAACCAGCATTAACGCTTCATTTGCTGGACGGCCTGGTGCTTTGGGTTGAAATCTGGACAGGTGATTCGCCCAGGGTGCATAACATTCCGCAACCTTATTCTGGATCCCCATAAACATTAAAATTGGGACACCCTGGGGTGGATTTACTAAAACTGGAGAATGCTAATTCTGGTGAGGCTCTGCATGGTAGCCAATTAAGCTTTGCCTAAAAAAAAATGCAAGCTAAATAGTTTCCATGCAGGGCTGCACCAGATTTTGCGTTCTCCCGTTTAAGTAAATCAACCCCATAGAAAAGTGGAAGTAAACCCCCCTATAATTTTCAGCCAAGGAAGCTGCCATCTTTGCTTCTGTTTAACCACTTAATGACCCCTTTGCGCCGATATACATTGGCAGAATGGCACGGCTGGGCACAATCACGTACCTGTACGTGTCTCTTTAAGCCCAGCCGTGGAGCCTGTTAAGCTCCGTGACCGCGCCCGCGGGACCCGATCGCCGCCGGTGTCCCATGATCGGTCACCGGAGCTGAAGAACGGAGAGAGCTAAACACACCTTCCCCGTTCTTCATTGTGGCAGTGTCATTGATCGTCTGTTCCCTGCAGGGCCGTTTGAAGGAATTTGGGGGCCCCAAGCAAAATGGGGGCCCCAAAGCACCCCCCCACACGCAAAGCCCGCGTTAGTGATACGCATTCTTACTCCCCCCCTACTCCCTATGTTTTTCTGTTCTCACCTCCCCTTCTTCCCTGTAGGCTGCCGCTGTAGCGTGGCCGAGCTCCTCTTCCTCCTGTCAGTCCGGTGTTCTATCATTATGAGTCCCAGTCCCCTATCAGATAGTGGCCGGGAAGGGTACCGCGCGGTAAAGGAGATTCAGTTTCCTGTGTTCCCGGCCGGACTGAAAAGAAATGAGCTCTCAGTGTGCACTTCCTTTCAGTCTGGCCGGGAACAGGAAACTGAATCTCCTGTACCAAGTGCGGTGCCCGGCCGGACTGACAGGACTTCAGGAGGAAGGAAGAGGAGCTTGGCTACGCTACAGCCTGGTAAGGGGAAGTTGGGGGCCCCAGGCTAGCACGGGGCCCCAAGCTATTGTTTGTTTTGCCTGTCCTGTAGCGAAGGGGCTGGTTCCCTAATATAAGGAAAGACGATAACTGACGTCACACGTCCAGCCCCGCCCCCCTACAGTTAGAAACGCATATGAGGTCACACATAACCCCTACAGTGCCCCCTAGTGGTTAACTCCTAAACTGCAATTGTCATTTTCACAGTAATCAGTGCATTTTTATAGCACTTTTTGCTGTGAAAATGACAATGGTCCCAAAAATGTGTCAAAATTGTCCGATGTGTCCACCATAATGTCGCAGTCACGAATCGCTGATCGCCACCATTAGTAGTAAAAAAACAATTTTTAATATAAATTCCAAAAAACTATCCCCTATTTTGTAAACACTATAAATTCCAATCAATAAACGCTTATTGCGATTTTTTTTACCAAAAATATGCAGAAGAATACGTATCGGCCTAAACTGAGGATTTTTTTTTTATATTTATATAACCACCTCCCCCCACGCTGTTTGCTAGTCCACCGGCACTTACCTGATTGGCGGAACATCAGGGATCATCGTGAGGGGGGACAGGCTGCGGCAGGCATCTTGCAATGTCTTCCATGTCCTCTCCCCTTCTGAGATTATGTTGGCTTCTGCTGTGCGTCTCCTCCCCTCCTCCCAGGCATCCAATAGAAAAGAATAGACCCGCGCTTCCTGGTTGGTGGAGAGGCGATTCAGTGTTAGAAAAGCAAATATTAATTTGCTTTTCTAACACATCTGGGTGGACTCCGAGTGCAATGCTCTGCTC